>OX402007.1:14705213-15170213 GCA_947859395.1 Eupithecia insigniata | reverse complement strand
AATGTTATTGGATAATGGAAAGTACATATTGTTTACCTATAGTTGAATATTTGAGAGGTGGCACATTCCTCCTTTGAATGTTAGGTTTTTGGCTTGCTGCTATTATCGCTTGCACATTTTCTTGCTTATTTAAACTCAGGAATACAGGATTTGGATTGATTTACTTGGGAGGTTGTTTGGGATGGTCGGATTATTATGAAGGAACTGTATACTTGCTCGGTTCATCAGTTACATGCATATCTAGTACATTTGCAAATTTTATTATGTGTTTGTTATTGATGGGTAGCTTCGCATTTCTTCTAGTAAACATTAATTAATTAAATTAAATTATTAGACTTGTTAAATTAGTATCTGATAAATAATTGGGAGATTAAACTTTTTTTTTTTCTCTTTATTCTCTTGATCTTATTACTTGACCAATATTTTGTTTCCTGGACTTAAAATAGGTACTGAGTATTGGGTATATTATTGTTTATTTGTGTGATAGGTTAATTTAACTTAATTTTTTGTTGCTGTGGGGTTGCTCTTGAGTAAGTTTTGATTTTCTTCTGTTGATTATTATTATTATTTATTGAAATTGATAGAGGTATTTTATGTTCATTATTTTACTAATGGTTCATTTAATGAAATTATTATTATTCATTCTGTTGATTATTATTATTATTTATTGAAATTGATAGAGGTATTTTATGATCATTATTTTACTAATTGGTCATTTAATGAAATTATTATTAAACTAAATTTTTATATCAATATATGTATGTAATGGTTTATAAAAGAAATTTAATTGATTTGGTTAATTATCATATTCTTATAATGTTGTAGTGGTTGTTATTTTTTGCGATAACGGTCCATTTTATGCTATTTAATTTGCAAATGCTACTTATCTGTGTATGTACTGATACACTGCAATGATTTATGAAATTTAGGAAATTGTTGTAATTATCTATTACATCAGATTTTGTTAATGTTGCAGTGGTCGCTATTTATTTATTTTTGTCATAATGGTCAATTTAATTCAATTAATTTATTCATTATTTTTATTTGTGTATGTTCTGGTACTCTGTGATTATGGTTATCTATAATCTGCAGCATGTGCCAGTACTTTATTAAAGTAAGAATTGAAGAAAATACATAATATATATTTGTATAAGTACACATGTATGTCGTGAATATTGTTTTAATTTCTTTTTAAATAACTTTAATTTCGTATTGTTGTCAAGGTACTCTGAGGGCTACGATTGTAGTTTCTGCAGATGTAACTCTAAAAAAAAATGATTTTTATATATATACCTAATGTATACGGTAGTATTTATATAAAAATATATAATACCTATGTTAAAATTATAATGTTAATATTTCTTTGATGTCTAAAGGGGTAAAAAAAAAAAAAAAAAAAAAAAAAAAAAAAAAAAAAAAAAATAAACGTGAAAAGGAAAAAAAAAAAGACTGAATAAATTATACGTTATGAGACGTGAAGAGAGAAAATTATAAATACTACCCAATATTCAATACCTTGATGTATGTTAAATTCGTCCATTATATTCTAATATAACCTAATCTTAATATAGTATTATAGAAGTAATGTTATTATAATGTTAATTGTAACACAAATGTTTAAGGCTTGATTTTCTTTTTTTGTGACTATCTGTGTTTTATGCTTATGGGGTGAAGGTGTGTGTGTGTGTATGTGAGGAGAAGGGTGGTATGATTGAGTGAATGGGTTAGTAGGTTAATGTTTGATTGTATGCATTTTTGTAATTTACTGATTTGTTTTTATTTGTAATTAAATTCACAGGACATTGTAAATAATGATGTTGCATTAACAGCAACAGATTATTATGGATTTTTAAAGTAACTGCAGACAAGCGCACTCACTGACTCTGTAGTCAGATGAGTTAACTAGTATGCAACATATTAAAATTATAAAAAAAAAAAAAAAAAAAAAAAAAACCTAACCTAACCTAACCTAACCTAACCTAACCTAACCTAACCTAACCTAACCTAACCTAACCTAACCTAACCTAACCTAACCTAACCTAACCTAACCTAACCTAACCTAACCTAACCTAACCTAACCTAACCTAACCTAACCTAACCTAACCTAACCTAACCTAACCTAACCTAACCTAACCATTCGCGCTCGAAACGCACTCGAGAGCGCCACGAAAACAAGTCGTTCCGCAGCAAAAAATTCCGAAAAATTGCAAAATTACGCCCAAAAAATCCGTGCGATACGTCAAAAGAAGCGGCTTTATACAGCGTACAGTTTAGTGAGATTTGCGCAGTCCGCAATTAAATTTCCACGGAGTTCGTAGTGAAAAAGTGCTTTTTTGTGAAAATTTTAAATTTCAAAGTGACTTTATTCTGATTCTTCAGCGACGACCCACTGTTTTCAAAGTGCCTTTTGAAAGGCCTTCTTCAGCAGCATCCTTCAACATCTTTTGCCGATTTTTCCCGCGAAGGCTCGCGGAGTAATCGGCAAAAAAACAAAAACCACGTGGCCACGTGGTTGGTGATCCAGAGCTCCAGGAGAATAGCTGAGGACGAGGTTACGAGGTTATCACGTTGGACATCCGGAAGGATCTTCAGGATTGGAAAAAAGCTAAGTTTTGGCTTAATTACAGACTTTTTAATTTTCTTGTTATTTCAAACTTCCATAGCGTGCTCAAACGATCGATGACGTATTGTTTTTATGTGTTTGTATTGTAGAACACCGGGCCTTCTTTAATACAACGTTTAAATATTAAAATTTTATTGGTTAGTTTTAGAGATATAGATTTTAGAACTTTGAAGGTCAACACGTGGTACCCTTAATAGATTAGTTTGAACAAATTTTCTTTTATCATTGTGTGTAACTGTAGTACTTTAATAATAAAACGTTATTATATCCAAAATTTTGACCAAATTCATAGAGTATTGTAAATTTTTTGGTATTTTATCTTGTTTTTTGTTAATATTTTACAAGGGGGGCCACGTATCGTCATCTGAGATTGTGTATTAGACAGGGTTTGCAAAGACCTTTCTAACAAGCCCAAACACAGGGTACTTAGCTTGGTAACTGACGAATTTGGCTCAGAGCGGAGAGAGTTTGTCCGCCATATTGGAAATTTGTAAAGTGGCATAGCTTCTTTGTTTTTTGTTAGATTTGGACGGGGTTTTCTGTGTTGGCAATGTCCTGACAGCCACCACCTGACTGCATTGAAAAAGACTCTACGTAGAGTCAAAAATCAAGAGCTTCTTTTGACACGCGGGGTTGAAAGGCCGGGCCAAGGCCATCACAGGGACCCTAAACATCTTAGTTCTAAGTCAATTTTTGAGGTAGTTACAGAGTTTTGAAGTTTTGGCGGCCATCTTGGCGGCCATATTGGATATTTTCGAAACCATATATCTCGAGAACCATTGCTTGGATCGTAACGCGGTTTTCTACAAACAGCTAGCCTGTTTTGGACCTACTCCTTAGAATACGTTAATCGACTCTAGGTAGAGTAAATTTTGTACACTTGACAAACAGAAAGAATATATACCTGTGCACTTGCCTGTGTACTGCCGCTGGTTTTCTGAAGTCCTGGGAACCTGAAAAAGAGAATAGATTTAAAATATTATATCACTTTTACAAACTTAACTTAGGCGTACTATCTCTACCAATCTAAATTTGTTAGAATAAGCTTATTTTGGACTTACTTTTAGTACCTATTCTGACTCTAGGTAGAGTCAACTCTATTTTTACTGAGAAATCAAAACTGACGAAGATATATTGATTTTCGTATAGGCGGCCATTTTGTCAGCCATTTTGAAAAACTTTGAGGCTTTGTATCTCTCGAACCATACCTTCGATTCGGGTACGGTTTTTGTATTATATAGGTCTCTTGCAGACCCGTCTTTTTAATTTGACAAAGTGACTCTAGGTAGAGTCTCAAATAAATGTTGTAAAAATTATTTTATATAGTAATATAGTGATATATTAGGCTAGAGCTGAAACAAAGACAGGTAGAGCATAGGACTCTACTTAAAAAAGGACTTAAAATTTAAGTGAATAAATAAACATTCGTACTTACCTGTGTATGACCTGACCTGGTTGAAGCTTCCTCTGCAAAACTGAAACGAAAAACCTTGAATTAGTACATATTGATCTTTATATATTTAGCTTTAAAACTTTTACAAACTTTAACTTAAATTTTCATAGGTATCTTTGTTTTTAATTTTGACGCGTTCTCTAGCACACTTTTTCGTATCAGTATGTTCGGTTTCCGTACCCCCAATAACCTTAAGGTTAGCAACGCGGACCCCACTCCCAAGAAATCCCCCGAATTGACGGAGAAGGCAGGACCTTCTCACGAACTGACCGAACCCTCCAAAGTGAGGCGCAGCATAGGAGAATGGGAGATGGGGAAAACGGACACTCATTCAAAGTCCCCGACTACCACGAAGAAGACTGTGCCTGCCTCAGTATTAACCTCCAAACCTAAGCCGAAAACAGCTAGTTCCCAAGAGAGCACAGCGATCCGGAAAGCATCAGTAGAGGTGGTAATAAGCCCACAGAAGCCGGGATTACTCAAGTACACTAATAGGACAGCAGAAGCACGAGCTTGCCTTAATAAGGCTAAGCTGCAACTAGGTAGTGCAAGAAACTTGAAGACTGAGATAAAAACTGAGGTCACGCTGTCGATAGAACGGTTGTACCTACTAGTGAAGGAAGCGGAACTAGTGAAACATACCAAGGTTCAGAGCAAAGAACGAGAGCCGGTAGAGGGTGGGGTGGGGAAGGAGGTAGAGCCAGTGGCCCTGCCTTCGCCTTTCATTCCCTCGCTTGGAGGGAATCCTGAGACGGGAATGGAAGTGGAGTTGTTGAGGAGGATTGAGGAGCACAGTAAGCTCATGAAAGAGAACACAGAAAGGATGGCGATACTGAAGGAGACAATCGAAAAGCAACAAAGTACCCTGGAGGGGATGACATATGCGAGTGTGGCAGCATGCCCTACAAAGACGCAGCCCCCTAGCCGGGCGGCGCTCCACTCAGTAGTCATCACATCCAGAGATGAACAAGAAACAGGGGAACAGGTTCTGAGCAGAATAAGAAGCGTCATAAACGCGAAAGAAGGGGGAATAATGGTGGATAGAGTTAGAAAAGCCAAGGACAGGAAGGTTATTGTAGGTTGCAAGACAGAAAAAGAAAGGCAGAAGGTCAAAGAAAGGCTAAGATCTGCAGAAGAGCACCTGCACGTTGAAGAAATAAAAAATAAGGACCCCCTTCTGCTGCTCAAGGACGTCTTCGAATACAACAGTAACGAAGATGTCCTAAACGCCCTGAGGAACCAAAATGGAGGTGTTTTTAAAAAATTGGATAAACAGGATGATAGGATGGAGGTCAGGTATAGGAAGAAGACGAGGAACCCCCAAACATGCCACATCGTTATTAGGGTATCCTCCAAAATATGGACGAGGGCTATAGAGGCAGGAGCCGTCCATATTGACCTGCAGAGAGTCAGAGTCATGGACCAGTCACCGCTAGTGCAGTGCTCTCTCTGCCTGGGATATGGACACGGCAGACGCTTCTGCAAACAGACAGTGGAGAAGTGCAGCCACTGTGGGGGACCCCATATGAAGACGCAGTGCAATGACTGGCTTGACGGTGTAGCCCCGAAGTGCTGCAACTGCGCACACGCAAAGCTTGAGGCGACTGACCACAGCGCCTTCAGTGAGCAGTGCGTGGTCAGGCGCAAGTGGGACGCAATGGCCCGGGCCACCGTAGCGTACTGCTAAGGGCACCTACACAACTTACAATAGCATCCCAACCAACAGGACACCCTACCTGGTAGCTCAAGCAAATCTCCAGAGGAAAGAACTAGCAACGAATGAACTGATGATAAAAGCCCACGAAAGGAATATTGCTTTTGCGCTGCTTCAGGAACCCTATGTGGGCGGGTCAAAAGCTATGAAGAGCTACAGAGGGACAAGGATCTTCCAAAGCACTGAGCAAGGAGAAGGGCACGTCAAGGCAGCAATAGCTGTCTTTGACCATAATGTCGACGTAATACAGTGCCCGAAACTCACCACTAACAACATCACAGTGGTGAAAATCCGAACCAGTGCCTGGGAGATAGCGGTAGTCTCCTTCTACTTAGAACCGGATAAACCCATAGAGCCATACCTGGAGCAGCTCAAGAGAATAGAAGAGGAGCTTAGACCTATAAAGCTTGTAATGGGTGGAGACGCCAATGCAAAGAGCACATGGTGGGGTAGTAGAAAGGTCGATAACAGGGGGATAGAAATGGCTGGAGCATTGGAAGAGATGAGCTTGCAGGTGCTCAACGAGGGCGACACCCCTACCTTCGACACGATAAGAGGTAACAAAGAATACCAAAGTCACGTTGATGTAACGGCCTGCACGGAAGACATGCTCAACCTGGTGGAGGACTGGAGAGTAGAGGACGACCTGATGAGTTCAGACCACAACGGCATAACCTTCAAAATTAGACTTATAAAGGCAAAAGGAACAAATATAAAGAGGACAACAAGGATATATAACACAAAAAAAGTTAACTGGAGCCAGTTTCATGAGAAACTAGACCAATTAAAAACCGATACTAAAATCAGCAAAATAGAGGTAGACAAAATCAACACGAAAGTTAATCTAGAACAAATAATAAATAAATATATGACAATAATAAAAGAGGCATGCAATAAAACTATACCAAAAAAGAAAACAAATGAAAAACTTACCCTGCCGTGGTGGTCCGAAGAACTCGCCGCGATGAAGAAGGAAGTTTCCACCAGAAAGCGAAGAATCCGTTGTGCAGCGCCGGTCCGGAGAGTGATGGTAGTCAAAGAGTACCTGCAAGCAAAAGAAAAATATGAAAATGAAGCCAAGAGGGCCCAGATAGAGAGTTGGAAAGGGTTCTGTGAGAAGCAGGACAACGAGGGACTCTGGGAGGGAATCTACAGAGTGATTGGTAGAACCACGAAAAGAGCAGAGGACCTACCATTGGTGAAGGAAGGAAAAGTTCTCGACCCAAAGGAGTCATGCAGGCTGTTGGCTGAGACCTTTTATCCGGAGGATACAGAAGAAGGGGAAAACGCAGAACATAAGCAGACCAGGGAAACAGCCGAACAGATAAACGTTTGGGCCTATGATGAAAAACATGACCCACCGTTTACCAAAGAAGAACTAAGAGCTGCTGTATCGACCTTCAACCCAAAGAAGGCCCCGGGATCGGACGGATTCACGGCCGACATCTGCGAACGCGTGGTGCTCTGTGACCTAGACCTGAACCTCGCGATCATAAACAAGTGCCTGGAGCTAGGCCTATTCCCGAAGATCTGGAAGGAGGCAACGGTGGTGGTACTTAGAAAGCCCGGGAAAGACACCTACACAAACCCCAAGTCATACAGGCCAATAGGCCTGTTACCAGTTATGGGAAAGCTACTTGAGAAAATGATCGTGAGGAGGTTGAAATGGCATCTAATCCCCAGGACAAGCTGTCGGCAATATGGTTTTATGCCCCAAAAGAGTACCGAAGACTCCCTCTATGACTTGATGAAATACATACGCGGAAAACTTAAAGCGAAAAAACTAGTTACGATGATCTCACTAGACATAGAGGGAGCCTTCGATGGCGCGTGGTGGCCTGCCATTAGAACAAGGCTTGCGGAAGAAGAATGCCCAGTTAACCTTAGAAGGGTCGTTGACAGTTACCTGCAAAATAGGAAGGTTAAGGTGAGATACGCCGGGGAAGAGCACACCAGAAGTACAAATAAAGGCTGCGTGCAGGGGTCAATCGGAGGACCAATCCTGTGGAACTTGCTGCTGGATCCTCTGCTGAAACAATTAAACGAGCGGGGCGACTACTGTCAGGCCTTTGCCGACGATGTTGTGCTGATCTTCGATGGCGAAACAGCTCTAGAGGTCCAAAAACATGCCAATGCCGCTCTCGCCCATGTTCGGCAGTGGGGTGTCAAAAATAAACTGAAATTTGCACCGCACAAAACTAAAGCTATGCTTATAACAAGAAAGCTCAAGTTTGACACACCATTGCTGAGGATGGGTGGGATCGACATTGGCATGTCTCCTGAAATTAAAATCCTGGGCCTCACCATCGACAACAAGCTGTCATTTAAACAGCACGTCGGCGAAGTCTGCAGGAAAGCCCTCAACATACACAAGCAGCTTTCCAGAACGGCTAAAGTCAGCTGGGGACTACATCCAGAGGTGATTCGACTGATCTACTTGGTAGCAGTGGAGCCGGTCATCATGTACGCGGCCAGTGCATGGGCACAGGCGACGAAAAAGCTGGGGGTTCAGAAGCAACTTAACGCTGTGCAGAGGGGCTTCGCTCAAAAGTTGACTAGGGCATATCGCACGGCGCTGGTACTGGCTGGGATACTGCCTCTCGACCTTAGGATCCAAGAGGCAGCCGCCCTGTACGAATCCAAAAGAGGGATGTCCCGGCCGGAGCTGGCGTTGAAGGACGGGGAGGTAGAGCGAGTTGTCAGGTCTACCTCATTAGAGCACCCTGCAAAACATATGTGCCTTGAGTTCATAAGCCTGGTAGACCAACAGCAAGTGGAAGACAACAATAATCAGGCAGTTCGGATCTTCACCGATGGTAGCAAGATCGAGGGCAAAGTTGGAGCAGCGCTATCCTTTTGGAATAGTACAGCTGAAACTAAAACCCTCAAAATCAAGCTGTCTTCATACTGCACGGTGTACCAGGCCGAACTCTTGGCCATATGCAGAGCGACAGAGCTCATCACCAAGCGTTCGGAAGGTTCCTTTGGAATCTATAGCGACTCAAGGTCTGCTCTGGAGACGATCACAAACCAGGGCTCCCTCAATCCACTAGCAGTACAAACACGAAAAAACATCAAGAACTGTAGACTCCAGAATAAGGAAATCACCTTATTCTGGATAAAAGCACATGCTGGATTAGAGGGAAATGAGCGTGCAGATCAGCTGGCTAAAGACGCCGCACTTAAAACTAAAACAAAGCCAGAATACGACAAATGCCCGGTATCATTCGTCAAGCGACAAATCCGTGCGAGGTCGCTTGACGAATGGAACCAAAGGTACAGGACAGGTGAAACAGCCGCTGTTACAAAAATATTTTTTCCCGACGTCATCGAGGCTTATAACATAACGAGGAAGCTTGAGCCAACAAGTGTCACGACACAGATAATGACGGGACACGGTGGGTTCTCCGAATACTTAAACCGATTTAAGCGTAAGGGGAACCCATCGTGTATATGCGAACCTGGTAAAGATGAAACCGTGATCCATTTGATTCTTGAATGCCCAGTGTATGGTTCTGAGCGATACGAAGTAGAACAGATGTTAGACGTTACGTTAAACGCAGAAAATATAAATTATATCATGAAGGACAAGACGAACCGACCACTATTCCTAAAGTTTTGTACAAATGTGGCAAATAGTGCAATTAAGAGAAATAGGAATGTATAAGCAAAATATGATGAATATATATAATAATTATATATACAAGCATACATATGCAAATTAGTAATAAAGCAAACACAATGTACATGTACGAAAAAGAACAAATATGTAAAGTAACAATATATTATATTATAAGAAAATATGTCAATAGCATTAAGATTTAACTAAATAAAAATATATAAGAAATAAGAATACCCAGACCCCATCCCTATCAAAATGAAAGTAAAAAAGTCTCTGATAACGTCAGAGGTCAAATAGCTCGCGGGCCGGGACAATGCGCTCCCGGACAGGAAAAAAAAAAAAAAAAAAAAAAAAAACCTAACCTAACCTAACCTAACCTAACCTAACCTAACCTAACCTAACCTAACCTAACCTAACCTAACCTAACCTAACCTAACCTAACCTAACCTAACCTAACCTAACCTAACCTAACCTAACCTAACCTAACCTAACCTAACCTAACCTAACCTAACCTAACCTAACCTAACCTAACCTAACCTAACCTAACCTAACCTAACCTAACCTAACCTAACCTAACCTAACCTAACCTAACCTAACCTAACCTAACCTAACCTAACCTAACCTAACCTAACCTAACCTAACCTAACCTAACCTAACCTAACCTAACCTAACCTAACCTAACCTAACCTAACCTAACCTAACCTAACCTAACCTAACCTAACCTAACCTAACCTAACCTAACCTAACCTAACCTAACCTAA
This sequence comes from Eupithecia insigniata, assembly GCA_947859395.1. Classification (NCBI taxonomy): domain Eukaryota; kingdom Metazoa; phylum Arthropoda; class Insecta; order Lepidoptera; family Geometridae; genus Eupithecia; species Eupithecia insigniata. The sequence continues at coordinate 15,160,040 of OX402007.1, read as the reverse complement.
CCTAACCTAACCTAACCTAACCTAACCTAACCTAACCTAACCTAACCTAACCTAACCTAACCTAACCTAACCTAACCTAACCTAACCTAACCTAACCTAACCTAACCTAACCTAACCTAACCTAACCTAACCTAACCTAACCTAACCTAACCTAACCTAACCTAACCTAACCTAACCTAACCTAACCTAACCTAACCTAACCTAACCTAACCTAACCTAACCTAACCTAACCTAACCTAACCTAACCTAACCTAACCTAACCTAACCTAACCTAACCTAACCTAACCTAACCTAACCTAACCTAACCTAACCTAACCTAACCTAACCTAACCTAACCTAACCTAACCTAACCTAACCTAACCTAACCTAACCTAACCTAACCTAACCTAACCTAACCTAACCTAACCTAACCTAACCTAACCTAACCTAACCTAACCTAACCTAACCTAACCTAACCTAACCTAACCTAACCTAACCTAACCTAACCTAACCTAACCTAACCTAACCTAACCTAACCTAACCTAACCTAACCTAACCTAACCTAACCTAACCTAACCTAACCTAACCTAACCTAACCTAACCTAACCTAACCTAACCTAACCTAACCTAACCTAACCTAACCTAACCTAACCTAACCTAACCTAACCTAACCTAACCTAACCTAACCTAACCTAACCTAACCTAACCTAACCTAACCTAACCTAACCTAACCTAACCTAACCTAACCTAACCTAACCTAACCTAACCTAACCTAACCTAACCTAACCTAACCTAACCTAACCTAACCTAACCTTTTTTTTTTTTTTTTTTGTTTACCCGGTTTCAAATCCTTTATGGATGGAGACTCCCACATAACCAGCTGTCCGGGGGGACAACTGGTTATGTGGGAGTCTCCACCTCTACAGGTGGCATACCCACTAAACATAACCGGGGGTTTCCCTACTTCAACCGCATTTGAGGTGAGATAGGGTCGCGTTAGTAGTCACTATCTCACCTCAGCGGGCGGCCCGGGAACCACCCGGGCCTCGACCTAGTGTAGGGGTGGCTTTCTCCACAACGGCCACCCCTCCGGAATGTGTGGGGCCGTGCAAGCCGGTAGAGAGTCCCCCGACTCCCTACCAGTTGGCCCCACTACTGAGGGTGAAGGAGGCGGCTAAACCGCCCCCTCCGCCCCCCGGGACGTCTGCGCCGGAGCGGGTCAGATTGGACATCATCCTCCCTGACCCGCTCGGCGGCCTCCTTCTGCGACATCACGGCTTCGCAGAAGGAAACCATCGCCTGCCACTCCCTCGCACCGCCGAGCATGGCCTTCACCACGCTCGGCAGAGAGAGGTCCCTGCCAACGATCGCTGAAAGCGTGTGCCGCATGGGACTCCACGCGGCACACGCCTCCAGCGTGTAACCTAACCTAACCTAACCTAACCTAACCTAACCTAACCTAACCTAACCTAACCTAACCTAACCTAACCTAACCTAACCTAACCTAACCTAACCTAACCTAACCTTTTTTTTTTTTTTTTTGTTGACGAGGGGAAATCTGCTGCCAGACACCTTACGGCATTTAAGGGAATGCGATATGGTAGTGTGAGGTTCGACTCACTAAAACCACCCCGGTGGCCGGCCTCGATGCTTGACAAAGGACCCTGGGTCCTCAAGCGAACAACGCCAGAGTCCTCATAGCATATCGCCAAAAATGACCCCCCCCGGGATATCGGTATCCATTACAACCATCCCCGCACCAATGGTGCGGCGGCTGCACTTGCCACAAGGTACAGCCGCCCTCCCGATGACCGCTACTGGCCAGCCGGAGCCCTCACTCCGACTGCCCACGGACTCGAAAGACCCCTCACGGGGCAGGCAGCTTGGGGCGGCCGTTGCCTGCACCCTGCCGCCGCCTCCTCCGAGCGGGATCGGCCCTCTCCCGATCACGCTCGGCGGCCTCTTTCCGGACTAGGACCGTCTCGCAGAAAGAAGCCACTGCCACCCAAGCCGTCTTCTCTGCCAGCATAGCCTCCACTACGCTTGGCAGAGAGAGATCCCGCCCGATCCTGCCGACCAGGATTTCGCGCTCCTCGCACCACGCTGAGCATTGCTCCAACGTATGCTGCGCAGAATCCCGGTCCCACCCACAATGGTGACATTGTGGTGTGGGTTCGCGTCCAATTCTACTCAGGTACTCACCGAAGCAACCATGCCCGGTGAGCACCTGAGTAAGTCGATAGGTGACGTGCCCAAACTCCCTTCCCAGCCAGGCTTCGAAGTTTGGCGCAATGGCGCCGACGATGCGCTGGCGCGAGCTTCGCGGTTCATCGAACCGCTCGCGCCACTCGACGAGCGCACGCCTGCGCTCCTGCACCCGCACTTCCACGGGCGCGGTTCCGCTCCCATCATCCCTCCGGAGACGTCCGTATACACGGGCATCCATCCTCGCCAGGATGTCAAGGGGCGGAAACCGCGCCAAGATCGTCGCCGCCTCAAAGGATATCGTGCGATATCCTCGTGCGATGCGGATGGCCATAGTACGCTGTAGGCCATTATACAATAGCCTATAGCGCCTTACACCCGCCAGTCTTGCAGACCAGACGGGTGCTCCGTAGAGGGCCATCGATCGCACTACCCCTCCATAGAGGCGACGAACACCTTCCCTAGGTCCCCCGAGATTTGGCAGCAGTCTGTGCAGAGCACCCACTACCTTTTGGATCCGGGGTACGGTACGGCTGAAGTGCTCTCCGAAGTCCCAGCGACTGTCCAAGGTAAGGCCCAGGTATCTCAGGTACGGCCCCACCTGGACGTCTACGTCACCTACGCGAACCGACAAGCTGGGTGGTTCCCTTCCCCTCGGAAACTCATGGAACCACAGCGCTTCAGTCTTCTGAGGCGCTGTCCTTAGACCCAGCTCGTGGACCCTGTCCACGACACATGCCACCCCAATCTCGGCGAGCCCCTTGGCGCTCTCGAAGTTGTCCCCGCCAGCCAACACTAAGGTGTCATCCGCATAGCAGACGATGTGTAGGCCGACGGGAAGATCGACGCGCAAGACCGCATCGTACGCGAGGTTCCACAGCAGCGGGACCAAAACGGATCCCTGTGGAACCCCGCAGAAAACCTCCCTCTGATAGTGGGTACCATCCCTGCCCACATATTGCACACATCTGTCACGCAGGTAGGCGCCGATTATGCGCTGCAGGTAGGGGGGGACCCCATGGAACACGAGGGCCTCCCTGATCGCCCTCCAAGGCAGGGAGTTGAACGCGTTGACGATGTCTAAAGACACCGCCAACACTTTCCCACCCCGGGACACTACCTGGTCCGACAGCGAACGGACTCGTTGAATCGCGTCTACCGTCGAACGCGCCTGCCGGAAACCAAACTGGTCATTCGACAGATTTGGGCCTACTCGCCACAGATGTGTGCAGAGACGACCGGCAATTATTCTTTCAAATAACTTGCCGGCCTCGTCTAGCAAGCAAATGGGACGGAACGCAGACGGAGAATCTGCGGGCCTGCCATCCTTCTTCAAGAGGACCAACTTTGCCTCCTTCCACTCCTTAGGGAACACGCCATCACGGAGGCAGCTATCAAACAGCCGCCTCAGGCGGTCCCCCAAACCGGCGGATAGAGCCAACACCCAAACCCTTCCAGGTATCCCATCCGGGCCGGGTGCCGTGTTCCGAGCCCTAAGGCGCTTCACAGCTCGGTCCAACTCTTGTTCCGTCACCCCCAGTTCATCGTCCCAGACAGTCGGGCTCGACGGGAAAACAGGGGGTGATGAGAAGTCATCCCGGACCCTCGGGAAGAGCATGTCTACAACAGCTTCCACGAACGCAAGGTCCAGAGTTTCCGTCAAAGGAGGGACCCACGGTCTGAGCTTGCCCAGTACCATCTTGTACGGACGCCCCCATGGATCCTTATTCAATCCTTCCAAGAGTTCATTCCAGGACCGAGCCTTGGCATCGGCAATCGCAGCCTGGAGTGCCACTGTAGCGCCTCGGTATACCTCGTAGGCTCCATCCACCTCTTCGGCAGGGGCTCGCCGTCTTCTCCGGACTCGTTGGTACAGGCGTCGGGAGCGTAGGCACGTCACACGTAATCCCGCTATCTCCTCTGACCACCAGTACACCGATCCGCGCTTGGAGGGCCCGGCTCGGGGCATCGATACATCGCAAATCGACGCCATCGTTGCCCGGAACCAGGCCGCCTCAATGCCAGGGTCGGGCGGATCCTGTTCGGTTTCCGGCCAGGCCGCAACGATTGCGGCGGCTTCGAGCAGATCTCTGTCGAGCCGCTTGAGGGTCCATCGTCGCGGCGGACTGCTACTGAGGCGGGCCGCACATCCAGGGGGGCGGATGACCATATCCAAAAAGATGTGGCGGTGGTCGGATAAAGTGACCACCTCCTCCGCAACTCTCCATCCTGAAACCAGGCGTGTGGCCGAAGGAGTCGCCCATGAGAGGTCCACGATCGACTCCCCCTGCCACCGCACACAGGTGCTTACAGACCCCCGATTAAGCAGCCGGAGGTCCATACCCGCCGCCCAATCGACGATTGTCTCTCCTCTTGGGTCATCTCGGGGACACCCCCACTCACGAGAGTGAGCGTTGAAGTCGCCCAAGACGAGCACAGGACGCGGTAGGCACCTACGTATGCAACCACCGACCGCGTCCAGGTACACCTCATATTCAACGAGAGTACAGTTGGGAGAGATGTAGCAGCCTACAATGGCTAGGCGACCCCATTCCGCGGCCACGAAACCCTGTCCCTTCTCAATAAGGGCACAGTGGGGGTCGCCTTTCCCGCCACCCCAGTATATAGCGACGGAGTCCAAGTCATCGCCGAACCACCGTGGATGATCCGGTACACGGTAGGGCTCCGCGACCACGGCTAATGCAATCGACCACTGCGCGAGGGTTTGCAACAGCAAATCCTGCGCGCCACGACAGTGGTTCAGATTGCACTGTGTAGTGAAACAAGTCTTGCTGAATGAACACTGGTTTATTTATTAATCATGCAGTTGTGGGTAGGTGTAACATTTATCTACCCCCAACCTCTTACTATATTATACTACATCTTTCCCCTTATAAAGATAAGCATCTTACCAACTATTAATGATCCTAGTTGCTAGTTGAATTTAATGACTGTATACACAACAAACATGAAAACATAGGTATTAAACAGTTATGTAAGTAGCACAGCCTAAGTTAGGCGCTAATATTAAACACAATTTAACTTAATCTATATTTAAATTAAACAGCTTTTCATTCATGTCAGATATGGCATCTCTAAGTTTTTTTCTGGTGGTCATACGACTAGTTGCTGTTGCTGTATCTGACATCGTAATAGAAACTGAGGAAGTTAGATCTTTAGAGGTAGCATGAGCCTGTCCGTTATCTGTCCCTCCCGCGTTAGGTACCGGTAGGTTGCTGCCGGTCGCTGCGTTGACGGCACCGCCGTTGCCGCCGCCGCCGCCGCCGTCGGCCTTATCACAGGTACGCAAATTACGCGCAATATGCCTTCGGTTGCGGCGATATTTACGACCTACCTCGTCCTGCAGTATGTATGACCTAGGCTCAGAAGCCTTTTGTACTACTTTCATACATTTCTGCTGAATTCCGTCCCGCACAATTACCATATCGTCTTCTTGTAAAAAAGGGAGATTTTTGGAAGAGCGATCATAGTAATTCTTTTGTTTAATTTGTTGTAATAAAATTGCCTGATGATTCTTTTTCCTATCAACTTGCCCTTCCAGCATTATCTTATGCACCGGCAGCCGAGTATTAAGTTTTTTGCCCATTAGAATTTCTGCCGGTGAGTCCAACTGATCCCTAGGCGTAGAACGGAAGTTTAACAGACTGACATAATAATCATGTCCGGAATCCATACATTTTTTAAGTAGACCCTTGACCGTACGGACAGCTCGTTCACTCTTGCCGTTTGATTGAGCGTACTGTGGCGATGACGTAATGTGTCTTATCTCCCAGTTTTTAATAAACATAGCAAATTCCTTCGATTTATATGCTGGCCCGTTATCGCTTATCAGCTCGCTAGGTATGCCGTACCTCGCGAATTGTTCTTTCATGGCTTTTATTACTGCCTTACTTGTTATTGAACATAGTTCATTAACCTCGACAAAGTTCGAAAAATAATCTACCAATATTAAATAATATTTTTTTTTATATTCAAAAATGTCCGACCCTACTTTAGCCCACGGTATGCCTGGTATATGATGAGGTATCATGGGCTCCTTGGGCGGCGCAGGTGCATGTAGGGCGCACGTGATGCAACTCTGTACCATGTTCTCCACATCACGTGACATGCCCGGCCAGAACAATACCCCCCGCGCGCGCCTCTTACACCTATCTATACCTAAGTGCCCCTCGTGAATGCGAATGAGCATTTCCTTTCGCAACGATTTAGGTATAAAAACACATTTTTCCTTGAGAATTATCCCATCCACATAATGTAATTCCTCCTGAAATGACCAATAGCCGCGAATAGTTTCCTCTACTTCATACTTAGACCTGGGCCAACCGTCCTTAATTCGCCTAACTAACGCTTGAGCTTCCTGGTCTCTAGCCGTGTGTTCTTTTACTAAGGATAACTTTTCATCACTGAACGGTACCTGCTGCAGCATAAAACAAACCTGCGCTTCAGCCTCCTCGCTCATACGATCATGCATTAACTCCGGTAACGCTGCACGCGATAACGTGTCTGCTATATACATATACTTTCCCGGCGTATAGACAACTTTTATATTATACTTTTGAATTCGGAGCATCATCCTCTGTAGGCGGGCAGGAACTGAATCCAAAGCTTTTTTGAAAATTGATTCTAAAGGCTTATGATCTGACTGCACTGTAATATCATTTCTGCCAAATATGTATTGATGGAATCGTTCACACGCGAATACAATGGCTAGTAATTCTTTTTCTATTTGTGCGTATCTACCCTGTGTGTCCGTCAGAGTTAAAGAGGCAAATTCTACCGGCCTCCCATCCTGTAACAATACCGCGCCTAGCGCATGTGCGCTCGCATCTACCGACAGCATTATAGGTACAGTGTGCGAGTATAGTGATAACACTGGCGCAGAGGAGAGTTTTTCTTTGAGCAACCTGACCGCTTCTGCATGCTCCGTGTCCCATAACCATTCTGAATTTTGCTTTAAAAGACCTCTCAATACCGAAACCGACTGTGAATAATTTGGTATAAATTTAGAAAGATAATTTACCATTCCTAAAAATCTCTCTAATGATTTTTTATCTTCCGGAGGCGGCATCTCAACGATTGCTTTTACTTTTTTATCATCCGGTCGCATGCCTTGCTCATCAAAAACATGCCCGAGATATGTTATCTCCCTGACGCCAAACTTACATTTCTCCCGATTGAACCTAATGCCTACTTCTTTCGCGCGCGTCAAAAGAGCCCGTAAACGTCTGTTATGTTCCTCTTTAGAAGAACCCCAGCATATAATATCATCAATAAAAGAGTCTGTTCCCTCTAAATCCTCTAAAAGCTGTCTTATCTTCGCGTGAAACATTTCCGGCGCACAATTAATGCCGTAAGGTAATCTTAAAAACTGATACCTAGAAAATGGCGTAGAAAATGTACAGAGGTCGGCACTTTCCTCGTCTAATTTCATCATCCAAAATCCGCAACGCGCATCCAGTATGCTAAAAAATTTTGCGCCCTGTAACCTTGCTGCTATCTCACTCACGGTAGGTAAAGAAAAATGTGCCCTTTTTATAGCCGTATTTAAAACCCGTGCGTCTAAACAGACCCGTATTTCGCCGTTTTTCTTCGCCGCTATAACGATTGGGTTGACCCATTCTGTCGGTTGATCAACCTTGCGCACTATGCCTATTTTTTCCATTCTCTCCAATTCCTGCTGAAGTTTATCTCGCAAACCCAACGGTACCTTTCGTGCAGGGCATATAACGGGCTGCACTGACTTACTAATTACTATTCTGTGCACCCCCGGTAACTCACCAACCCCCTTGAACAGTTCCGAATATTTTTCAAATCCGTAACTAAGTGTCTCAACCCTTTTAATGAATCCTAACTTCACACAGTCCTCCCTACCTAAAATATTCTTCACTTTCAGATTAACTACAGCGAACTTTAGTTCATAAGTACAATTTTCTCTCAGAACCGATAGTGATCCTTCGCCTATAATAGGTAACTCATTTTTAGTATATGAAAACACTTTAGTGTTGTAAGGTTTTAAATCTTTATCCTGAAAACCCAGCCTGTAAAATTCACATTTTGACAAAATATTCAAATCCGCCCCGCAATCTAATTTAAAATCGATACGCTTACCCCCAACAATAAGAGTCTCTATCCATTGAGTGTCCATCTGCCCAGAGCCCGTCTTCAACACGTTCACGTAAAGCACATCCTCGTCGTCCGAATCGTCGGACGTTGCCCGACTCGAGTTTGCGTTAATATCGTGCACTTTTTTACTTGACGTTTTGTCACACTTTCTCGCAAAATGACCACGATTTTTACACAAAAAACACATCGCAACACTCGCGGGGCACCAGCCGCGCCCTTCGCACAGACCACCTCCGCAGCGCACACACTGCTGGCCCGCCGTCGCGACCATAGCCGTTCGCCCTGCGCCGCCACCTCGAGCCTCATGGCGCGGCGCTCCTCGGCTCGCACTCCCGGCGCCGCCTCCGCAACCACGATCCTGCTGCCAAACTCCTCGCCCGCTCCGCACTATCGTATCCACTTGTCCGCTAGTCTTATTAGCCTCTTCGATTTTTTGTCCCTCTGATCGAGACAGCTCGTCCGCCTCACAAATTTGCACCGCTTTTGCCAAAGTCAGCTCATCTGTGCGTAATAATCGATCTCGAACGACTTGATTAGAAATCCCGCAAATCATTCGGTCTCGTATAAGACCGTCGGCGAGATGTTCGAACTCACAGTTTTGGCTCAACACTTTCAACGCCGTAACAAACTGGCTTATTGACTCCCCGGCTATCTGATTGCGTGAAAAAAATTTGAACCGAAACATAGCTACATTGCATTTTGTTCCAAAATGCTCGTCAAACTTCGCCTTCACGCTATCGAGATCTTCCGCCAACTCGGGCTTGGCAAACGTAAACGTCGAAAATATTTCATAACCTTCCGCCCCGATGAGGTTCACTAGCAAGCTCGCCTGCACATCCTTTGGTTCCTTGTTTACTCCAGAAGCTTTGAGAAACACCCGAAACTGTTTCCACCATCTTTGCCACGCGTCCGCGCGCGCAGCCGGGCTGCCTTCTATTTGTAATTCCGGCGGCGGGCGCGCGTGTTCCATGTTTCTCCGCGCTGAATCGACCTATTCAGCGCGATTAATCACGATAATTTCGCTAAATCGACACAACAACTACTATTTTCGCTTTATTCTTAGGCCACCGCTGTCACCATGTAGTGAAACAAGTCTTGCTGAATGAACACTGGTTTATTTATTAATCATGCAGTTGTGGGTAGGTGTAACATTTATCTACCCCCAACCTCTTACTATATTATACTACACACTGGAGGATTCTTATGGTGTGATCCATTAAGAATCCTCCATGTCCTCCTGAGGCGGCGGGTTTTGACCCGACGGAGCGGCCCCTTCTGTTGGGGCCGCTTTGCCTTCCGGTGCTGGGGCCGATCGAGGAGGCTTCCTCTTGCCCTTAGGAGGGTTGCAGTTTTTGCTACCCATCCTGTGGTCGGCCTTACAGCCCTTGTCAGTGCACAGCGGACACCTGCGCGGACCCGTGCACTGGCTCGCCCTATGACCGGGCTCGCCGCAGGCGTAGCACAAGCAACTACGGTCCACTGTGCTCTGACACATGCTGCGTACATGACCGTACTCCAAGCACCGGAAGCACTGGAGTGGCCTTGAGGTCAGGTAATCGACCCGAGCTGCCGTCCATCCCACAACGACGTGCTTTGCCGCGGCTAGCTTCCGAACGGAAGCTAGTGGACAACGGACCCACACCGTGCCCAGGGCAGTGGGAGAGCGACGTATGTCACCCACCCGCACGTCTATGACTGGACAGTCTGCGGCCACTGAGACAGCAGTCTGCACCTCCTGAGGTGTGACGCTGTCGTCCAGGTCTTTGAGGCGTATTTCCCCCGTTTTGATTGGGCGTGCAACACGCACGCTCATATCTTCGAGGGCTACTCGCAGACGTTGGGCCAGTTGGTCGGCCTTGGAGGCGCACTCGGGTCCCGACACCTCCATGATGAGACCTCCTGTTATGGCCTTCCTGAATCGGACCTGCTCCAATCCCACTTCGGCCAACCGAACACGGGCCTTGGCAGCCGCCATGACCGCCGCGTAGGTGACGTCCGAGCCTTCCAGAACCGTCACCGTTATCGCCGCAGACGCAGGCGGCCGTGCTGGCTTTGGCGCTTTGGCAGTCGTTGTTTCACCCTTTTGGCCAGCCTTTGAACTAGCCTTTGAGCCAGCCGTGAGGCTAGGCTTCTGTCCAACCTTTGGACCAGCACTCAGACGAGGACGCGCCAGCTCTGGAGCGGCGGCCTTCTTCTTGGTCACCCTTTTCTTCCGTGCCACGGTCGCCCACGTAGACACCGGCGTCTTCGACGCCTGCGCTTCCGCAGTCTGCGACTGCACGGGTGGCAGGAAAGGTACTTGCGCGGGTCGCGCTTTTGCCCTCGCCTTACCAGCAGTCCCCTTCGATGCCACTGGAGCAGCATCGACGCTCCCTAAGGCAGAAGAAGGCTTGGCTCCCCTAGCCAACACCAGCTTGCTGTCCATTAGAGCGCCGATGCGCTCCATCAGCCGGCTTTCCCAGTCCCCACTGGCATTAGGTGGAGTCTCCACCGTCGGCTCGGCAGCATTGATACCAGCGCTGGCCTGAGAATTGGCCACCTTTTCCACCTTGGCAGAAAGGGCAGCCATTTCGGCACGCAGCTCCGCGTTCTCGTCCTCGAGCCTCTTAACGTTGGCGTCCACCGCCGCACGGTGAAGGAGCTCCGCTGAGATCGCCGCCGCCCTCCTGATGGCCAAACGCAGACCCCTGACAAAACTGCCTTTCAAGTTCTTGGACTTGTCGGCAATCTTTTCAATGGTCTGCAATTCGACCGTCATGCAAGAGTCCAGTTCCTGGGAACCTAACGCCCGCATTTCCCTCCCTAGTAATTCGGGCGTTGGCAAGTCTGCCTTCGTCCGCTTGCCCTCCGGTGGGACTCGGGGATCGAAAACGTCATCGTCTTCGTTCCCCTTGTCTTTGGCGCGCTTCGACTCTTGCGAGTCTGAGGTGCCCCCCTCTTCACGCTTTCTGTGACCTCTCTTCAGCGTAGCGCGGGACATACCCGACGCCGAAGAGGCTTGGGAAGAAAAAGACATGACGGAAGTAGCGTCAGAATCTTCTCCCACGTCGCTCGCCACTGGTGTAGCCGGTTTTGCGAAGTTTTTCCACTTCGGCAAAACCCTCTCGTCCGTCTTACGTGAGCTCCCAGAGCTCACGAGGCGATTATTGCCCCCCCCAGAGTACGAGGGGCAGAGTGCCGTAGCACTACGGGATTCTCCGACGTCAGAGACGCCGGTACCCGCCTGGGGTTCTTTTTTATAATCGGCCTTGTTCATGGTGTTTTTTCCCTCTTTGAGGGGTGAGGTCCCCGAAGAAGCGCAGTAGCGGTTGGTGTACCGACCAACCCGCTTTGCCGGCAAACCCCTCCTTGGACCCCCAAGATCAGGGGTTCGAGGACGGATTCGCCGACAAAGCGATCCGTTGTGCTGCGTAGCCACTCCAGAAAGAACAGGGTTTTTTTACCGAGGTGAACTCCTCACGGTCCGGGCGGCAGAAACCAAGGACGCTGACTAAAACTAGCCTACCCGGAGGCAGTGCAAGTGCACCCCGAGCACGTCCCACTTCATCCACTGCTTCCTCTGCTTAACAGAGGAATGCTTGGAGAAGCTCCTCTCTCAGGGCAACCAGGGCGGGTCTAGGTATAGGAAAAAATCCCATCCCTCCCCCCCCCCCCCCAATAAAACCCATCTTCATTTCCTTCCAATGATGATGATAATGATGATGAAGCCTATCCTAACCCTATCCTATCCTAATGAGTCCTAACTATCCTAACCTATGCACAGACGCAACCTATCCCTACCTACCTATCATAACTTACTCCCCCCCCCCCATCACCGCATCGGCGATGGCGCCTGGTGTTTTTAGTTACGTCTATTTCTAGAAAGGCGAACTAGACCAATAGCGGGCGGCACCTCGAGAAGGATAGTACGCCAGACTTGCCTTGGGGATCTACACGACTTGCGCTCTCCCCCAAGACCAACGCGACCTTTCCCCCTCCCCCGGGGAAAGGCCAGCTTGAACTTATCAGATGGATAGACCCAAGCCCGCCCAACCTAACCTAACCTAACCTAACCTAACCTAACCTAACCTAACCTAACCTAACCTTTTTTTTTTTTTTTTTTTTGTTTACCCGGTTTCAAATCCTTTATGGATACCAGCTGTCCGGGGGGACAACTGGTTATGTGGGAGTCTCCACCTCTACAGGTGGCATACCCACTAAACATAACCGGGGGTTTCCCTACTTCAACCGCATTTGAGGTGAGATAGGGTCGCGTTAGCAGTCACTATCTCACCTCAGCGGGCGGCCCGGGAACCACCCGGGCCTCGACCTAGTGTAGGGGTGGCTTTCTCCACAACGGCCACCCCTCCGGAATGTGTGGGGCCGTGCAAGCCGGTAGAGAGTCCCCCGACTCCCTACCAGTTGGCCCCACTACTGAGGGTGAAGGAGGCGGCTAAACCGCCCCCTCCGCCCCCCGGGACGTCTGCGCCGGAGCGGGTCAGATTGGACATCATCCTCCCTGACCCGCTCGGCGGCCTCCTTCTGCGACATCACGGCTTCGCAGAAGGAAACCATCGCCTGCCACTCTCTCGCACCGCCGAGCATGGCCTTCACCACGCTCGGCAGAGAGAGGTCCCTGCCAACGATCGCTGAAAGCGTGTGCCGCATGGGACTCCACGCGGCACACGCCTCCAGCGTGTGGAGCGCCGTATCCTCCGGCGCCCCACATTCGTGGCAGGCCGGGGTTACCTCCCGCCTCGCGATCTGATGCAGGTACTTCCCGAAGCACCCATGACCGGAAAGCACCTGCACCAATCGGAAGGTCAGCGGCCCGAACTGTCGCCGCACCCACTTTTTGAGGACCGGTCTAATGGCCTCCACCGTCCACTGACCAGGGACCGGTGGAGTCAGGTCCTCCGCCCACCGCCTCAACAGGGCGGCCCGCGCCTGCCTCCGCATGCGCGCCACCTCCTCCCACACTGGGTACTCCCCTGCGGATCTTCTCGCCGCCACGAAGTGGTAAACTTCGGCGAGGATTTCCGCTTGGAGAGCCCAGGGGGGATCTCCGGCCAGCACGCATGCGGCCGTCCAGGACACCGTTCGGTAACCGCGTATCGCCCTCGTCGCGACGACCCGCTGCGGACGTCGCAGCAGAGTCAGGTTGCCGCGACCGAGGGCGTCCACCCAGATCGGTGCCCCGTACAGGGCCATACTCCGGATGACTCCGGAGTACAGCCGGCGACACGTGGCGCTCGGGCCACCCACGTTGGGCAGCAGCCTCCCCAGTGCGGCGGCAGCTCCCATGACTCTTGGGGCCAGCTGGGTAAAATGGGCCCCAAAAGTCCATCTCCCGTCCAGGATGAGACCCAGATATTTCATCTGGGTCCCAACCCGGACCGGGACCCCATCCAGAACGACCCTCGTTCCTGGAGGCGGTCCCTCCCGAGGCCTATGGAACAATAGGGCCTCGGTCTTGGAGAGGGCCACTCCCAGTCCCAGGGAGCGAATGCGGTCGACAACAAGGGCGGTGCCCACCGCTGCCAACCACAACGTCTCCTCGAGGTCCCTCCCCCTGACTACGACCAGGGTGTCATCCGCGTAGCAAGCTACCCGCATACTTGCGGGCAGGGTGCCGCGGAGCACCCAGTCGTAGCCGATGTTCCACAGGAGCGGTCCCAGCACCGACCCCTGTGGAACCCCGCGAACCGGGAACCTAACCTAACCTAACCTAACCTAACCTAACCTAACCTAACCTAACCTAACCTAACCTAACCTAACCTAACCTAACCAAAGCAGAGAGAGCTGCTGGACAGTGGAGGCACGTATGCAAGCATCGTGGCAGGACCATCGAGGAGACAGCCACTAGAGAGCTCAACGATGCACTCCATTGTAGTGACCTCCAAGGATGAGCAGGAGACCGGAGAACAGGTTTATGAAAGGATAAGGAAGACGGTAAATGCAAAGGAAGTAGGAGCGAAAATAGACAGAATAAGGAAGGCTAGGGACAGAAAGATTATTATAGGATGTACAAGCGAAAAAGAAATGAATAGGGTTAGGAAAAGAATAGAAAATAACGGGCAGCTTAACGCAGAGGTAATAAAAAATAAGGATCCGCTCATCATTCTGTACGGTGTGCTAAATAGCAACACCGACGAAGACATAATGAGCGCTATCCGGCAACAAAACAAGAACCTCTTGCGGGAAGTGGGTAAGGATGAGGATCGTATTGAGATACGGTTCCGCCGAAAGGCCCGAAACCCCCTCACTTCGCACATAGTACTCAAGGTGTCTCCCCGAATCTGGCAACGCCTGATTCACGCAGGGACCGTACACGTGGACATGCAGAGGATCAGGGTCGCCGACCAGTCCCCCCTAGTGCAGTGCTCGCGCTGCCTGGGGTACGGACACGGGAAGCGGTACTGCACCGAAGCTGTGGACGTGTGCAGCCACTGCGGTGGGGACCACCTTAAGACAGAGTGTCCGGATTACCTGATTGATGCCCCCCCCAGCTGTGTGAACTGCATCAAGACCAAGTCCACCAAAGTGGAACATAACGCCTTTAGCGATGTCTGCCCGGTGAGGCGCAAGTGGGACACACTTGCGAGATCCACCGTGGCGTACTGCTAAAGTTGCTGAGGGCGTCCACTACAAGATAGTACAAGCCAACTTGAAGAAAAAACAACTTGCGACGGACGAAGCCTTCATGGAGGCTATACAACGTAGGGCCGCGGTTGTCTTACTTCAAGAACCCTATGTAGGAGCTTCAGGTCGACTAAAGATGTATCCAGGTGTAAGGGTTTACCAGAGCACTGAACACGGAGAAGGGATTGTGAAGGCGGCGATAGCTGTCCTAGATCCCACACTCGACGTTATCCAATACCCGCAACTCACCACTAAAAACATCGCAGTGGTGGGGATCCGAACCAGTACCTGGCAGATCAACATGGTCTCCATCTATTTCGAAGGAGTATACCTTACCGCCTTACCTGGATCATCTCACCAGAATAGCCCAAGAACTAGGGACAAAAAGGCTCGTTATCGGTGGCGACGCAAACGCATGGAACACCTGGTGGGGGAGCGCGAAGACCATGGCTAGGGGCGAAGAGATGCAGGAGCTGATCGATGAGCTGCAACTGCAGGTGCTCAACAACAACGATTCAACTCCGACCTTCGACGAACTTAGAGGTGACAAGCGATACACAAGCCACGTGGATATCACAGTGTGCTCTGAAGACCTGATCCCCCTGGTGGAAGCCTGGAAGGTAGTGGAGGGCATGACGAGCTCCGACCACAACGGCATTACATTCAAAATTCGACTACACAAATCTTTCGGTACACACATCACACGCACAACACGGCTCTACAATACTAAGAAGGCAAATTGGGAAGAGTTTCATGAGAAACTGACCCAATTTAAAACAGAGCACCACCTTACACAAGAAGAAGTAGAGCATGCACACAATACAGAACAAATAGACATAATCATACACAGATACACACAAGCAATCACTCATGCATGCAAACACTCCATACCTATTAAAAAACAAACAAATACACTTACCTGGCCGTGGTGGTCTGAGAAGCTCGAGCGGCTCAGGAGGGAGGTTAACACCAGAAGGAGAAGAGTCCGATGTGCCGCGCCTTGTCGAAGGTCGAAGGTTTTTGAAGAGTACCTGCAAAAGAAAACAGAATATGAGCAGAAATGTAGTAGGGCGCGAACGCAGAGCTGGAAGGAGTTTTGTTGTAGGCAAGACAGGGAAGGGGTATGGGACGGAATTTATAGGGTTATAGGGAGAACAAGAAGCCGAGAAGAGGATCTTCTGCTCCAAGTCGAAGGAGAAGTATTGGACGCAAAATCATCAGCGAAAATCTTGGCTGACACCTTTTACCCGGAGGATTCTATCGAACCCGACACTGAGGACCATCGCAGAATCAGGATAGAAGCTGAAAGAGTGAATGCTGGAGGACAAGGTGATCCCTGTGATCCACCATTTACAATGATAGAGCTACACTCTGCGATTAACGCCTTCAACCCCAAAAAGGCCCCTGGAGCGGATGGCTTCACTGGCGATATATGAGGAGAGGCGATTAAACACGACCCAGAGTTTGTGCTGTCGTGTCTGAACAAGTGCCTAGAGTACGGCCATTTTCCAACGCTCTGGAAGGAGGCCACCGTCATTGTCCTTAGGAAACCAGGCAAGGATTCCTACACATCCCCCAAGTCTTACAGGCCAATCGGACTTCTCCCAGTAATGGGGAAAATCTTCGAAAAGATGACTGTCAATCGATTAAAGTTTCATCTGGTACCTCGAATCAGCCCACGTCAGTTCGGATTCATGCCCCAGAAGAGCACCGAGGACGCCCTGTATACCCTGATGCGGCACATCTATGAGAAGCTCAACCAAAAGCGACTCATAGCCGTGGTGTCGCTCGATATAGAGGGCGCCTTCGACAGTGCATGGTGGCCAGTCATCCGAGTTCGACTGGCTGAGGAAAGGTGCCCAATCAACATAAGGAAACTCATTGACAGTTATCTCCAAGATCGAAGAGTAAGAGTCCGATACTCCGTACAGGAGTACGCCAAGAAGACAGAAAAGGGGTGTGTCCAAGGATCAATAGGCGGACCCCTCCTCTGGAACGTGCTGCTGGATCCACTGTTGAAAGACCTTGCGGAGAGAAGAGAGTATGTGCAGGCATTTGCTGACGATGTAATACTTGTTTTCGATGGTGAGACCGCACTGGAAATTGAAGGACATGCCAATGCCGCACTCGAATGTGTCCGAGCGTGGGGAGTCCGTAATAAACTGAAGTTTGCGCCACACAAAACCACAGCAATGGTAATAACGCGCAAACTAAAGCATGACACCCCCCGCTTGAGCATGGGCGGGGTCGACATTGCCATGTCTAACGAAATGAAGGTGCTAGGACTCACCATCGACAACAAGTTGACATTTAACACGCACGTCAGGAATGTGTGCCGGAAAGCTCTACACTTCTCGAAACAGTTGTGCCGAGCCGCAAAAGTGAGTTGGGGCCTACAACCAGAAATTGTACGTACAATGTACACTGCGGTAGTAGAGCCTATAATCATGTATGCGGCTAGCGTGTGGGCACCAGCGACAAGGAAGCAAATGGTCCGGAAAGAGCTGGATGCCGTACAACGCGGAATCGTACAGAAAATAGTTAAAGGGCACAGGACAGTATCCCTAAACTCTGCGCTGCTGCTCGCCGGGTTGCTTCCGCTGGACATAAGAATCCGCGAAGCAGCCTCACTTTATGAAATAAAGAGAGGCCATTCCCGGAGAGCAATAGGAGACCGCGAGATTGAGACTCCCGCGTTGTACGGAGAAATACCACACCCAGCACGACTACTGGGGCACCAATTAGCACGCGTGGAGAACAGTGCAGCGCTTGACGAGTGCATCAGCGAAGGCCTCAATATTTACACTGACGGTAGTAAGATGGACGGAAAAGTTGGTGCCGCGCTATCAATATGGAATGGTGCGGCGGAAACCGGCACACGCAAGCTAAAACTCGACGAGCGCTGCACAGTTTATCAAGCTGAACTGCTTGCTCTCTCAGAGGCCGTGAAGGAAGCCATGAAGAGGCCCTGCTCATCTTGCAGCATTTTCTGCGATTCTCGTTCCGCACTCGAGACTGTCGTCAACAACTTTTCCCTCCAACCTCTAGCGGTTGAAATCCGTGACAACCTACGTGTGCTTGACAGTCGATCAAAAACAGTCAAACTGTTTTGGATCAAAGCCCACGTGGGGATGGAGGGAAACGAGAGAGCGGACGAACTCGCGAAGGATGCTGCACTCAAGCTCAAGAAAAGGGCAGACTACGGCAGCTGCCCAGTTTCATTTGCCAAGAGAGCCATACGGGGCGGCTCCCTTGTCGAATGGAACGACAGATATCATACGGCTGCCCAAGGATCCGTCACTAAAGTGTTCTTCCCCGATGCGATTAAGGCATACAAAACCGTAAGGCAAATAGGTCCTGAAGGCATATTGACACAATTGTTCACGGGGCACGGCGGGTTCTCCTCATACTTGCACCGTTTCAAGTGTAAGGAGAGCCCGTCGTGTATGGCCGTGCGACCCTGACGTAGAGGAAAACGCCCTGCATCTAATCGTCGACTGCCCAGTATACGGGCATCGACGATTTGATACAGAAATTATGATAAATCTAGAAATAAAACTATCAAACTTAAGTATAATAATAGAAAATAAGGACGTAAGACTTAGATTTTTAGGGTTTTGTGTATATGTGTTAAATAAAGTAGGAAATAGAAATAGAATGATAAAATAGTAGCACTGCTGCACAATTAAATTTGTGCAGGCAGCAGCAAAACTGTAAATTAGATATAAAATAGCCCTGAATTGAAATGTCGTTGTAGATTAGTAAATAAGAAAATTGTAAGTAGATAGTAGATAGCGATAAGTTGAAATGTTGTAGAAGTGAAAAAGAGAAATTATCGTCAACTTATTTAAATAAAGAAATCCTAGCCCGTATCACATAAGGTAACTTAGATAGAATAGGTAAAATATTTGAATGTGGACGAATATGAGAAAGAAACAGGATGAGGAATGAAAGTACGAGAGGCATAAAAGACTGGAATGAAAGGGTAGAGTAAGCACAGGCTCCGACTAAGTTGGAGGTAGGTAAAAAAAAAAAAAACCCTAACCTAACCTAACCTAACCTTCAAAGAAAATAAGCTGCTTGATACTGTATAAACAACCTTATTTTATTCCACTTATCCTGAACACGTTAACTCTCAGGTTGCCTGGAACAAATCGTTTCTGTTGCGATAAGGCCGCTCATTGTAAGTTGTTAGATTATGTCCTGACCTGATATGCATGTTTCTTAGAGGTAAAGATGTAATTTTTAGGAATAACATTCAGTAGACAGTTAAATAATTTACCGATTTAATTTTATTTGACACAGGAAAAATTCAATAATTCACTTTATTTTTTTATTCCAACTGCAATTTGGTCCTAGTCGAGCATAATTGAGTTCAGGGAAAACTGAATAAACGGCGTTATTGACAACATGATGTCACATATTTATTTTTTGCCGATTTATTTACTTTTCCTTCGCTACTTTTATCGTAATTCACCTATTTTTCCATATTTGACGACTTGCGCGATTCATTAACGTATAACTTTTTGATAAATTATGATACCGAAACTTTAGTAACACAAAAAGATGCAGCTTGAATTGGACTTTATGAAAATGCAGTAAAGTAGATTTCGCAAAATGTGTTAGTTACTTAGTTTTCCTTCTACAGGGGCGATATATTGTATCGATATATGTATGGTAAAAGTATCGATATTTTTGCTCATCAAAATTGTGCAGGCAAGCGGTGAAGCCTGTTTCCGGGCCATAGATCAATGATACTAACCCCAAGCACTTACCCCTTATTCATAATGGTCTGCTAACTTGAAACAGCTGCTAAGCAGTGTTATTTCTCACTCTAACTTTTTTTAATAGAAGAAGACAAGAGTGAGAATTTGCAATGCTTTATGTTAGCAGACTATTATGAATAAGGGTAACTCCCTTATTCATTCAGTCAAACATAGACAATCAGAGCTACCAACACAAAATAAATGGCATACGCATTGTTGCCCCTTGTTCACATTTATCGATAACGATGACTACAATTTGTAACCTGAAATAGATAATTCGAGAACATCGATTTTGATACGAATTTGATACTCTGAAATAAATATTGGTAAATCGATATATCACTATTAAAAATATCGAGTAATTATATCAATTTGTTTCTGAAAAAATATCGAGATTTTGATATATCGGTATTTTTTGCTCATCCCTAGGTCATTCATTGTCATTGTGATAATTTGATTGTTTTCAAAAACCTAATAATCGACTTCGAATGCTTTACCTACTTTTACACTGTTTTTAAGTTTTGCGGGATAAATACTAATCCCTTGGGGATACATTTTTTATAGGGCCACTTTGGTATAATTTTCTATACAATAGTGAAAGGAAATATCGCGGTATATATGTACATACATACAAATAAAAACGTTAAGTGCGAGTTGGACTCACGCACCGAGGGTTCCGTAATTATGACTTTGTTTCGTGCTAAATTTCATGATTCTAGGTTAACGGGATATAGGTTAGTAGTAAAAGTAGGTACACAAGGTTCAGATCGCTTCCAAAAAGCAACAAAAAAATTATTTGTGATTAGACTACAAATTAACAGTTTTCAAAATGCTCCCCTTAGTTGTGCTATAAGACCTTGCTTCTTGCCAAATATCATGGTTTTAGGTCAACGAGAAGTACCCCATAGGTTTTGTGAACACGTGAATCCCTTGGAAATAAAAAAATTGGGTATATAAACTTTTAATAGCGTTGTTTTAGAAATTTGATTTATATCACGGCTCCAAGAAGTTACGACTTGGATATTTGGTATTAATTTCAACTATATAGATCCACGCGTTTCTGAGAAAAGAGGGTTGACAGAAGGACCGACGGACAGACGGACAACAAAGTGATCCTATAAGGCTTCCGTTATTCCTTTTGAGGTATAGAACCCTAAAGAAACATGCACGTCAAATTGAGAACCTCTTCTTTGAAGTCGGTTGAAAACTGTGTCATCAAACATAAATAAGGGGACGCGATAGCGGGGTAAGAAAGGTTCGAAAGTTCCAACTTTTGGAACTATGCTCGTGTAGGGCAGGGCATCGTTGTGAAGGGCTTGGTTCGTGCATTACAAAATGTGTCATCAGTCAAAATTCGGGGTCTAACGAGATAGCGGGGTTTAAGTAAGGTTAAAAAATAACCAATTATGCTCCTGTGAAGCATCATTGTGAAGGGTTACCATCGTGCATTACAAAACATGTACCTATCGTTAGACAAAATTGGGGGTCTAAAGAGATAAGTGGGCTGTAAGTTAGGTTCGGAAGTTCTAATGTTAGTAATTATGCTCGTGTGTGGTATCATTGAGAAGAGTTTCGTTCGTCCATTGCAAAATATGTGTCGCCCATTGATATAGATTTGGTGATGCGAACACTAATTTTCTTTGACCGAACTGTACTGCAATTCGTACACCTTACTTTAGTGTTGCTGCAACATTCGCGCAGCGTGGGCGCGTATTGAGCCGCGTTAATAATACGAAAATCCTATCATAAGTGTGAAACTGTACGTAAATAACGAGAAATAACAATTCAGTAGTCAAGTAAGTAAAGTTATTTCTTTAATAAGTCAATAATATCGTAATACCACAACAGATAGAAATAATTCTTCATAAATATACACGCCATTATTATCATAGACTAAAAAATTCAAATGTTCCATTTCAAAACCAGTTGTATGATGATGGGATGACAGAATTGACGTAGGTACAAAAGCTGTGTCACCTCTGCGTGGCGTAAAATCTATAGGGACGACGATGACGTAAGCCCGCTCAGTCCCACAGCTTGCCCGTCATCGAGCAAGTTGTGGGACGTTTTTGGTTTGAAAGACCGTCTCTATACTACATGTATAGAGACGGTCTTTCACCGACGGTCTACTTATTGGTGTCGTCAGACATAGTTGGGGACTAACGCGATAGCATTGTCTAGGAAAGCTTCCAAAAGTTCCAACGTAAACGGTCTCGTTTTTACATCGCAAAACATGTGTAGTGTAAGACGAAATAAAGGGTCTAGTGTGTAGACCGAGCATAGAGAAAATCCTCAATCTACGGTGTAGTGAGATAGCGGAGTCTAAGTAAGGTGCGATTATTCCAATTTTAGTAAATATACTAGTGTTGGTGTGTGTAGGGTTTCATTTGTGCAATATAATAATTTGTAATGGGAGACAAATTTGGAATTCTAATGAAATAGCGGGGTCTATGTGGGGTAAGAAAATATTAATATGCTTACAAAAATGTAAAGGGACTAAAGTTTTATTGTTCCTCCTCTTCCATTCATACCCCATTATCTATTTAAATCTTATAGAGAGCGCAAGTCATCATGGGGTTGTCGTTCTACGACTCTTTGTGGACCAAAGCAGCCCAACAAAGATATGACTCTGCTTAAAGTCAAGTAAGCCTGAGCCTACGCATAGGCTTTTCCGCAAAACTTTTTTCTGAATCTCTGATGGATGTGCTTAGCAGCCGTCGCAGCACAGCGTGGGCCACTCAATGCTGCGGCCATCGCGCTTTTCATCAAACCGCGGCTCACGTTCTGGTTTCGGCGCAGTATCACACAATCTGATAACGATCTCGATCTTCTTGACGATGCCTCCCCGGTTTGGTTTGGACCGCACAGCACTGTTTCTGGCTTTGGAGGTTGACCGATAGTCTCCGTTGAAATGTATGTATGTATATTGTTTACATAGCATTTAGATACGGATGTATAAGCCCTCTGATATCCTCTTATTCTAATTTACTACTTACTGAACAATGGCATCATTCGGTGTTGAATGTCATTGGCTATTTTTTCAATGAAGTGATTTGTTTTAATTTTACTATTCTCACCATAAGCCTGTTGTAATGTCAATGTCAGTCGTTAGCTTGCCGTATATTTTGATTTAGTTTGCCGAATTCAAATAATATACTCCATACAGACAACTCAGCCGCCGCCAGCCGGACACATATCTTTATGTTTTGCTATGTAGGCGGCCACTCACTCAAGTACATAAAACTTTTTTTAAATAATACGTTCTTCGCACAGCTATCTACTCACTACCTAACTAAAAAGGGGCAAATAAAATAGATTTAAAAACTAAAACCCGACTACGTAAAAGTTGTAAACAAGCGTTCAATTAATTGGCAAATAAAATATTTCCGTTTGAATATCATCGTTGTTTAATAATACTTAGGTAGTCGGAGGCCCCTGATACTAAGGTACAGTACATGTACATGTTGAGCGTGGGAGCCTAAACAACGATGATATTCAAACGGAAATATTTTATTTGCCAATTAATTGAACGCTTGTTTACAACTTTTACGTAGTCGGGTTTTAGTTTTTAACTCTATTTTATCTACCTTCGAGCTTATTCCTAGTTCTGCGCCTCCAGTTTCTGCTTCTAATGCGACTGCAGCGGATTGCCTCGATATTGACAGCCTTAAGTGTTAATGTAACTGATCGTGGCGTGACCTACGTCGGAACTTAGAAAGCTTAGATATGACGGTAAGACGTTGTGTCCGTGCCTTTATACAGCGGTTAGTAGAAAATAATTATTTCATTATTATAATAATTATTTCATTATTATAATAATTATTTTATTATGTCCATTCTTACCTACAGGTTGCATACATAGGTCACTATAAGAACAAAGCACGTACCTACCTACTATAGCTCTTGTCGGTTCAATGATGCCATTAGCCACTAACTTTATCATTTGAAATGTTAGTAGGTAACTTTATGTTGGTAGAATACAATAGGTATGTACCTACCTACTGAGGAATTACAAATAAAGTACAACTTTTGAACCAGTCAAGTATTTATTAACTTGTTTTATATTTGAAAAACAACTCTTTAATTCTTCATAATAGGTTCCAAATCATCTAGCTTTAACAGCGTGACGAAGTACTCCAAAGCGTTTTTGATGTTCCACTCTTTAGCCTCCAGACACCTGAAACGGAACAAACAAGAGACAATATAAATGTTGTCGGGCCTCGGGCCTGTTGATTGGCTCCACCTACATATGTGACTGCGAAAAATATTAACAGAAAATAGTTTAATCGGCAACTAGGTAGGTATTCATTCATCGATCTAACGTTTCTGCGAGTCCTTGTTTCTTCTTCTTGTGGGTAGTTCCACCGCGCTCCAAGAATGCATTCCTCCGAGCTCGGCTCGGCTCCAAGTATTTAGACCTATGTATTAGTCCGATCAAACGTTACTCGAAAATTATTCTTCGAATATGCAGGTAGAAACATTAGGTAGGTAGACCTAATGTTTCTACATTACCTATGTCTGTTCTCTGTTTAACTTAATACTTTATTTATTTCTACAGAGACGGTTTAAACGGACCATTTTTAGGGTTGCGTTGCGAGTCAAAGAACCCTAATAATTGGACGTTGTTAATAGTAGTTTTTATAAAAAATGATTTTCCAGCTTAATGGAGTGTTTATTTTAATTTCTTACAAAGTAATTACCTAAAATTAAAAACTTTTAAGGTAACTGTAATTATAAGACAAGTTATGCTAATTCATACATATAGTATATAAATAATAAAAGCTATCCCTATCATTTTGATCACCCATCTACATAGCTCCACAAACAGATCTGTTTCTGAGCCAAAACCATTACCAACAGTTATGTACATGTTTAGCAGTAGGTAGGTATTATTTTGAGGATTAATGTTTACATGATGTTTTTGTAATTACTAATTACTGTCACATCATTACTTATCTAAGATTATTCATCGGGTGTTTATCGCGTAGGTACGTTTGTTAACGTCTACGATAAAATAATACATAAGGTACGCGATAAATTATCTTTAATCGCCATCGCCAAACTTTAAAAAGTTTTGTTACCTACCTACTGTAACATAAAGGCAAAAATAAAAATATTTTGGTGGGCTTAGTGCACACAGGCCGACGTATTTTTCGAGTTATTGAGAAAAATATAGGTTTAGTTTACCTATGGTAAGTAAGTAGGTTTTGTTACATAGGTTTTCACATTATCCAGTGTTAGGTACTTTTTATTTGGGCGAAACATGTACATATCAAAAAGAAGTCAATTAAACTGATATTTGAATGAAATAAATTTAAATTATTCAAACTATGTTTTTATCGATCGATTAAATGAAAACCTATCCATGTCATTCTCCTCAGCCAGTTTCCAGTTTCCCCGATGTGATGTGATGGGATGTGATGGGATGCTGCACTCCGAGAGTTTCAAATTACTGTCACAGATAGACAAGTATACCTACTACAAATAGTATTTTCACTGACTGAAGTATTTTTAAAGTTATTGAGTTATTGATAGGTAGGTACTATGTATGGCAAGCAAAGCACGGACGTACGGTAAGGTAACTATGACGCCTACCTATGAGGGCTGGTGAGGTAGGTAGTAACAATAGGTATGTACCTCTCACTGGGCTTCTTATCAAGTTCCGTTATCTGCATGAAGACAGTCAGCAATTTTTGTTTCAGGTCTGCGTCTGGCGGGTCGTCGAGGCTCAGGCAACGCTGAGGTTTCATCTAAAACAAACAAATGTAGTCAGGCCCTGATTAACCCTTAGGCTAATTAGGCTGCAGCTTAGGGCGCGAGGATCGGGCGCGCTGAAATCGTGTCTTCGCATGCATTATTAATCTATCGTCATTGCATCTACCCTACATATTTCAACTAGACCGAGACAAAACACTAAAACTAAATGCGCTGTGAACTGAAAAAGATTGGGTGTCTCTGATTTTAACAATAAAGTAAAAAAATTTAGCGCGTAAAACGGACGCTTACTTGTCACTCGAATCGGTCGGTGTTTGAGCGAGTAAGTGAGCTAATAACAGCGCAGCTAATCGTTTTTCGTTTTATTAGAAAAAAATGAAACTCTGGCCCCCTTATTCATAATAATCTGCTAACTTAGAGCATTGCTAATTCTCACTCTGTCTTCGCAACTGTTTTAGCAGACCATGATGAATAAGGGGGTAACTCTAGAAATTAATATAATGTTGTGCTTTTGGAACTCTGTGCTTGTAAAGTTTCAAATCATTAGTACACAGCTACAAGCAAGATCTGTTCATTTATCTAACGTTGGTACTTTTATGAGAAATTACATGCTTATCTTGATAAGTTACGTGACGAAAAAGAGCGAAATCTTTTAATCAGAGGCAATCTAGAGATGCGGGGTGACCACAATACAAAAAAAGATGTAAAAAGAAGAAAGAAACCAAAATTTCATTTTGTTGAAGTTAAAACGGGGCACATTGAGTTAGAAGGACGATGATCTTTCATCATCCATAAATTAGTATGCAGCTATTGATTGTCTTAAAGTGAACATAAAAACCCGGCAAATTATTTATAATACAGTAAACACAAAGTTTGGTTTCTTATGGAAACTTCACTGTGTGTTATGTGAACTAGACGACAGTGAATTTATTAGAAGTAAAGAAAATGAGTTAAAATATATGTCACTGATTTAGAAGAAACCTTTGCAGAAGAATGAGTCCATTTGGCGCAGTTTTTAAAATCTGACACTGAGATCGAGCATTATATTTCTGCCAGAACCCCAAAGGTTTGTTGCAGTTACTAAAAAGTTATAAAATTTCATGCATGTTCCCGAATGTGGAGATAATATTAAGATTTTTTTTGACAATGAGCGTTACCAACTGCATCGGCAAAAGGTCTAATTCAGCACGTAAAAAATTACTTGCTGTTAGAGCTACCGAGGAAGACAAATGATAACTCTAACGCTGTTTGATCGCAACTGTTTATTTATTAAACTTATGTTAAAATGAAACGTTAATACGGAAGAACATACATCACGTATTAAACGTAGGTAGACAGTCCTAAGCTAGTGTAGGAATGTCAGTGAACTAGATAGGTATTAGATACACGTACTTCCTGAATAACTTTGTGCCTTGTACATCTTGGGCAGTAGAAAAAGGGAAACAATGTTAAAGTATTAGAGAATCGATTAATTAATCGACATAGCTCTCGGAGTTGTGAAACTCAAGTGGCAGTGGGCAGGGCACCTATCTCGTAGGACCGACGCGACGTGGCGTAGGGGCCGAAAGGCTCTAGAGTGGCGTGCGAGTGAGTGACCACGTACCGGAACGCGCAGTGTGGGTGGGTCGGTCATTGTGGAGATCCTTAGGGAAGGCCTATGTCTAGCAGTGGAGGTCGATCGGCAGATAATGCTAGACAATCCAAACAGCATCATCAAGCCCCAAGCTAAGCAGAGCTTGTGTTATGGTTACTAGACGGGAGCCCCCATTAATTTTAATATTTATTTTGATAGTATGTTATTATAGCGGCAAATGAAATACATACTGAAAAATGCAAGTGTCTACCTTTTACGAATCATGACATATAAAGCCCGATAGATGGACAGACAGACAGACAGCGGAGGGCTAATACTGGGGTCCCGTTGGTACCTTTTGTTTACCGAACCCTAAAAAAGTGCATAGTTTATCGAAACTCGTTTTTGATTGGTAGAATCATCTACATTGAATTAGTGTTGCATACTCGGTTCGCGATTCCGACACGCACATGGCCAAAATCGGCATCAGCATCAGGTTATGTGTCAAAAACCGGTATCAGCAACAACCCTGGTTGAAAGTACTAAAACGTGCCTGTAAAATATGGGACGAATCAGGAATGAAATCGGCATTCAAGTGTATTTTCCTGATTCGGACCGGTTTGGGCCGAAGCCAGTTCGGCTCGGCAGCAAAGTCACTTCCCTAGTCATGCACACTATTACAAATCTGTAACTGCACACTAATAAAAACGGACATGCGTAAAACTGAAAGGCGGAGTCCATAAAATTATTGGTCCTAGGAGTAAATAAAAAGGTAGAGGTAACGTAAGTCATTTCCGGTTTTATATCTATGTATCACCATAATTATCATAGGTGCATTCCGAACTACGCTAAAATCAATATCATCGCGCTCACACGCGTTCCGTATTATCGTGAGCGCGACAACGTTGTCCCGTGTGACGTCATAGATGACGTCATTACATGCGCCATTTTGCGATATCAACGACCATGCTACAAACTGAAATCTCTGTGAGCGTGCTGTCAAATCTGACAATTGAGTTTGTTTACTAACGGTTTTTTCTTTGGGTTTTTTCAACAAAACGTTCGTTTGCAAGTTTTTACAAAGAAATGGAAATAAATATAGAAGACCAAATCAACGGTCGGAGAATAACTTTGATGCTCTCTTTTTGTATTGCAATGAGATATTGACATTGACACCACGACACGACACGTGACCGTGAGCGCGCAGATGAGTGTTCCGAATTAATGTTAGCACTCAACTGTCAATATCGTGATATCTAATTTGGAACGCAAAATATTTTTGTGATCGCTATCAGCGCTGTAATCGTAATTCGGAATGCACCGCATGTATCTTTGTCTCTCCCTCGGAGCCAAGCTATGAGTAAAAGAGATAGCTGGTGTACGTATAGCTATGCTGTCAGTAAGGATGGGAGTTGTTTTTTTAAATCTTTTATTATTTTAATACAGGGTTTTGATGATATGACACCCTTATGAATTGAGTCTTAAATTACTAAACAGATTCCGATCTTATTTTAAGAACTGCACGATAAATTTCTATCAGCGCCCTGGTATCCAAGGATGGGAGTTATTGGATATTTTGGCTACCGGTTATTAGTTGGGTATTTTGTTTCAATACCGCTAGTGCCAACTGGTGGATATTGGTCCAAGGGGCCAAAGGGCTAGACGATGGCATTCGTTTCAGTAACTGTCAGCTGTCAAAGTCAAAAGTTTGACGTTGACATAACGCACTCGAGTGTCAAAGCATGTCAACTGTCACCGCTGTCAGGTCAGGCGTCAGTCGATCGAACAGCATTTTGTGTTTGTAAAACACATTGCGTCTTGTCGATTTATTTTTTTCGGCTAGACCGTTCCGCGTAGTAAACAATGAAGAAACACCAAACGCGTCAAAAAACCGTAAACGACCCGGTCATAGTATCGCGAGTGAAGAACTACCTCGCGGAGAACGTGGACAAGACCTTCGTAGACGTGAGCCAAATGGCGCGCTCGCTCCGGGAGCGCTACCGCGAGTACAACAACCGCAGCGAAGGGGCCTTCTGCCAGCTCGTGGAGGGTGCCTACAAGGTGGTGCTACAGAGCTACGGGCTCGACGGGGCGACTAGTTCAGAGCCGGACGACGAGTCGGATCTAGAGCTGTTGGACGAGAGCAGTCGCGGCGCGCTCAACGAGCGCCTGCTCGAGATGTACAACCTGCAGGACAAGAAGCGGCATAAGGCGGGCGAGCCGATAGACATACTGAGCAGCGACGACGACGGGACTAGCGCCGCGCCAGCCAAACTGCCTAAGATCAGCGACCAGATCACCATCACGCCACATCTCGCGCCCGCACGCCGCGCGACCGTCGACCGCGTCGCCGATCGGCCCGCAGACGCACCCAACTCTCACCACATCCAGATCAACAGCGAAAAGAAAAAGAAAGCTGACTCAAGTAAAACTGGATCTCAGAGAAAGAAAGCCGAGATAGGTAGCACGAAGGCCGTGACTGTCAGCTTCGAGGACATTGGAGGCATATCAGATATTATCACTCCGATCTGTGACCTCATCTTGCACATGAAGCATCCGGAGGTATATGCGAAACTGGGCATAAAGGCTCCTCGGGGGGCTCTGCTCCATGGGCCTCCGGGGACGGGCAAGACTCTGCTGGCGCACGCCATTGCGGGAAAGCTGCAGCTTCCGCTGCTGGCTGTCTCTGGCACGGAGTTAGTGGGGGGAGTGTCAGGAGAATCCGAAGAGAGAATTAGAGAGCTGTTCGAGAGAGCCACATCTATAGCACCGAGCGTACTGTTCATAGATGAGATCGATGCTGTGTGCGGAAACAGGATGCACGCGCAGAAGGACATGGAGAGGAGGATGGTAGCGCAGCTTCTCACCAGCTTGGACGCACTCAGCGAGACCAGCTTCTCTGTCCTCGTGCTGGCAGCCACTAACAACCCTGACGCGCTGGACCCCGCGCTGCGACGCGCCGGCCGCCTCGAGCAGGAAATAGCCCTGGGTATCCCTACGGCCGCGGCGCGGCAGGACATCCTGCGCATCCTATGCCGCGGTGTCACGCTCGGCGAGGATGTGGACTCGGAGGCGTTAGCGCAGGTGACGCCGGGCTTCGTGGGCGCCGACCTGCAGGCTCTCGTCAACAAGGCGAGCACCTATGCCGTCAAGAGGATCTTCAACGACTTCCGCGCCACCGCCGCCGAGCCAGACGAGCCGCCTCCCACGCCCCGCGCTGCCGCCGTTAACGGACTGGAGGAGCCGAGGGCAGCAGGGGACGCTGCGCCCGATGGAGAGCCCGAGGCGCTGCCCGCAGAGCCTGCGCCGCCGGCAACCCCTGCCGAGCCCGAGAACGCGTCGCTGTTGGCCGCAGTCCCCGTGCCCCCCACCACTGCCGCCGACGCGGTGTCCGAGGCGATGAGCTTGCTGGGCGCGGCGCCGTACTCTGGCGCGCAGCTGTCGGGGCTGTGCATCCGGCAGGGCGACTTCCTGTCGGCGCTGCGCACGACGCGGCCGTGCGCAGTGCGCGAAGGCTTCGTGACAGTGCCGGACGTTACGTGGGAGGATGTGGGGTCGTTGCGCGCCGTGCGCAAAGAGCTGCAGCTAGCGATCCTGGCGCCCGTGCGCTACCCGGCCGCGCTGGAGGCGCTCGGGTTGGCGGCGCCATCGGGCGTGCTGCTATGCGGCCCGCCCGGCTGCGGCAAGACGCTGCTCGCGAAGGCGATCGCCAACGAGGCCGGCGTCAACTTCATATCGGTGAAGGGGCCCGAGCTGCTCAACATGTACGTCGGCGAGAGCGAGCGCGCCGTGCGCACGTGCTTCCGACGCGCGCGCAACTCTGCGCCCGTCGTCGTCTTCTTTGACGAGTTCGACGCGCTGTGTCCGCGGCGGAGCGCGCGCGAGGCGGATGCGGGCGCGCGCGTCGTCAATCAGCTGCTGACGGAGATGGACGGCGTGGAGGCGCGGCGCGGCGTGTTCGTGCTGGCGGCCTCGAACAGACCCGACGTGGTGGACCCGGCGGCGCTGCGGCCCGGCCGGCTCGAGCGCGTGCTGTACGTGGGGCTGCCGGAGCGCGCCGACCGCGAGGATATCCTGCGTAAGCTGACGCGCGCCGGGTCGCGACCGCGCCTCGCCGCGGATGTGCAACTAGCGGAGGTGGCGCGGCGCGCGGAGGGTTACTCGGGCGCGGACCTGGCGGGACTGGTGCGCGCAGCGGCGGGGGACGCGCTGGCGGCGCGACTGGCGGCGAGCGGGGGGCTGCGCGCGGGCGAGGAGGCGACATTGGAGGTGAGCGCGGGTAACTTCGCGGCGGCGCTTGCCCGCTGCCGGCCGTCCGTATCGGCCGGCGAGCGCGCGCACTACGAAAAGCTGCGGGCGCGATACGCATCGGCGCCGGACGCTGCGAGGGAACGCGACGCCATGGACGTGGAGCCGACACTGACGTCGCCGGCGCAGGCCGCGTCGCCACCGCCTGCAGAAATCGACGACATGGATACGGTCTGACCTATAGCCGTCTCTCCCCGACGAACTGTGTCCCTACGATGATGTACCTATTGCCTATACCTAGTATGATAAGGTGGAACTAATAAATATTAAGAATTTTAAATATGTTTCTTTATCTGCCTGTAGCGCCTGTAGCGCCTGTAGGGGTTTAATACTAACTACTCGCATGCTGACCTATATACCCTTAAACAAAACATTTTCAAAAATCTAGACACAAATTTCTTCAATACTGTTGGGGTTATCTCCTCGTTGAGGGTACTTGTGTTATAGTTAAGTTTGTAGGTAATATAACAACACCAAACCACTGTTTATAGTCTTTAGATTTATTAACAATTATAATGTTAATTAGGTAATCTGAGCCGCACGTAATGTTTAGGTACGTAAAGAGACACACCGGCGCGTGACAAAGGTTTCGTTAAGACTGTGTAGTGACACAGATTAGCATAGGTACAGTACGCGGTGCAATTGTGTTTCAGCACTGTAAGCGAATTTGATTAGCAAGCCAGTCACTTCTAAAGCCTCTCATCAATGTCCTCGTATCCAAACCTTGGATTAGAGATTATCCTAATATTCATGTAATGTATTTGTGTTCTTAATAATACACCCCGTTCAGTGTAAGTACAAACTCTTTTAATTATTAACCACACCCACAGTAATTAAATAATCTAAAGACTTATAGTATGTAACAATAACAAAAACGTTTATTGTTTACTAGTTAATAAAGCTTGCTCCCGAGGGAAAATATACTTGCGTACCTACTCGGATCACCAAAAATAAAGGCAATACAACAATAAGCAAAGTTAAAAGTTAAGTTTATAGTTAAGAACAAGTTAAAAATATAATGTAATTTAGGTATTTCACAATCTAAATCGTATTGTAACCGTTGCTACCGGCTGAGGGATGTCCTTCAGATGTCCGCCTCTTGTTGTAGCGCAGGGTGCAATTTCCTCTAGTTCTATCACTTCTGTTCTCTAAAGTCTTTGCGGAGGTTATAGTTGTACTGGTATTTTTCCTTGTACACGCAGTGAGGCGTTTTCTGAATCGCCATACTATGATTGTGACTAGAATTCCTCCCACCAGCACAGCGCTTATCGTGTAATTCCCGATGTCGTGGATAAATAATTCGGTAGGCAGGCTCTCTCGTCCTTTTTGTTCAATTATCTACTCCTCTAGGTAAGTAAAAAATTGAAGTGAAGAGAATATCAATAACACCTTATTTCTTATTTGATAATAATAACTATGTTTATAGTATACAACTTGACTTGTCTAAGTGCTTATTTTGTAAGCCTAAAGAAATAAAGTTATTGATTCTGATTCTATGATGTTTGTTATTTTGGACGTGCCCTTCATATCATTTGGTGAAGCGATATTAGGAACATCTAATGATAAACCATCATCGGTCTGGCTGGTGAAAACGTAGTGTGAAT
Organism: Eupithecia insigniata; assembly: GCA_947859395.1. NCBI lineage: Eukaryota > Metazoa > Arthropoda > Insecta > Lepidoptera > Geometridae > Eupithecia > Eupithecia insigniata. Next base: position 15,127,125 of record OX402007.1, on the reverse strand, counting down.
AAATAGCCCTTTCTTTGTAATGTACTGACTGTCGGTGTTATTTGATTCTCAGATGCCCCTATTGCCTGTATTTAGTGCATTCAACCATGCACTAAATAAAGCGCAACTATGTTAAATAATAACGTTTCTGTCATACACAGACCAGCAAGTGTAGGGAACCATGCACTAAATAAAGTGCAACTATGTTAAATAACAACGTTTCTGTCATACACAGAACAGCAAGTGTAGGGAACCATGCACTAAATAAAGTGCAACTATGTTAAATAATAACGTTTCTGTCCTAAACAGAACAGCAAGTGTAGGGAACCATGCACTAAATAAAGCGCAACTATGTTAAATAATAACGTTTCTGTCCTAAACAGAACAGCAAGTGTAGGGAACCATGCACTAAATAAAGCGCAACTATGTTAAATAATAACGTTTCTGTCCTAAACAGAACAGCAAGTGTAGGGAACCATGCACTAAATAAAGGGCAACTAGGTTAAAAAGCCTCTCCCGAAATAATCTAATTCGTTTATCAAGATACTGCAAACACTTTATTTATAAGTTCCGAATATCTTATACCTTTAAACGAGCAATTCTTGTTTATATATATGTATATATAATCTGAATCTCGGAAACGGCTCCAACGATTTTCATGAAATTTATTATACAGGGGTTTTCAGGGGTGATAAATCGATCTAGATAGGGCACTCAGATAGATAAGATTTCGACGCTACAAAGCCTTCACCTATCATGTATGACAGCTTTTTTTTAATTTACTGCATATACCTACTAGGATATGACGTCACAAAGGGCTAGGAAAGTTGTCTTCTTCTCTTAGCTTTGGCTAGGAAAGTTGTCAGCGATAGATTTAGGTACGATTTTACAACGTTTTTATTTAAAAAAAAATCTAACCAATCTAAGCAACATTTTACGTGAATAATTTGCCAAAATTGTGGCCAACCGCATCGTCGCCGCCGCCGCTGCCGCCGCTCCGTTCCGTCGAATCGTGAAGTAAGAGAGTGCCGGCTGCGCTCGTTTCCGTCTCAGTGACGTCACACGCACCCGCTTATATTCATTTTACCGACAGGAACGACATAATGTTTATTACTTAAGAACGGAACGGATAGCAGTATTCCCCATACAAACGTACTTTCCGCTTCATTTGGAAACTATGTCCCGATCTTATTGAAATTTCCCATACGTAATCGGATGAAAAATAGCAATGTTTGCAGCGGTTTAGTTTTTTAAAAAACATAATGATATTTAAATGAGAGCGAAACTAATTTTGACCACCAAATTGAGTCATCTTCAAGCGATTTTTTATGCATGATAGACACCTTTATTCGAAAAATTGACGCTACAAAAATCCTCCGAAACGGCTTGACCGATTTAAATGAATTTGTTTGTGTATTTGTTGGTGTATTATTTGGTAGGCATAGAGTAAAAACTCGCTGCTATCTCAGCAAAGGGATAGTGTCATTCAACAATTAGACAATTTGTGGTAGCCAAAAACACAACTACGAGTATGTGTGTTTTGACAGCACGTAAATACAGTGCTTTCACTCACACATTCGTATGATTGAATGTTACAAGTGAATGGCATTTTCCCTAAAAAGTTGGGTAATTTTCTTATGTTAACTAACAGGTGTGTGATAATTGTAATGTAATTAATGTTATTAAACAAAATTAAAAAAGAATCATTTAGATCAGAAGCGCTCTTGCGGCCACAAATTATGTCATATTATTTATTCATACCAATTTTCAATATGAGTTTACAATTTGAATATTCTCAGAATATCGTTGAGTGATTTTAAAGATTAACTTAAATGACGATTTTCCCTTGTAGATGTAATGAAAGCACTATGTATCATTCGGACGAAAGTTCGCCCCAACATGTAAGTTCATATCCAGTGTGGATTTATTTCTCTTCTAATTTCATAAACTAAGTAATAGTCTAAGATCCCGATATAAAACGACCTTCACCGAGATGTTTATTTGATGAAACGTATTTTATATTTAATCTAATATGTCAATAAATATATTGCACATATAACAGCTGCTATGCTTTGTCCTCTTCTATCGCATGGGATGGTTGGTTGGGACCTCTCAGTCGCAGCAATATTTCACTTTTCAAAATTCGACAACCGGAATTCGGGACTGCTTTTTCGCAGGCAACCCTATACCAACGTGTTCGTAATGAAATAATCTTTATTTTCATTTAATTTTAATTCAATAATCAGACCGGTGCAAAATGCTAGTATCGATTTACCTGTTTGTACCTGGCAACCCGAGAGTTGTGACCGGCAAAGAATAGGCAACCCAACGTTTGCATATTCTATGGGCTTCAGACTTTCGATTAGTATAGAATTTGTCTAATAATCAAACCAGTGAAATGATTAAAATTGTTTTTTTTTAATTATTAATTAATCATATCATGGACTGAAATTTGTTAGACAACCCATACGCAATATATTTATTGACATATTAGATTAAATATAAAATACGTTTCATCAAATAAACATCTCGGTGAAGGTCGTTTTATATCGGGATCCTATACTATAACAAAAGCGGGGTGTTTTTTGCCGCGTGCATATCAACATTTTCACGAAAATTGTGGTCAAAAATTTTCAATTTATTTATGAGTTTTGATGACTGTTTTATGCAAAATTACAATTTACTACTACGATACGATACGATACGAATATTCTTTATTGCACACCAGATAAAAACAGAAACAGGCAAGGAAATACAAATACAGATTTATGTACATTGGGCGGCCTTATCGCTATGAGCGATCTCTGCCAGGCAACCTTTGGATGGACAGGAAGTGATAGAACAAGTGTAGACGGTGGCGTGTTTTACAGAATAATATTTAGTTTGAACAGAATTTAACAGATACTGATAGCTATAAATACATGTATTATAAATATATGTGTGTGTGTGTAAATAATATAAATAAATAATAATAATAAATAATGCTGGACAATTCACACATCATTATAAATATGGTGTATATAAACATATTAATTAACAGTTTGATGTTGAGGTCAGGAAGTGTTCATAGACCATACGTTTGAAAAAAATATAGTTAAAAACTAAAACCCGACTACATAAAAGTCTTAAACAAGCGTTCACCTATTGTCCATAGCATTTTCTTTTGATACTTAGGTAGTCGGAGGCACCCACCCCATATACCTAGGGTACAATTAGTAAAAAATCATTTTTTTACTAATGCCATCGGTACCGACGGCATTAGAGGAAATGCTCTTCTTAACGTCAGAATCAGTAATGTCGTGAAACAAGAAAGGAGGAAAATCAGGACTACAGTAGTTAATGAAGAGAGAGAGTTTAAATGTTTGATATTTATGAGTATCGTCAAACTTAGAAGAAGTAGAAAAATAAAGGTTAAGAGCGTTAATGTCCAAGTCTTTGGATGGGTTGCTGAGCCGTGATTTACCAACTCCCAAAGACCTGAGAAATTTTCAGACCTTGGCAGGGTCATTATTTTCAACAGATTTGTAAATGTATCGGCGTTGTGCATCCCTACACACCTTATTGCAATGATTACGTGACCCAATAAAGAGTTCTTTGTTTTCAGCAGTGGGTTTTCGCTTATACCTAGCTTTGGCTGCAACTTTATTACGAAGCTCAATTTTTATTTCGTTTGTAAGCCATGGAGCAGGGACATGTTTCATTTTAACTGGCCTAACGGGAGTATGCTTGTCATACAGGTTTGTTAGGAGACGATTGAAATGGATGAGTTTGTCGTTGTTGCGGACCACAACTGTCAACGTCAACTTCAAAGTCATCAATTCTAATCATACTCACACTTGACTTATGTCCTGTCAAAAATGTATTATCTATCTCTCTCCAACTCAATGTCGATTATTCGCACTTTTGTAAAAACGCATTACACGCAATTGAAATCAATCAAAGTTTTATATATCGCAAGCAAATATCCAATAAGTATCTGGACGTTCCTGCCGTCACAGTCGTCGATATCACCTCGGACCAGTCTGCATCTCGTGCATCCTTCCGCACGATGTCGACATTCATCCCACCAAAATTGCGCTGAAGAATGATTTTAGGCTTGACTTTTGGTGGACGGATTTTGTAGGAGAGATAGATCAAGTCGTGGTATGAAAAAGCATCCGCTGGACACTGACCGTGCTTAGCGACGTGGGAAAGTGAGGAAACTAGAATAAGGTCAAGAAGAAAAGGATTGCAGTTGGGAAATTTATGGGTTGGACTTAAAGGAAGAATTGACCTGTTACTGGATTGGACAAGGCTTTCTAACGAGCGTGCTCGAGAATCACCCTTTAACAAGCAAGTGTTGAAATCGCCCATAATGATAGTATGGTCATACAAAGGAGACAATTTATCAAGGAGATTCTCAAAGGAAGGGAAGAAGTTAATTCGGAGAGAAGGAGAATAATAGACGCCAAGCAAAATTTTACGATGCGAAAGAAGAACCTCGATAAAAAGATGTTCACCAGCACTGGTCGGTGGTGGTTGCGCAGACATATCAATAACATTGTAGGGGATATGAGACCGAATGTATATCGCTACACCCCCACCAACCGCACCAGTGCGGTCGTTACGGATGAGTTCGAAACCGGGAAGGGAATAAAGAGTTGAAGGTAAACAAGGTTTTAACCAAGACTCGGAAATGGATGGCATGGATGCTTCCCAGATTAAATGACGCCAGCATATCCGTAAAGTGAGCCGGGATGCTTTGCGCATTGATATGCACTATGTTAAAATTTTTAGAGATATTAGAAAAGGAAGACTCTAAAGTGTCAAAAAGTGTTGGAATGCTCTTAAAACTGTCGTCACCGCCACTTTGACTAGAAGATGAACAGGACAAGAAGTCGTCATCGCCGCTAATACTCATGATATGGTCAATGTATACTGGTTTATAAAATAATAAAATAAATAAATAATACTAAAATAAAAATAAAAAATACTTAAATAATGTAAATATATATGATAATTATCTAAACTGTAAATCTGGTTGGTTCTATTTGTGCCCATCTGCCGGTTAGCTGCAAAGTATAAACAAAATAATTATAAACCATACAACACTCAACAAACTTAACAAACCGATATGAGTAAAGTTAAACGCCGGAACAACATTTGCAAAATTGTACAAGCGACCGGCTATAATAATAATTAGAGCAGCACTCTTAATTTGAAACACATGCTCTGGGTAAGCCGCTTTATGCGTGGATTGAAACGCTAAAGTAGGTACCAGAATGAAGTTGACAGATCAAAACATGATATATTTGACATTGATTGATTGATTTTAATGCAGAGCCAAAATTAAAAGAAGAAGAAGAAGACATTAGTGTAAACAAACATTATTTTCTACAAGATTTGGGGTGAACTGAAATGTTTTGGAGATAAGATAAAGAGAGTAGTTTTAACACCCTTTTACCGCACAATACACCATTGTAATATTTTTATGCGAAAGCTGCATTCCGCGAAATTTGATGTATTGTACTATTCGCCGGTACCGGCTTATTTTGTTGGATGTACCTCGTTTGTGTCAACTGCTATTCTGAGCCTTATAATTCTATGTTGGTAGGTATGAGAATAGGTTGTTATCTATTTTTCATACACCTAACTAGCATGGGTAGACCAGCACAAAATTTTATTTTTTGGACAAAAACATTTCGTTTTATTTATTACGATTTGGCATTAATATATACATGTAACCCTCAATCTTCACCTTTCGAACACCAATCCCCATAGTTAGGTACTGTTATAATATAATAATATTATATCTTATCTTCAACCCTCTTTGGTTGAACATTAGGTATGTATTATATTACAGATGGCAAAGCAACCTTTACCGGGTCAGCTAGTTTTTATTATATTAAATCTCGTGAAATATGTCCCTACATAAAATGGTGAAGTGTAGTGCACCTTTGAGCGGCACCGCATCCTACCTACAGTACCTACCTATTGGAAAACACCCGATATTATAGTTCTGATGTGCCTTACAATATCTCAAATCGTTTTTGGGTTACTGTGTGGATATTTAGCGATGATTCGGCATTATTTATGCAGTGACTAACTGTTCTGTGTCCAGGATCTCGTAAAACTTGGACAAAGGCGGCTTCTAAATAGTCTTGTGCCTACCTATAATCATATTTATCAGCTTTTTATACATTGTTGCTGTAAAAAATTACATAAACTGCCAAATATGACAGCAAACGACAGGTAACGAAAAAAATTACAGAATCTATAATTTTAAATTTTTTGTCATTTGCTGTCATTGGCTGGCATTTGTGACATTTTCTGCAATTTTTTACATTTACTGTTAGCACGTTTCCAGTACTTTTTTTAAAAATTGCTGTCACTTTGAAGGTAATGGTGCCTCAGCATAACGGCGGGACGAATAGGAGAGAAAACAATTTATAGTCTTTGATATCCTGTTCGTGCCACCTGCACCGTTCGTACCCAGCCTACAATATTATGACATTTTTATCTACATAATTTGTTTTTGTTCACTGACATATTATTAAGTATCAAGGTATGTACGTATAAAATTGCATGAGAGAATTAGGTAGGTATGTATATTATCCGAACTTTGTCAAAAACTCTGTAGGCCGAGCCCTATCGACTCAGTGGCGTGAGCCAAGGGGTCAGCGCCGGCGAGGGGACTGCTGAGGTAGGTGGGCGCCAGCGAGCCGCCTCGCTGACGGTGCGCAGAGCGTTAGGAACATTATTTATACCAGTATAAGGCTCAGAGTTGATTGGTGAAAAAGAAGAAGTGAAGTATCTGTTATGAAGTAACATTACCTAATCTGTGATATTACCACGAAAGCATAATTTGTTTGTGGTTAGTGGTTAATTATGATGATGAATTTTGGTACATACAATACAAAGATAGATAGGACCTTGGAGAAGAAAATAAAGTACTCGAAGTACAAATTCCGCGCAGACGAAGTCGCGGGCACCAACTAGTAATAAAATAAATAAAAGTCATAAAAACATGACTGTTTTATCAGATTATGCAGCCTATAGCCTGACCTGGACATTTTAACGGACTAATTCTAATAATTACAATTTTGTCGATACGTCCTGTGGAATGATGGCGTCGCTCTTTCATGTTATACAATCACATGTACTACGTACTCGTACGTACAGTTGCGATTCCTGGTTCATTAAATTATTAAATGGTACCTATTACCGGTTGAGCTACCTGTAGGTTGTTCGCAACGGTCTGCAGTAAGCTCAATTGTTTCAATTGTAAATACTAGTTCTAATTTGTTTCTATTAATTGATTGTAAGTTCTTTAATATTTGTAAATACGTCCTTAAACATATTATTTTGTGTTAAAAGTTATCTCTCTGGGGTAAGCCGTAGCCGAGCACGTGCTCGTATCAGATATGCATGTGAAGGTACATAGTGACCTGGTCTATGTCCGGATGCGCAGCGAGCAGCGCGCGCGCGGGCAGGTCCCACTGCAGCAGCTCGTCGTGCACGGCGTGCGTGCCTCCCCCCGCCACCTCGTGCCCTGCGGCGCGCACCAGCACGGAGCGCGTGAAGGCGAACACGTCCGCCTCGCCCGTTACGCGCGCCATCCCGCTGACGACCAGCAGCGTCGCCGTCTCCTGTGCAGAGTATACAGGTGTAGGTACAGTCGGACGGAGAGACCGAGTGCGACGCTATGTCGCCGGTGCGGTGTGGTGCGGTGCGATGGTACAAACACGCGGCAGTAACTCACCGAGTGGTGTATTACGTCCAGTGTGAGCGCGGAGGGGTCGTGCTGCAGCGGCGGCCAGCGCTGCAGCGCGCGCGCGATGTCGCCGCGCCCGCTGAGGGCGCCGCAGCGGAACAGCGAGCGGCACGCAGGCGACACGAACGCGCCCGAATAACCTGCCCAACACACGGTGACCGTTTCAAAACTGGTGCCGCGCCGGGTCCATACCGGAATTCAACCCATCATGGACTGACAAAATAATTTTTAATTTAATTTATTTGGAAACAAAAAGCTTATACTATGTACTTAAATAACAAGAAATTAAAATAGGAACAGATAAAGCTACAATAGTTTCCGCTTATAGTGCGCAAATAATAACTGAATACATAATAAAAAATAAATACCTTGCCTACATTAAAAATATCTAAAACAATAATATAACGATAATTATGTAGCGATAAGGCCGCCCATTGTACTTGTTTATGTTAACGTCTATGTGTTTTATTTTTCTTTGTAGTGTACAATAAAGTGTTTTGTATTGCATTGTAAAACTAAAGAAATAAAAACATGCTTTATTTGAACTTATCTAACATTACACAAAGAAATAATGTGCCTATGTGTGATGGAGTAGCTATAGGACGGGTCTGGATGGAGTAGCTATAGGACGGGTCTGGATGGAGTAGCTATAGGACGGGTCTGGATGGAGTAGCTATAGGACGGGTCTTGATGGAGTAGCTATAGGACAGGAGCTAGATTATAATAAATACATAACATAATGGCTTAGAGGATTTAGAACGGAGATGTCAATGCAAGGAGTACCCCTTTGCCGGCCATAAGCGAGACTTGGCCATACACGTTATATAAAACTACTTCACTCGTAACCGCGACCATTAGCGTATCGCGAAGCAGTGCTCAGTGAAAATGGAGAATTGTGCGGTATTACTGTGTAAAAGACGATCAGAGACATCAAACTTAAGGAACACGGTATTTCCTAGCACAAGTAAGTGATATTTTTGCAAATGTTTTTTGTAATATTGTTTAATTTAGATATTGAATTAAGATTGGAATAACAGTTGCGACAGTTTTAATACGACCCCAACGTCTTGTTAGAGGGTGTAGGGAAGTAATGCGAGTACTAATTCCTTGGTAGAAGGCGTAGTGTGGGGACTAGTTGAACGAAATTGATTGAGTGAATGATGGAACAAATAAAATGCCATGTGTTTTTTTGTACCCATATTTAACCGATTTTAAAAAAAGAAGGTTCGGTATTGGACGGTTCGGTACTTTGAGTTATGACGACAGATTGTGTAAATTTAATGTACAATCGTTAGAAATACGTCGCACATACTTCGATTTAGTTTACCTGTACAAGATCGTACACTCCATTATTGACTCTCCCGAATTGTTATCACATGTCTCCATAAATACTAAATTTAGTGCGCGTAGAGTTAATCAAAGCAATTTATTTGCGTTACTAACTTATAAAAACAATATATCGTTTTATAACCCACTATCGAGAATGTGTCGCCTGTACAATGAGCTGGCAAAAGTGAATATAGAGATGGACACATTTTATCCAAGTTTATATAGTTTTATTAAAACTGTCAAAGATATCCTCCATTTTAACCGCGGAGGTGACGATGCTCGGTAGAGCGTCTTGCCTAATGTAACCATTAATTAGATTTGCATATGGTTAATTTTTTGTTATATAATAAGTATGTAAAATCCAAATGTAATATTCCTTGTCTCAAACATCCTTCAAAAGTTGTTAAAATTATAAGTTTGTTTAGAATTATATCTAAGTCCTCTTGACATGTAATTATATTATTTGTTGTGTGCACATAGGTTACGTTTCAAGCCTGATCATATTTAATTTATTTTTCATGTATCCTATTATTGCAGGAAGTAAGAATGAGAATTGCAAGTTGGAATGTAGGAACGATGACTGGAAGAGGAAGGGAGTTAGCAGATGTTTAGAAAGAAGACGAATCAATGTAGCGTGTTTACAAGAGACAAAGTGGAAAGGTACGAAAGCAAGGGAAATTGGATTGGGTTATAAATTTTATTATTGTGAAAGTGATGGAAAAAGGAATGGTGTGGGAGTTGTACTGAATAAGGAGATGAAAAAATATGTGACGGATGTTAAGAGAGTAAATGATAGAGTGATTGTGGTGAAATTGATAATACAAGATTTAGTGTTGAATGTAATAAGTGTGTATGTACCGCAGAGTGGATGTGATGATAGGTTAAAAGAAAAATTTTGGGAAGATTTCGACGCGGTGATAATGAGCATTCCTCAGAATGAGGATATCTATGTAGGTGGAGATTTTAATGGGCATGTTGGAAGAATGAGCGGAGAATATAAGAGAGTGCATGGGGGATGGGGCCTTGGGAGTAGAAATCAGGAGGGAGAGTCATTGTTACAGGCAGCCTCCGCTTTTGACTTAGCTATAGTGAACACCTTTCGTCAAAAGAAAGAACAACATCTGATCACATACAAAAGCGGAAACCACAGCACACAGATTTATTACTTTCTCCTGAGAAGAAACAAAATAAATTCGGTCAAGGACTGTAAAGTCATACCAGGGGAGCCATTAGTTAGTCAACATCGATTACTTGTAATGGAGACTAAAAAAATAGTTAAAACAGCTATAAATAAGCCAAGGCCGCCTCCAAAAATTCAATGGCATTTATTAGAGAAAGAAGAGCATGCAAGGGAATTTCAAAAGCGAGTGGTTGATAAGATGTTAGAAATGAAAGGCATGGATGCACAATCAGTGAATGAATGTTGGAATGAAATGGCATCTTGTATTAAAAACGTGGCGAAGGATGTATTTGGAGAAACGAAAGGTAAAGGAAGAATAGATAAGGATACTTGGTGGTGGTGTGAAGAGGTACAAAACATTTTGAAAGAAAAGAAGAATGCATTTAAAGAATGGAAAATCGTGGATGAACGGGATGTCTACTAGAGAAAGTAAAAGGATAGATTACATGGAATGCAAGAGGAAAGCTAAGAAAGCTGTAGCTGAATCTAGGGCGAAGGTACAGGACAAACTGTACCAATCTTTAGAGAGCCCGCACGGACAGAAAGACCTCTACAGACTTTCGAAAGCAAGAGAGAAGAATGCAAGGGATATTACACACATTAAATGTATAAAAGATGTCAAGAAAAGATTTTGACGAATGACAGAGATATAAATGAACGCTGGAAAGGATATTTTAGCAGATTAATGAATGAAGAGAATGACTGGAGTGGAATATTAGAGAATCCACTTATTAACATAGGTGTGGTGGAAGAGATAAGTATAGACGAAGTTAAGAAAGAGGTGAGAAGCATGAAAAATGGGAAAGCAGTTGGAACAGATGGTATACCAGTAGAAGTATGGAAGTTTCTAAAAGCAAATACGGAAGTGGCTGACTTTGTTCTTCAATAAGTTGTTACAAGAAGAGGCGATCCCGGACGAATGGTGCAACAGTCTGCTGGTGCCCATTTTTAAAAACAAGGGTGATGTACAGGACTGTAACAACTATCGCGGAATAAAGCTCATGTCACATACTATGAAAATTTGGGAGAAAGTGATCGCGAGACGAATGAGAGGGGAGAGTGAGATAACCCAGAACCAATTCGGGTTTATGCCTGGTAGAGGGACTACGGACGCCATATTCGCACTTCGCCAACTGTGCGAAAAATACAGACGTGCGCATAAAAACCTGCACATGATGTTCGTTGACCTGGAGAAGGCCTATGATAGAGTACCCCGTGAGGTTCTGTGGTGGGCACTGAAAGAAAAGAGAGTGCCCGGGAAATACCTGCAGCTTGTGCGTGCGATGTACAGGAGAGCTCGTACTTACGTCCGATCTGAAGCTGGTGTCACCGATAAGTTCAATGTAGCTGTAGGCTTGCATCAGGGATCGGCTTTAAGCCCTTATTTGTTCCTCCTGATTATGTATGCTCTAACATCGGACATACAGGAGGAAGCACACTGGTGCATGCTGTTTGCTGACGACATTGTTTTTGTCGGGGAGGATGCAATGGAGGTCCAGAGCAGACTGGTGAAATGGCAGCAAAAATTGGAGAGTGTCGGGTTGAGAATTAGCCGGTCGAAAACCGAACAGCTGTTCCTCGATTTCGGCGGTGCCTCTATTTTTGCCAATATTGCCTTAGATGATGTATCCCTACCAGTCTGCTCCAATTTTCGGTACCTGGGTTCATTGATCCAAAACGACGGCGAAATAGACAAGGACGTCAAGAACAGGATAAGCGCAGGATGGATGAAATGGCGACAGGTCATAGGCACTATATGCGATCGGCGAATGCCCCTTAAGCTGAAGGGGAAAATATACAAGACCGTGATTAGACCTGTCGTCCTGTATGGATCTGAATGTTGGGCAACGAAAGGAAAGGATGAACGAATGTTGAGATGGATGTGTGGAGTGACAAGGATGGATAAGATAAGGAACGAGTACATTAGAGGAAGTCTGAAAGTGGCGCCAGTAACGGAAAAAATGAGGAGTAACAGGTTAGGATGGTATGGGCATGTTATGCGGTGGGAAGAAGGTCATGTGACGAGAAGAGTGTTAAATTTAGATGTGGACGGAAACAAGGGGAGAGGAAGACCGAAGAAAATATGGATGGATTGTGTGAAAGAGGACATGTTTAAGAAAGGTGTAAGTACAGAGATGACGGCTGATAGAGGAGAGTGGAAGAAAAATACATGTTGTGCCGACCCCACCTAGTGTGGGATAAGGGCAGGAAGAAGAGTATCCTATTATTGCTTGTTATGTGTTTTGTGTACCTCATCATCATCATCATCATCAGCCCATACACGTCCACTGCTGGACATAGGCCTCCCCCGTACGACGCCACAAACAGCGGTCCTGAGCCGCCTCCATCCATCGACTCTCTGCGACCGCCACGATGTCGTCGGTCCATCGAGTGGATGGTCTCCCATGTAGGGGGGGGATTTGCCATAATCACCACGCTTGGCAGGCGGATTGGTGATCGCAGTGTTGGTGTTTAAAAATACTCAGAAGGAAGCTGCTGCCCTTCCTCTGGTAGGTTCCCTTAGTCGGCTTTTACGATATCCACGTGTTGAGTTGGAGGGGTCGATATTCGTACGCCGCGACCCCACGGCTTTGTGTACCTAATAAACTAAAAATAAATAAATTGGAGTCGTAATGTATAAATACAACATTATTTCAGAATCAGAATCAATAACTTTATTTCTTTAGGCTTACAAAATAAGCACTTAGTTATTATTATCAAATAAGAAATAAGGTGTTATTGATATTCTCTTCACTTCAATTTTTTGTCCACTAGTGGAAGAAGTGAAAAAGAAACCACTAGCACATTATAATATCACTTAAGTGTCTAATACATGTTTTCTAAATCTAAATTTAATACGATTTACTTACATGTCCAATATTTCCATAAAGCTAAACAGAACATTGAATTTCTTACATACTACTGTCAGTGCGGAACGGAGCGACATCTGGCCAAGCATTAACATCATTGATGTAATCATCTATGGAGTAAAAGGCCTTCCTGATAAGATTTTGTTTAATGTACTGTTTAAATTTACGAATAGGGAGTTCAGTTGCTTCAGATGGAAGCTTATTATAGAAGCGCACGCAATTGCCCATAAATGATTTCCCTACCTTTCGTAATCTATATGCGGGATGTGTAATTTGTTCTTGTTTCTTGTATTTCTATTGTGAACATCACACTTTTTCAAAAAGCTATCTCTATTTTTGTGCGTATACATAAGATTTTCATAGATGTACTGCGATATTACTGTCAAAATATTTATTTCTTTAAATAATTCTCTCAAAGAGTCGTGTGGCTTTAATTTGTAAATTGCGCGTACCGCTCTTTTCTGGAGAACAAAGATAGTCTGGATGTCAGCTGCCTGTCCCCAAAGCAAAATACCATAAGACATAATACTATGAAAGTAACTGAAATAAACTAACCTAGCTGTATCTTCATCGGTAATATATCTAATTGTTCGAACTGCATAGGCCGCTGAACTAAGTCTGCCTGCGAGAGCATCAATTTGGGGTTTCCATTGAAGAGTGGAATCAATATGTAACCCTAAGAAAACAGTAGAGTCTACAAAGTCAACAATCTCATTCTTTAGCATTATCTTCGTTGGAAATTCTCTTACATTAGGTAACATGAATTTAATGCATTTGGTTTTTTTAGCATTGAGTAAGAGGTTATTGGTGGTGAACCAATCTAGTACGTGTGAAAGCGCATCATTTACATCGTCATAATTACATTTATTTCTGTCAACTTTAAAAATCAGTGAAGTATCATCAGCAAATAAGACTATATCACACAGATCTTTTGTTAAAAAGGGGAGATCATTTACGTATACTAAAAATAAGAAAGGACCTAATATTGATCCTTGCGGGACGCCTAATTCAATTTTTGAGCCCTTAGATCTTTCTTTACCAATATCTACTTTTTGAAATCTATCAGATAAATATGATTGCATAACGTCCAGTGCCTTGTTTTGAATTCCATAGTGTTTCAATTTTCCAATTAATGTAGCATGATCTGCACAATCAAAAGCCTTAGAAAGGTCACAGAATATACCAATAGCGTTTTTTGCTTTATGCCAGGCATCCAATATATGCTTAAGTAAAACTGTACCAGCATCGGTTGTTGATCTACCCTTGGTGAAGCCAAATTGATTTTTATGGAGTAGCCTATTAAGGTTGACATGAGAGGACAACTGAGTGAGAATAATTTTTTCAAAAATTTTACTTATTTCTGGAAGTATTGAAATTGGTCTGTAGTTGGCCGGATCAGTGTGACTTCCAGATTTAAAAAGAGGAACCAGTTTACTATATTTCATGAGATCAGGAAAAACTCCTGCGTCGACACAACTATTGAAAATAAAGGCCAAACAAGGAGCCACTTCATTTATAATTGAACTTAGTACTTTGGTTGAGATACCCCAGAGATCCTCAGTATTTTTGATGTTAATAGACTTAAACGTTTTGACTATATAATTGGCATTTACATGAGTAAATATAAAGACCTCTTTACATTTTTCAACAGATGATTCTAATAATTCAACCGCCATCGAAGGGGAGGAGTTTAGAGTCCGGGTAACAACTTTAGGGATATCGGAGAAGAATGCATCAAAAGCATCGGCAATATCCTTTTCATGTATAAGAATTGAATTATTAATTTTTAACCTTATTTCTCTGTTACGTGGCTTTGATTTACTAGTTTCGTTATTTATTAGTTTCCATGTTGCTTTTATTTTATTAGATGAGTTTACAATTTTTTTCCTCAAGAATAGGCACTTTGCTGTGTTGCAGTCTTTCTTAAATGTTTTCGAGTAGTTGGTTATATACAAGAGAAACACAGGATCATGTAACATAGCTTCTCTAGCACCATAAAGATCGTATAGTCTATTCCTACTTCTATAAATGCCGGGAGTAGCCCAATCAGTAAACCCGACCCTGTCTCTAACTGTGCATGTTTTAAGTTTGAATATTTCACTGTGTTCTCTGTTTATAACATTAAAAAGATTGGTAAATAGAACATTAGGGTCATCAGAACAAGATAAATTAGATACTGCTAGTTCCACTTTACTTTGAAAATTCTTAATACGGCTCTCTGTAATAGGTCTGTAGGTATATTCCTCAACATTGTTTCTATCATTCAAATTATAACTAAAGTTAACACTCTGACCATAATGATCTGATTTGAAATGCTTGATTAATGATTTGGTGGTTGGAGATTCACTACAGTAAATATTATCTAAACAAGTGGCAGATGTAAGGGTAACCCTAGTTGGGTCAATAAAAGTATGTTGTAAACTAAAGCATTTGAATAAATTAAGCAATCTATCGGCAAGGGGATTCGCTAGAATATCTATATTAAAGTCGCCACAAACAATGAGATTCTTTTTACATGTAAATACTTTCAGCAAAACTACTTCCATAGTACTTTCAAAAGCTACCTGATTTGCATCGGGGGGGCGGTACACACAAACTATGATATGCCGCTCCAGTTCCACACATGAAAGTTCAATAGTCCTCTCGATAGTGAGGTTTACAATATCTTTCCGTTCTTTACATTTAAGACTATTTTTAACTATAATTAGAGAGCCACCACGTATAGCAGCCTTTCTTTTGTAGGAACTTTCAAAACAATAGTTATGATAAAAGGGAAGTAACTGATTCTTCACAATCCAGTGTTCTGTTAAGCACATAACATCTACATTTAAATAATTCAAAAATAGTTCTAATTCTAGGATTTTGCTGGGTAAGCCTTGTATATTCTGATGGACTATATGAAGTGTTTTTTGCTTTCCCGTTGTCGTTGCGGTCAGTTTAAATTTGTATTTACTGACACGATCGCTTTAATGCCCTCATTAGTACTACTACTAACTACATATACAGGCTCGTCAGGCAACTGCGTTATACTATTTATAACGGGATCAAAAATATTATATGCTAACAATTTAGCAATTATCATTTTGTTCTTTTTGGTTAGGTACATTGTATCCCTAGTCAAAAAAGTTTTACTAATAAACTTATTAGTATCAAAAAGTAAAACATCATTATGACGACATGTCATGTTGTACATCAGCAAGTTATTGTTTGATATATTTTCATTTTGCTTTGATGTCAATGAATTTGAGTAAGGGAAGGAGCAAATAATCAGTTTCCCTAGTCCATTCTGTACCTTTTCTAGAAGTACCTCAACTAGCCTAATCAACGCTGACCGTTTTACACAAATTTCACCAAGCTGAACAGATTTCAAATTAGTTAACGAAACACAGGAAAAGGAATACATTACTTGGAGCATTCAGGACGGGAGTAGCCAAGCGTACGTAGTCCGAGATACATGAATAGTCGTTCGTATCTGTTTATAAAAACTAGTTTGCTGGGATTGCCCTGTCATTTTGCCTTCAACATGTCGATTTATGGAGCTTCCTTAAAATTTTGGTGGTGCTGTGTCGTTTGTTTATTGCTATTTGCTTTGTACTTTTTGAACGCAGAAACATATAAACGTGATTTTTTGTACAGCTGGTGTAGTATGTAAGCCGGATAGTGACATGGGTTACTTTTTTCATCACAACTTGGATGAAACTGCGGTGCCTAGATAGTTTTTTATAAATAATAGACTATTATAGTGGATTGAAATAGTATGTACTGTATTGATATTTCAATCCACTATAATATGATAATGATTGAATATTATATTAAATTTATAATACACACATCAACATCGTCTAGGGATATTTTGTATAAAGTTCTTGAACTCTAAAAATACTGGCCGGTTTTAAAATCTTTTGAAGAAACCTTTTTTTTAGGCCTTTTTGAATGATTCCAAATTTGAATTTGAACAAATGAATAAAAAACAAAAGATTTGCGCGGCATTGCTATAGCAAAGGTCGAAAGTTACAATTTATCTTCCATAGTTTATGGTAATTTTTTGTGTCAAATTGAAGTTTTAAGACACGTTATTAATTAATTTCGATTTTATACTACTAAATGCATCATGCGGCGGCGCCATTTAACTAGAGATAAAATGTTAAGGGCAGTAGGTATGCTCCAAGCTGGGGCTACTCAGCTGAGTGTTGCTGAGGAGATTGGAACAAAACAAAACGTGATCTCAAGGTTATGGTCACGTTATCATGCTACCGGTGAAGTGGCTGAAAGACACCTAGGCGGGAAGCGCATAACCACCCAGCGACAAGACCGATTTTTGCAAGTTTCCGCTAGAAGACAACCAAATGTTACGGCAATGCAGTTGGTTCAAAGGCTCCAGTCAGAGCACCAGTTGCTGGTGAGTGACCAAACTGTGAGGAGAAGACTGCATGAAGCCAACCTTCATGCTCGCAGACCGCTTCGTACTCCAGCACTACGCCGAGGAAATCGTGGACGAAGATTAGAGTGGGCTCGTGAACATTTGCTCTGGGAAGAGAACCAGTGGTCTGCGGTGCTGTTTACCGATGAGTCCCGATTCGGTTTCCATCCCGATTCAAGAAAAGTACGTGTATGGCGAGGTCCTGGTCGTGAGAGCCGTCTGCAACACCCTCAGGAAGTCCATCCATACCGCGGTGGGACAGTTATGGTTTGGGCGGGAATACGTATTGGTGGAAGAACAGATCTCGTTTGGATCAGAAACACCATGACCGCTGAAAAATACCGTAACCAGGTGCTAGTATCAATAGTCTACCCCCATCGACTACTACAAATGGGCCAAGAATTTACGCTCATGCACGACAATGCCCGTCCGCACACAGCGCGAGTGGTGACCAGCTGGCTGCAGGAGCACGACGTGTCGGTCTTAAACTGGCCTGCGCAATCGCCAGACCTAAAGCCCATAGAGCATGCATGGGACATGCTCCACAGAAGGGCTATGAACCATTTTCCTGCAAACATCGCTACTGAAGAGTAACTTTTTTTGCATCTTAGCAGGACCTGGGACAATATCCCGCAGCAAGACTTTGATAACTTGATTCAAAGCATGAAAACCCGTTGCAGGACCGTTTGTAACGTCATGGGTGGTTTTACTGACTACTGATTTTTCGTATAATTGCAAAAAACAGGAAAATTCGCATAATTTTGCATTTTTTTTTTAAAAACACAACATCCTAAATGTAAAATTTTTTCATATTTTGTTTTTTATTGAATAAAATTTTATTTACACAATAAAAATATTTCTATTTTATTCGAAGGTCTAGTCTACTAAACGGGCTTTTCAAAAATATATACATGTTGCATGTTATTTATAACAAATTTTGAGAAAATATGAAATATCCCTAGACGATGTTGATGTGTGTACAAAGATGGTTATAATGACACATTTATCATTTGTTACTTCAAATTAATATTAAAATAAGTTATCTGTTTTATAGATTTCCAAAGGACCCTCTTTTGCGAAAACAATGGGTTACATTTTGCCAGAGTAGCGATGGTTGGGTTGGACAAATACTATTTACTCAGATCATTTTGACCCTTTAAGTTTCAAAAATAAATCATATTGAATGAAAATACCAAGCCAACTATATTAATTGAAGCAAGCATTTGGTGCTAGTTCTATAGAAGTCGGTAGTAGTCAATCACAATATGGAATTAGGAAGATTGGTTATGCAAAAGTATACAGATACTAGAATCTCATTTCTTATGAAAAAAACAGAACCAAATAAATGTGTACGTCACATTTACAATAAATTAGTCCATTTTAAAAACCAATAGTGTAAAAATTATGTAATATACATTTATATTAAACACCACAATATCATTTTTTTTTCCTAGCCATACAAATCCGCGTGGGGCAATACATTTGCTAACAGGCGCTATTCTTCTCCTGCTCTTTATTTTTCTCACCCCACCACATCAATTAAGAAACAAAATATTTATCAAAAAAATGCATTCATGAAAGATTCATCGAAATCAGTTCAGTCTTAGAAGTTCTAAGACTTAACCGATTTCTAGGAAATGTTCTAAGTTAGACCCCTAAGATTCATAACTGTGTTTAAAATGAATTAAGTTCGTGGTTGCGCGCATATTCAACTATATGATCGTTATTCATCTGCGTAGAATCAGACGTATTTGTGACATCAACTTCCTATCCGCCTTCCCTTACTAGCACATAGAATACCGCTGAAGAGTAAGCGGGACGCACAACACCCGCATAATGCCATCCAAGATGGCTACCAACAGTTGCAATCTAGCCTCGGCCGAACCACGTCGGCCTTGTTCGAAACTTGTCTTCCCGCAGCTCCTGGGGGAACTCCCAAGTGTTTCCCTAGCTGACAGTGCCGCGCGCGCGCCGCGAGTGTTAACGATATTGGATCTGGTGCTCCCGCAATCAAGGTATGTGCTTCCATCCCTGGGACAACTGATCTCTTGTCTTTCCTAACCAATATCAGTTGGGCCATATCCTACCACGTTGACGCTCACAACCCCGCAGATTTACTATTCGGCGTGCCCATTTTCTGGTCCTTACGAGCCGCGATATACCTACTTGCTTTGTGTATCTCGCTAAATAGTTGAATCTGCGCCGCAAACCATTTTCGTCGTTCGTTCGCACGGCACACGCCACACGGCATAGACCGCCATTTTGTTGTTATCTTTGCATTCAAGTTTCGCAGACAATAATTCCTATAATTATTCGTCAACTTTGCAACGCATCGCGCAAATTATAAGCTCAAATAGGAATCACATCGAACCTATTTAGTTATAATATTTAGTCAACCCCGCAAACCCAAACCTAAACTTTGTATTTTTCCGCATTCGTTCACATTCGTTCACGATAGGTACGCCCTAGGTAACCTATCGTACGCATTACCACTTAGAATTACAACCGCTTATTTCGTTAGTAATCTTTCGCATTACCCATTAAGTTAGGTACGCCGTACTGTGCTTACGCATCATTCTGTTTTGTAGACCCGCTTATCTTTCACTTGCAATTTTATACCTAATAAATAAAGCCTATTCGTAAGTCGACAAACAAACTCAATTAGCAGAGACGCAACTGGTACGTAGGTATTACGCAGTAAGCTCTAAGCTAATCATCGCATCGCATATTTATCAACTTCATTTAGTTGAAAACCGTCCATTGCATTAAGTAGCAAGTATAATCACTATCCAGAATACCTATTCCGCTCGCATTTATTAGAAACAACCCGCTCGCTGAATAGATACGTATACTTTATTCCCAAACTCGTTTATTGTTTGGTATTCTAACCATACGCATTAGCTGCGCTGGCAAATTACCTACACTGCACACTGTTGTTTACGCATTCCAGATTTATTTGCTATCTCCGCATTCAAACATATTTCGTGTCCGTTACATACCATACAAGTAGGTACATACCTTACAAGTAGGTACCTAGCTTTAGTTGTTCAACTCATTCAACATGGCACCTACCGTGGATTCTATCACAGAATCGCAGCTAAACGTACTCCTCGCTAAGAGAGACCGAATATTTGCCCGTATGCAAGCCATATGCGATCGCGCAAGGAAACTGGATTCTGGTTCTCCCACCGACAAGGAGTCGTTTCTTTGTGATTACGAATGTGTTGACATGTTACACTGCGACTTCGAAAAGGTAGTAGATAAAATATGCGAATTAGAACTGAAACTCGATCCCGAGACCGCAATCAACTTTCAGGTACTATCATCGTTCGAGGACCTGTTAGGTTGTGTACGCCGCGCTGCTAGAAAGCTGCTGGCTGTCGACAGGGAGGTCAGACCCTCTACTGCAGCTGCAACACCACATAGGTCCCCTTGACTACCGCCAATAGAAATCCCTAGCTTTGATGGTGATTTAAAAGATTGGCCTCTATTCTATACTAGCTTTCGACATTCGGTACATAACAACGCTTCTCTGACCGATTCAGAGAAATTATACTACCTTCTAGGTAAACTGACCGGCCGCGCCCGGTCAGCATGCGTGGGCATAAATTTGGTGGCTGATAACTACTCACTCATTTTCGATTGGCTCAAAGACAAGTATGAAGACAAGCGCCTCATGGCCGTATCATATTTAGACCAAATATTTGAGTTGAAATCAATTTCATCGAGTTCCGCTTCTAATCTGGAATTATTCCTTGACACATTTTCGACATCGGTCGCTGCATTGAAGAACTTAGGAATAGATAATCTCGCCGACTTCGTGTTTTTATACATCGCACTTAAGAAATTAGACGTAGAAACTGCACGCTCATTCGAGTTTGAGCAACTTGGTACCCAGATACCATCGTTCGATAGTTTGACAATGTTCTTGCGAAATCATGTCAAAATATTGCAACGAACTTCGCCCGCACAATCAAAACAAGAAACTTCTAAGCGTAAACCCCATGGTCCATCTACGCAAACATACGTCAATACGACAGCCAGTGCTGACTCAGGCTCTTCGTTGTGCTCACTGTGCGATAACCAGCATGACATTATTTACAAATGTCAGGCATTTCATAAGTTAGACGAGCACGAACGTTTCGCATTTGTAAAGACCAAGCGTTTGTGCTTGAATTGTCTCAGCAATAGACATCGCATGGCAAATTGTGCTTCCAAGTCAAGATGCAAGAAGTGCAACTCTAAGCATCATACATTGTTGTGTTTTGGTAATAAACCGCAGAATAGTATACCTCCGCTAACGACGGCGCCCGCGCCGCCGCCGCCGCCGCTCTCGTCGCAGCCGCCCGCCTCGAATGAGACGTGCGCGCTCCCCGCTCGCTCCTGGCATAGTGATAACGTGGCTCTGTGCGCGTTATCAGCTGATAGTAGCTTTGTCCATCGCACCGTCGTGCTACCTACTGCTCGCATTATCGTGGTTGATTCGCATGGTAATGAAGTTGTCGTACGCGCTTTGTTAGATAGCGCTTCGCAAAGTAATTTTATTACTTCCGATTGTTGTACCCGCTTGGGATTGAACCTGAAACATAAACCTTCTTTCGTGAAGGGAATAGGAGGTTCTAGTAAGTCGATTCAAGGTTCAGTAAACGTTAGATTTTTCTCCCGCTTGGATCGTCGCGTTCATTACGATATGGAATCGCTGGTAGTTGACAAAATAACAGAACATTTGCCCGCGGTTTCGGTCAGAATTACTGACTTGAGCAACTTTGATAATCTGCCTTTGGCGGACGATACCTACTCCGTCCCAGGTTCAATTCAAATGCTCATAGGCGCTTCGATTTTCCCACATCTACTACTAAACCGCAAGGTTCAAGGAGGCCCTTCGCTTCATTCCCCGCTAGCCTTGGAGACTGTCCTTGGCTATGTTGTCATTGGAAACGCTCCTACTCAAATAGGCTACCCATCGCTTTCGTACTGTTTTACATCACCCACCTTGGACTCTGCCATCTGCAAGTTCTGGGAGTTGGACGAGGTGGACGTCCCGCCGGTACTTAGTCCAGATGATCGTTTGTGTGAGGAGATTTATACTCGTACAACCTCTCGCGATGATGACGGTCGCTATGTAGTATCGCTCCCTTTCAAAGGTGATATAGTTTCGCTCGGTGATTCACGGCAAGCTGCTGAACGTCGCTTTCTTTACTTGGAGAAGAAGATGCAGACCTCGCCTACGTTGAAAGAAGCCTACGATGGTGTGATTCATGAATATTTAGAAAAGGGCTATCTTTCTCCCGCGCCCGCTGACACCGATACATCGCAAACTCAATCATACATCATCCCAAATCACGAAGGTTTCAATATTATAGTAAACTTTCGATCGCACTTTCATCAGATATTCGACAAATGCTTCTCGCTATTGAAGTTAGAGAATTTCACCTCAAAATGTCGTCTCGCTAGCTCGCCTCGAGCTCTGCGCTATTCTCGTCCTAGCACGCCTCATAAAGGTTATCGTTTCGTCATGTCAAACCCGCATCGCTATAAGAAATATTTTCGCATTCTCCGACTCAACTGTCGCACTCTGTTGGGTACATTCTTCTCCGCATCGTTGGCAGACCTTTGTTGCCAACCGAATAACTAAAATTCAAAATGAATTATCGCCGCAAAATTTGTATCATGTGCCCGGCATTGAAAACCCCGCTAATTGTTCGTCTCGTAGCCTTATGCCTTCGCAGATCGTTGAACACCCGTTGCGGTTCCATAGCCCTCCTTGGGCTCACTTAGATGTTTCGCAATTGCTCGTTGTGGCATTTAACCCCTCGACTGTTTCGGAGGTTCCTGAAGAAAGGAAACACACGCTGTTGGTCGCTGAACCGCCTCAAGAACCGCTACTGATGTTGTTATCAAATCGCTTTTCGTCATGGTCCAAGCTACTTCGTTGTGTAATTTACATAAATAGATTCACCCCGCGTGGGCGCATATCCGCATCAGATCTTGAATTCTCGGAGTCACTCATACTTCGTGAACTTCAACGATTCCATTTCGCTGTCGACGCCTACGGAACCCATAACCGTAGGAACCGCCGTGATCATTTTAACCGAAAATTCTCCCCCTCTTCACTGGCCTCTCAGTGTCGTGGACGAAGTTTTCCGGGTTCAAACGGCGTCACACGGATAGTTCGTGTTCGGACGGCCACTGGGTCATATCTGCGTCCAGTTGTTCGTCTCTGCCCGCTACCTAATCAATAACTTCTACCAGTAGATAATATCGCGCCTTAGCATCCTTCGTTTCAACCCGCATCTCTATAGTAGTAACCACATCATTCGTTTCAACCCGCATCTCTATAGTAGTAACCGCATCTTTAGTGGCACCCGCACCTTTAATAGGAATCGCATCCTTAATAGCAATCGCATCTTTAGTAGCACCCGCATAATTCGTTAGTAGCAACCGCGTCCCCAGTGACAACTAGATCTTTAGTAGCACCGGCACCTTTAATAGGAATCGCATCCTTAATAGCAATCGCATCTTTAGTAGCACCCGCATAATTCGTTAGTAGCAACCGCGTCCCCAGTGACAACTAGATCTTTAGTAGCACCCGCACAATTCGTTTGTAGCAACCGCGTCCTTAGTGACAACCACATTGTTAGTAGCAACCGCGTCCTCAGTGACAATTTACATCCTTAGTAGTATCCGCGTCTCTAGTTCCAACCGCATCTGTAGTAGTAACCGCACCTTTAGTAGCAACCGCGTCTCTAGTAGTAACTGCATCTTTAGTAGTGACCGCATCTTCAGTTGTCACCGCGTCCTTATTAATAACCGCATATGTAGTAGCAACTGCATCTTTAGTGTCATCCGCATCTTTAGTAACAACCGCGTATGTGGTAGCAACTGCATCTTTAGTGTCATCCGCATCTTTAGTATCAACCGCATCTTTAATTACAACCGCGTGCGTCTTGGCTTTTAGCGGTATACCCGCATCGTATTCTTTATTTCGTTGTTTAGAAGGGGTCCCTTCTAGCCCGGGGGAATGGTTGCGCGCATATTCAACTATATGATCGTTATTCATCTGCGTAGAATCAGACGTATTTGTGACATCAACTTCCTATCCGCCTTCCCTTACTAGCACATAGAATACCGCTGAAGAGTAAGCGGGACGCACAACACCCGCATAATGCCATCCAAGATGGCTACCAACAGTTGCAATCTAGCCTCGGCCGAACCACGTCGGCCTTGTTCGAAACTTGTCTTCCCGCAGCTCCTGGGGGAACTCCCAAGTGTTTCCCTAGCTGACAGTGCCGCGCGCGCGCCGCGAGTGTTAACGATATTGGATCTGGTGCTCCCGCAATCAAGGTATGTGCTTCCATCCCTGGGACAACTGATCTCTTGTCTTTCCTAACCAATATCAGTTGGGCCATATCCTACCACGTTGACGCTCACAACCCCGCAGATTTACTATTCGGCGTGCCCAGTTCGTCTTGTTATTTATACCCGGTACGCGAGTTTACAACTGATGTAAGTACATACAATAACTATTAACGCACCGCGGTTTTACTTGCGTAGATAGAATATAGCCTTTTGTTAGATACTCAACAACAGTGTAGCTTTCTATTCGTACAATAATTTGTAAAATCGGTTCAGTAGTTAAAGACATTACGCCCTACAAATCTATAAAAAAAAGGATATATTTTGATATGTAATGTAATGAAGTACATATATTATTTTGAACAACCCTGATTTCATTCATTTTATCGGTCTTTTTACACCCCATCACTACTTTTTTTTGTTAAGGCGTGAAAAGGTAACAAACAGTCAGAGTTACTTTAAGTTTATAATATTAAATAGGATTTAATAGTAACTAAAGATTACGTTTTGATTAGATTTATTGTTTGTACTACTAGTGTGTAACTAAACAATAGTGTAACAACAGTAATTCTTTAATTGTGTGCTTGTTTTGTGTTTGTGTACAGCTTTTACTTGCGTGTGCGTTTGTAGGGACGCTTAATTTTTCTGCATTAGTGTGCGTGATTATGTAAATGTGTGCTGTACCGTGCTACCTCGCCTCCCGCGAAAACTGGCAGAATCATTATAGTACTAAAAGTAGCGCTTGGCAACTCCCGTTCTAAATCCTCTAAGCGTAATGGACATAACAAGGGAAACGATAATTATGTAAATAATAAACATGCATAAATAGTAAAATAAAATACCCTCATTGAAAGAAGTATTGATTGTCTCATATTGAAGAAGACGTGCAGTGCATGGTTCGCAGTAGGGATGAGTTTGTTCGGTATCTAGTGGCACAGGATACTCATATCAGGGACCTCAACTTTTAGATCATTTCGTCGAGTAGCCCGGCTGGACGGGACGGTTAATCCTATTCCGGATACGAGCGTGGGCGAGTCCGCTAGATTTAAAACAAGCTTGAGCAGTAGTGAATGGTCAGCAGCTTCTTTTCTCAACTCATCATCATCATATCAGCCCATACACGTCCACTGCTGGACATAGGCCTCCCCCATACGACGCCACGAATAGCAGTCCTGTGCCGCCTCCATCCATCGACTCCCCGCGACCGCTACGATCTCGTCGGTCCATCGAGTGGATGGTCTCCAATGTAGGGGGGGATTTGCCATAATCGCCACGCTAGACGCACGTCAGGCGGATTGGTGAACGCAGTGTTGGTGTTGAAAAATACTCAGAAGGAAGCTGCTGCCCTTCTTCTGGGAGGTTAGTCGGCTCTTACGACTCAAGTACTTACTTCTCAACTCAAGGGATAGCAAATGATGGTGGTCTACAGCTATCCATGAAGTCCGATATTGTGATCCTATGCTTATAGTTGATAAACTAGAGCAAAGAAACATATTTACTGTACTGGGGATTCCATACCTGCGAGGCGTATTCAAGGTGACTTCGGACTAATGACCAGTAAAGTATCTTTAGTGTTTTTAGTGAGCTGAAGTCCTTGTTCACCCGGAACAGAAAGCCGGGCATCTTCGGAGCATGTCGCGCTCGTGGTAGAGCAGCGCGGACGAGGCGCGCGCGTCCTGGTCTCGGGTGGACGCTAGCAGCGACAGCAGCGCGCTCAGCAGACGCTCCACCAGCTCGGCGCCGCTCTGACTCACGCTGTACTGTGCATACTCACGTAGGCGCGGGGCGACGGTGACTCGGAGCGTGGCGCGCTCGTGGTAGAGCAAAGCGGACGAGGCGCGCGCATCCTGGTCACGGGTGCGGGCCAGCAGCGACAGCAGCGCGCTCAGCAGACGCTCCGCCAGCTCGGCGCCGCTCTGACTCACGCTGTACTGGCGCACAGCGGTCGGCAGCGTCCCTCGCCGGTGCACCGCCACGCCGTCCTGCGGAGATACGCGCGATCAGTAAGTATTGTGCCACCGCACACCGCACTAGCTAGTGAGACCGGCTCCGTAGATACGTACGACGGAGAGCAGCGTCGGGAACAGCAGTGTGAGCACGGCGAGGTAGTGCTCCTGCTGGATGTAGTCGTGGCACAGTGGGTTGCCCTCGAGCACGAGGCTGGCGAGCGGCAGCGTGCGCGCGCCCAGCAGCGCAGTGGCGCTCTCCAGCCGGTTGTGTCCGAGGTCCAGTGAGCGCAGACGTGGACACGTCGTGCCCAGCTCCAGCCCGCTCAGAGACCTGCACACGCACACAGCTGAAGGTGTACATTACGAATAATATTACTTTAAGGTCGACTATAACTAGAGCGTGGATTGCGAATACCTATGCGGTGTTTTTTTCAAATCCAAGATGACGGATAGTTTTACAAAAGGTTTTTTATTTCAAATTTTAATGTGGTTCGGTATTGTTTTCGACAGAATAGAGGGCTAAAATTAGGGCATCAAATCCAAGATGCCCAAATTTTTGCACGCACGTGATGTTGTTGTGCGAGAGGTCGATGTGCGTGAGGTCAGCACAGGGCGCGGCGCCCTGCACCTGCACCAGCTCCGCCTGGTTGTAAGATAGAGAGAGCACTCACGTGATGTTGTTGTGCGAGAGGTCGAGGTGCGTGAGGTCAGCACAGGGCGCGGCGCCCTGCAGCTGCACCAGCTCCGCCTGGTTGTAAGATAGAGAGAGGACTCACGTGATGTTGTTGTGCGAGAGGTCGAGGTGCGTGAGGTCAGCACAGGGCGCGGCGCCCTGCACCTGCACCAGCTCCGCCTGGTTGTAAGATAGAGAGAGCACTCACGTGATGTTGTTGTGCGAGAGGTCGAGGTGCGTGAGGTCAGCACAGGGCGCGGCGCCCTGCACCTGCACCAGCTCCGCCTGGTTGTAAGATAGAGAGAGCACTCACGTGATGTTGTTGTGCGAGAGGTCGAGGTGCGTGAGGTCAGCACAGGGCGCGGCGCCCTGCACCTGCACCAGCTCCGCCTGGTTGTAAGATAGAGAGAGCACTCACGTGATGTTGTTGTGCGAGAGGTCGATGTGCGTGAGGTCAGCACAGGGCGCGGCGCCCTGCACCTGCACCAGCTCCGCCTGGTTGTAAGATAGAGAGAGCACTCACGTGATGTTGTTGTGCGAGAGGTCGAGGTGCGTGAGGTCAGCACAGGGCGCGGCGCCCTGCAGCTGCACCAGCTCCGCCTGGTTGTAAGATAGAGAGAGGACTCACGTGATGTTGTTGTGCGAGAGGTCGAGGTGCGTGAGGTCAGCACAGGGCGCGGCGCCCTGCACCTGCACCAGCTCCGCCTGGTTGTAAGATAGAGAGAGCACTCACGTGATGTTGTTGTGCGAGAGGTCGAGGTGCGTGAGGTCAGCACAGGGCGCGGCGCCCTGCACCTGCACCAGCTCCGCCTGGTTGTAAGATAGAGAGAGCACTCACGTGATGTTGTTGTGCGAGAGGTCGAGGTGCGTGAGGTCAGCACAGGGCGCGGCGCCCTGCACCTGCACCAGCTCCGCCTGGTTGTAAGATAGAGAGAGCACTCACGTGATGTTGTTGTGCGAGAGGTCGAGGTGCGTGAGGTCAGCACAGGGCGCGGCGCCCTGCACCTGCACCAGCTCCGCCTGGTTGTAAGATAGAGAGAGCACTCACGTGATGTTGTTGTGCGAGAGGTCGAGGTGCGTGAGGTCAGCACAGGGCGCGGCGCCCTGCAGCTGCACCAGCTCCGCCTGGTTGTAAGATAGAGAGAGGACTCACGTGATGTTGTTGTGCGAGAGGTCGAGGTGCGTGAGGTCAGCACAGGGCGCGGCGCCCTGCACCTGCACCAGCTCCGCCTGGTTGTAAGATAGAGAGAGCACTCACGTGATGTTGTTGTGCGAGAGGTCGAGGTGCGTGAGGTCAGCACAGGGCGCGGCGCCCTGCACCTGCACCAGCTCCGCCTGGTTGTAAGATAGAGAGAGCACTCACGTGATGTTGTTGTGCGAGAGGTCGAGGTGCGTGAGGTCAGCACAGGGCGCGGCGCCCTGCACCTGCACCAGCTCCGCCTGGTTGTAAGATAGAGAGAGCACTCACGTGATGTTGTTGTGCGAGAGGTCGAGGTGCGTGAGGTCAGCACAGGGCGCGGCGCCCTGCACCTGCACCAGCTCCGCCTGGTTGTAAGATAGAGAGAGCACTCACGTGATGTTGTTGTGTGAGAGGTCGAGGTGCGTGAGGTCAGCACAGGGCGCGGCGCCCTGCAGCTGCACCAGCTCCGCCTGGTTGTAAGATAGAGAGAGCACTGAGTACTCACGTGATGTTGTTGTGCGAGAGGTCGAGGTGCGTGAGGTCAGCACAGGGCGCGGCGCCCTGCAGCTGCACCAGCTCCGCCTGGTTGTAAGATAGAGAGAGCACTCACGTGATGTTGTTGTGCGAGAGTTCGAGGTACGTGAGGTCAGCCCAGGGCGCGGCGCCCTGCAGCTGCACCAGCTCCGCCTGGTTGTAAGATAGAGAGAGCACTGAGCACTCACGTGATGTTGTTGTGCGAGAGGTCGAGGTGCGTGAGGTCAGCCCAGGGCGCGGCGCCCTGCAGCTGCACCAGCTCCGCCTGGTTGGTGGCGCGCCACAGCGGGAAATAGACGAAATGGCTCAAGTCTGCGGGAGAGGGACACATGTAGTGCGGGCAGGCGACTGCGGCTGCGGCATGGCATGGTACGTACCCGGCGCGCGCGTGAACCGGCTGAGGTCCAGCCTGGTGCCGCTGAGGCGCAGCTGAATGACGCGGCGCAGCACGAGGCGCGGAACGAAGTCCAGCTGCGCCAGCGTCAGCTGGATGCAGCCCAGCGACACCACGAGCTCAGCGCCCCCCGCGCCGCCCCCCGCACCACGCACCACGAACCCGTACTTGTGGATGTGCAGCAGCGCCGCGCGGCACCGAACCACCAGGAAACGACACTCCGCGCAACTCATCTGCGAACATAGCGAGCTAGTCTAACTATCATACTTTCCGATTTGTGTCCATCTCTAAAAGGAGTTTTTAGGGTTCCGTACTTCAAAAGGAAAAACGGAACCCTTCAAGGATCATTTTGGTGTCCGTATGTCAAGCCTTTTTTGTCAGGAACGCGTGGAGGGTATCGAATTGCAATTAACAGTCCGTAACCTCTTGGAGCCGTCACACATGCAAATTAACTGTACAAGGTACAAAGTAATTCAGGCCGTAGTAAATGTAATATTCTAGTTCACCTAACATCCTTCCTACATTATAATCTTGTACATCTAATAAATATACAGTTGAGAGCAATCAGCGTTGGAGTTACTATCATTCCTATTCCGGGTCCAACTCGCACTTCACGTTTATTGTTTTAAATTTAATTTAATCTTTGCACCCGAAGGGCGCATCACTTCGCCCCACCTCGATGAAACACGGAATGAAAGATTTCCCCTTCACGCTCTCCAGAATTGCGTCGAGCACGTCTTCTTTTGTCCAATTCTCCGGAAGACCGGTAACCTGAAACCGTGAATGGTTCGGATTAGAAACGATAAGCGATCATTTATAGCCAGAGAGGGTTTTTGGACGGGGCTGGGATGGTACCTTAACCGGTGTAGCTACCGATAGTTAGGTCGAGTAGTACGCACCGTGACCAGGACGAATCTGTTGTCCCTCGAGTACGTCTCCTCCATATATTCCGTCTGCAACAGCATCGCCGACTGGAAAGGAAACAGAAGATAACGCAATTCTTCTTCAGCATGACCTAGACAACCTTCATTCTATCTAATAAGCTAGAGCTAAATATTTCTAAATGTCATGGTGTCTCGTTCACTGGATCCGAACACCCCATAACATACAGACAGATGCAGTGTCACCAACTATAGACCGATATCAGTTCTAACAACCCTTTCAAAAATTTTCGAAAAATGCTTCAATACTAGGCATCCAAAATTTCTAAACAACAATACAATTTACTGGCTGATGATCAATACGGCTTTAGAAGTGGCAAATCCACTGAAGATGCCGTACTTGAACTAACAAACAGCGTTGCCATGAGTATTGACTCCAAAAAGAAATCTATAGCCGTCTTTCTCGATCTTTCGAAGGCATTTGACACTGTATCTATTCCTCTACTTCTAAAAAAGCTGGAAGACATCGGTGTAAGTAAGAGGTCAAGCTTTCAACATATTTAAAAGTTACCTTACCGACAGATCGTAGTGCGTTGTAATAGATAACTATACTAGTTCCGATGCAGGCCTAACCTACGGTGTAACCCAGGGTAGTGTCCTTGGACCTACCCTTTTCCTCGTTTATGTCAATGATCTTTGTCAGATCCCCTTAACAAACTGTAAAACCCTAGCGTATGCAGATGACACAGCCCTGCTTATAACTGGTAAGACCTGGGATGAAGCAAAACAACATGCAGAGGACGCTCTTGAAGTTGTTAGAATTTGGCTTTCAAACAACCTTCTTACTCTTATTGTTGATAAAACAAATTATCTGACCTTAGTATCCTCACGACCAACAGGTGGTTTTGAACTTAAATTACACTCTTGTGGGAAAATGTACACTCTTACGGTATGTGATTGTACTGCAATTGACCAAGTGAACTCAACAAAATATCTCGGAGTTGTTATAGACGACACCTTAAGTTAGAAGCATCAAATAAATCTAACAGCGTCAAAGATCAGAAAACTAATGTACATCTTCAGAAAGCTTCGATCTACTGATGACCACTCTACACTGAAAACAGTATATTACGCGTTGGCACAATCGGTGTTTGGTTATTGCATAACAGTGTGGGGAGGATCACCAAAGACATCGTTGATCAGACTAGAAAGAGCGCAAAGGGCTCTAATTAAAGTAATGCTATATAAGGCCAGACTATTCCATACTCAAAAGCTATATTCAATAAGTAACCTCCTTTCTATCCGTAAACTGTTTCTGTTAAAGTTAATGATGCGTAAACATAGATCCCTAACCTATGTTCCCCCTGAAAACACCGAAAACCAAAAAAGAAGGAAGAAAACATCAGTTTGCAGCATGAAATTTGCTCGTACTGCTGTCGGCCATCGCCATTTTATTTTCCTTAGCCCTTTAGTTTATAACAGAATAAATAAAGCTCTTGGTATATATTCCTTCTCCTACTACAAATGTAAAGAACATATTAAAAAGTGGTTAATTGCACTAACTTACGATGAAACAGAAAAAATAACAACTTTCAACAACTAAACACAATTTTTGATGAATTTATTATATTTATTTGTATCTACACGCATAAATAATCACTCAGGTGCACACAAATAACACACACACACACTCACAAACACTGGTAGCTCCTGTTGCCCGGACTCTTTTGAGACCGGTGTCCTCAGGAGCTTCAAACTCACACATAGACACATACACACACACACGAGCGCGCGGTCTCCTGTCGCCCTGACTCATAGGAGACTGGTGTCTTCAGGAGATCGGCACACAGAACTACATTATTCAACATACACAATTGAACGGGGATAGCGACTTATCTAAAATTATGAATACATACAATATAATCCTCTTATTTAAATATTGTAAAAACTAAAAATCTAAATATTTCATAAACTTTGTTTTCATAATTATTGCATGCATGCACGTTAATACTTAAGTAATCATTACCTACTTGTTATTATATTTACCTCATAGTACGTTATTTAGCACCTTTTATAGATTAAGTAAAGTTTGAGCTCTAGCCTAAGGTTGGGCACTGGAAGCTGCAACACAGTTTTA
Source organism: Eupithecia insigniata (assembly GCA_947859395.1). Classification (NCBI taxonomy): domain Eukaryota; kingdom Metazoa; phylum Arthropoda; class Insecta; order Lepidoptera; family Geometridae; genus Eupithecia; species Eupithecia insigniata. The sequence continues at coordinate 15,094,490 of OX402007.1, read as the reverse complement.
AACTAAAGCAGTTTCCAATGTTCTTACAGTACATTTATACAAATAAATAAATAAGTAGGCTACCATACTCGTCGGTCATCATGTTACCTTGGAGCTGCGCGCGCTGGCGAAGCGGATGGGCACGATGGGCGTGCGGTGCGGCCACAGGTCGCGGTACTTGACGACCACCTCGTGCGTGCTGTTCGCGATGTGCGGGCGTAGCGGCGTGGGCTGGTCCACGCGTCGCCCCGCGCCCTGCACGCTGACGGTGAGCGCAGGCGAGGCGGGCGGCGCCGCCGGACCGAGCCGCTGGAATGCACTCACGCGCCGCGTCTCCGCGCCCGACTCTTCGCCGCCGCGCTCTGCACACAACACTACACCCACTCCACTACGCGGTGCATTTTACTTTCAATATATGATTATATTGAAAGTAAAATGCGTGACGCGGAATACGAAGCGGGAGAAGCTAGCTCCCGCTTCGCATCTTCGCGCTAGCTCTGCACTCTCCTTTAGAGCTATTCTAGACTGCTTCGCTAGCTCAGCACTCTCCTTTAGAGCTACTGTGGACTGCTTCGCTAGTTCAGCACTCTTCTTTAGAGCTACTCTGGACTGCTTCGCTAGCTCAGCATTCTGCTTTAGAGCTACTCTAGACTGCTTCGCTATATCAGCACTCTCCTTTAGATAGACTGCTTCGCTATATCAGCACTCTCCTTTAGAGCTACTCTAGACTGCTTCGCTATATCAGCACTCTCCTTTAGAGCTACTTTAGACTGCTTCGCTAGCTCGGGATTTAATGTCGGCACGTTTAACAATAAATTGTTTTGCCCAGTGGTTGAATAAATAGGTAACTATTGTACTATCCCTGCTCGGAAAGTGGCTTATTCCTTTACCAAACATAAGATAAAAATACGTCATAGCAGGCGTACTAAAATGCGGGACGGAAAAATATGGAATATTTCTTACGCGTTTAGCGGGGAGTTAAAAAATTATGAAATACTTTTCAAACATGTTATTGTTTATATGTAGGTCAAACGTATAGAGGAAATAATTGCTATAGAGAGTGTTTTCGCACTAGTTTTTGGAAAATGTTTTGTAGATTAATTTGCTTCTATTTTTCCCCAAAATGTCACAGAGATTAAGGCTAATGAAGGAATGGATAAAGGACCCACCTGGCTGTCCAAAAGTCCAGTCTTGCAGCGCTGCATATGCTTCTTTCACTCCCGTACGCACAAATTGCTATTTGGCACCTGTTTGAACCTTAATTGATTTTATATCGATTTTCACAAACACTCGCACAGAGACGTTCTTGCTGTTGCTTTTGGCTAATTACGCCATCTTGGAATTCTTTGCCGGCAGGTAAGGAAGGTGAGTGGGAAAGAGAAATAAACAAAGGATTCACCACTGGAGTGAAAGGGATAGGAAATCTCTGTGACATAATTATGCTTAATTAACTACTTTTGGCCGAAACATCCCCCCGGGTTTGACAGGATGAAACATCCTACAAAATTCCTGCTTACCTACTTCTGTAATTATTAATTTGTGGCAATTTACTAAATTAATACATATGTTTACTCAAGTATTAAATATTCTTAGAAACAAAATAAGTTGCATGACAAACTATCTAAATTAATATTTTATTATTTACAAGATTAAATCGATAATGAGTGGACTGTATTTAATATTGTTTATGTTTTATTGCGTAGGCAAAGGAAAAACCTTCACTAACGGTCTTTTGTAGACGCCCGATTTAGTGCGAACATCTACCACACGGATAATCCCGTCTTTCCCGCAATAAGTACGTTCTATGACGCCTAACGGCCAATCAAGGCAAGCGCTATTATCTGATTTCAGCAAAACAACCGTGCCTACTTGGATTGGCTCCGTACGTCTTAACCACTTACTACGAGATTGTAAAGTATTCAGGTATTCCATTTTCCAACGCTTCCAAAACGACTGTACTAATTGATCTACAATACGTTTGCGTTGCAGAAGAGTTCCAGTTTTATTCGTTAAATCTTCAGAAGGAAGAGATTTCAACGGCGTCATCACCAGAAAATGCGCGGGAGTTAGGGCTAAAGGCTCGGCTGGGTCACTACTCAGAACAGATAGTGGCCGTGAATTTAAAAGAGCCTCAATTTGCGTGAGAACCGTTGTCATTTCCTCTGCAGTTAGTAGTTGATTTCCTACTATTTTCTTCAAATGATTTTTAACGCTTTTAACGTTACTTTCAGCCAATCCGTTAAAATGCGGACTGGATGGGGGAAAAAATTTAATTTCCATTCTGTTTTCGCGGGCTACGTTGGCGAATTTATCTTTATATTCTTCAGAATCTAATAACTGGTACATGTTATCTAGATAAGATTTTGCTCCAACAAAATTAGTGCCGTTATCCGAATAAAGAATAGCCACGGGTCCGCGTCGCGAGATAAACCTCTTTAGACAGTTTAAAAACGACTCCGTACTTAAATCGCAAGCCAACTCGAGATGTAGCGCTTTAGTTACTAGGCAAACGAATAAACATATATAAGTTTTTATGCTGTGACTCCTCGGCGACGTTGAGGTACGATGTATAACGGTCCCCCAAAATCCATCGAAGTATGACAGAAGGGTTTAGATTCTTTCACTCTAAAACCTGGTAATTCCCCGAAAAAGGGTTCCGTGTTACGAGGATTCACTTTATAACATGTGTTACATTGTTGTACTCGTTGACGCACTATGCTACGAGCAGCTAATATCCAAAACCTTTGTCTTAATAAAGACATTAGCAATTGAGGACCAGCGTGTAGGTACTTTCGATGATAACAATCTATTATTAGATTTACGACATGGTCTTTGCGAGGCAGCAATATCGGGTGACGGCTATCATAATCAAGTTCCGAATGAACTAACCGACCGCCTACTCTAATTATACCGTCTTTTTCAAAGGCATTGAGTTTGAGAAAAGCTGGAGGTAGTTTAGTACCAGTCTCTAAGCATTTTATTTCGTCAGCAAAATGAATTTTTTGCAAATCTTTCAATACGCAATCTTCGGCAATGCCCAAATGAGAAACCGAAAATTTACGAGGTAATTTTTTCACAAATCTAAGTACATAGATAATTATTCGAAGTAACTTCGACCATGATGAAACCTTAGATGCAAGTTCATAGAAGATAGGCATAATTCTAGGTTCATCGGCGGTGGTCGCTAGGACATTGACCTTTACTTCCGGTATCTCGGTTTCCAAATTAGTTGGATCAAACTTATGCACAGGCCATTCTGACACCGGCATTTGACAAAACTCGGGGCCATTGAACCAGAGCGGATGATCTAACAACTGCGAGGGAGTGAGCCCTCGAGATAGACAATCGGCGGGATTTTCTTTACCACGAATATGATGAAAGTGTCGAGGATTTAATTCATTATGAATTTTGGAAATTCTATTAGCGACGAAAGTCTGCCATCGCGTGGGACAAGAATGAATCCAAGCTAAAGCCACCGTGCTATCTGTGAACGCATAAACATTGGCTATTTGACAGCGACTGCTGTAAGAATCGATAACAACCTTCATTAATCGAGCTAGAACGACATTAGCACATAGTTCCATCCTGGCTAAGGTGATCACAGTTTTCGAAGGCGAAACCTTTGACTTTGCACAAACAATGTTTATGATTGTTCGATTTTCGTTTGGTAGGTATACATGCAGATATACAACGCCACCATAAGCGCGTTCTGATGCGTCTGCGAAGCCCACAATCGTTACGATGCCGTTATCATTTACACCTACATGACGAGGCAATTTTATGTTTTGAAATAACGGCAATTCCGATTCAATCGTCTGCCACAAAGATACAATATTAGGGGGAGGAATTTCATCCCAACCTATGTTATCTTCCCACAAAGATTTTATTATTAATTTCGATAACAAAGTTACCGGGGCTATAAATCCCATCAAGTCCTACAATCGGGCAATGGTTGACAGAATATTCCGTTTCGTACATTCACGAGGCTCGATATCGACGCTGAAAGTGAAAACATCTTCAGAGGGCAACCAAAACAGACCAAGTATTTTTAGGTAACTGTCCGGGCTAAACTCTACCGCTTCCGACACACGATGAGACGCAGGAATGTTCGACATGACCTCAGGCGAATTGCTTGAAAATTTTACAAGTTCAAAACCTCCAGCCGCAAATAGCTCGATCAGCTGATTAGAAATCTCAATGCCTTGAGAAACTGAAAAACAACTCGTAGCAAGATCGTCCATAAACAAGTCCTTTTCCGCTAACGCAGCCGCGGCGGGAAATCGCTCACGTTCATCTAAAGCGAGCTGTCTCACAGTGCGTATAGCTAGGTAAGTGCTACAGCAGAGACCAAATGCCACTCTAGGCATCTCAAAAACAGATATAGGATCATTGCTATCGAACCTATACAGTAATCTTAAATATTTCGTTGAGTTTTCGTTCATTAAAACACGCAAATACATTTGTCTAATATCAGCGCTTATCGCCACTGGTAGCAAACGAAAGCGTAATATTATTTGAAACAAATCATTTTGTAAGTTCGGCCCGGTATGTAACAAATCATTGAGCGATTTACCGGATGATGTTTTGTTACTTGCATTTAAAACTACTCGCAATTTAGTAGTGCTTTTATCTTGGCGTAATACGGCATGGTGGGGAATGACGTACTGATCGGTCGAACTACCTATCTCGGACTCGGTGCCTACAGAATGCATATAATTCAGCTGTAGGTATTCTTTGAAGACCTTATCATATTCCTCTTTAATGGCGGGATTTGATAACAATTTACGCTCCAGAGATAAATACCTAATTTTAGCTGAACTCATTGAATCACCTAAAGCGCACGGAACGTCACTGAAGGGCAATGACACTATGTACCTACCATCTTGTTTACGTTTTGTAGTTTCGCAGTAATAATTTTCACATGTTTGCTCGTCTTTACTAAGGCGATTGGGCACATTAGGTACCTCTTCCAACTCAAAAAACTTACACACGCAATTTTCAAACGAGTGTTCTATTGAGCAAAAAGAACGAACAATATTGCATGTCGGATTTATGACTGGAGCCTTGCCGATTACCTATTATGTAACCTAATGAAGTTTCAATCGCAACGGGTTCTCCAGGTTCGCGAGATATCGAATTCGGACCTATGATTCGTGCAAATAAGTCCGTTCCCAAAATGAGATCGATATTCGCGGGGTTGTAATAATTGTTGTCCGCAAGCGGGATATTATTCAAATAATCCAGGCGCGCCACGTCTATTTTCGCGGTAGGTAATTCGCTAGTGATACGATTCACGACCACTGGCTGAATAGTGAACCTAACCGATCCATCGAAACGAGATCGTATTGTAAGGCAAGTAACACCTTCAATCGGATTAGTGATATCTCCAACCCCCGACACACTTAGATTTTGGCTCATGTAACTCTATTTTAAGCCGTTTGCAACACTCGGTAGTAATCAAATCAGTTTGAGAGGCACTATCTATTAAAGCACGCAACACTACAACATTACCGTCGCCGTCCAAAGTATGACAAAGCGCGGTTCCGAGTAAACCGGACGACATTGGAATCGAACAACCTTCGAGACTAGGGGCCTGCTGCGGCGTAGCTAAGCTTTCGCGAATCGCGCACAACGATATGGCATTGTTTGTGGTCTCGGGTAAATTCCGAGCGGTAATTTCCGAAATGGTCGCCGCCGTTATATTACGGCCGTTATTTGTTTTGGGTTTGGGGAAATGTAACAAACTGTTATGACTTCGCATACATTCAGTACAACGTTTTGTCTCAGAACAATCGGAAACCGAGTGCGATTTACTCAAGCAATTGACGCAAAGTTTATGAGCTTTTACTAATTTAAATCGGTCATTAGCAACCATGGACAGGAATTTAGTACATTGGGGCAATTGAGTATGATCGCTTTTCCCACAACATATACACGTATTTTCCTCTACATTAACAAAAATTTGGCATTGTAATTCACTTTAGAGCCTGAACCAGCTGACTGCGATGTATTGTTTTTACGGGGCTGATTGCTGCTCACTGCTTTGGAAGGGTTCGATGAACTTGCATTGTTATATGCGCGTTGCAAAATATGTGATTGATTACGCACAAAATTAATGAATTTCGCACAGCTTATATCGGAACTATTTGTTTCGTGAAATTTCTGTTCAAATGACTTTACAGTTTCGATACCTACCTTTTTGCACGCAATATGTACAAAGATAAAATCTTCAAGATTGTCTAACTCAAGCTGTTTCAATTCAGAATGCAGCGATGAGAATTTATCAATAAAATCTTCCAATTGGCTCGGATTTTTCTCATTCACAGACGGTAAGTTTAACAACTTATCAAAGTATGTGGCAGCCAGCATACGCTTATCATTGTATTTATTCACTAAAGCATTCCAAATTACTTTATAGTTATCGGCAGTAGGTAATATGCCTTTGCAAAGGTTTAGGGCATTTCCTTTTAGTCTACCAACTAAATATTGGATTTTTTCGCCGTCAGTAAGCTCGGGGTTATTATGAACCGCTGATTTGAACGTCTCGTAAAATATTGGCCAAGATTCGCTATCGCCTTCAAATGCACATAGCTCCAAGCGCGGTAATCTTATTAATGAAGATTTTTCGCATTTGCCTACGTAACCCTGACTATTATTTTCAGTCAATTGGGTTGTTAGCTGATGAGCTTTATATTTTATTTTAGCGTATAGTTGTTCGAATGAAATTAACGAGTTATATGAGGGTACAGGTCCATCCACTATTGATATTTGAAAGTTATTTCTTTCTTCCATTGCGGTCGCAAAATCGGTTCGCAAAATGTCGATCGTAAATGCATCAGCTAAAAAATTGACAATTTTTACCGGGTCATTATTTAACGATGAAATCGAATCATATATGCCTTGTAGGCGACCAAACAACGCAGCTAATTTACTTTGCAATTTTTGCATGCATTTTTCATTGTCTTTCTTATCTGAAGCCATGATGCAAAATGGCGGGGACTTAAGGAAATCGCAAAAAATCTAAGGGAATCCGCGATCGATAGGACCATATGTTTTCGCACTAGTTTTTGGAAAATGTTTTGTAGATTAATTTGCTTCTATTTTTCCCCAAAATGTCACAGAGATTAAGGCTAATGAAGGAATGGATAAAGGACCCACCTGGCTGTCCAAAAGTCCAGTCTTGCAGCGCTGCATATGCTTCTTTCACTCCCGTACGCACAAATTGCTATTTGGCACCTGTTTGAACCTTAATTGATTTTATATCGATTTTCACAAACACTCGCACAGAGACGTTCTTGCTGTTGCTTTTGGCTAATTACGCCATCTTGGAATTCTTTGCCGGCAGGTAAGGAAGGTGAGTGGGAAAGAGAAATAAACAAAGGATTCACCACTGGAGTGAAAGGGATAGGAAATCTCTGTGACATAATTATGCTTAATTAACTACTTTTGGCCGAAACAGAGAGCACAAACAGACAAAAAAAATATCCACGCCAAAACTCTTCACACGCTACGCAATGTGAAGGGTTTTGGTTTACTTATAAGGCGACTGCAATCCTAGTATAGGTACAACGAAACAAATTTTTCAAACAACGGAATGTACAACCGACGAAATCACCAGTATTGGTCTAGAGAAAACCCTGTCAGAGTTCGGGAAAGTCACAACAACCAAGTTCGATTTTCTTTTAACTGATGTGATGTCAAACAGAGTGGTAATGGTGGAATTTTATGAAGGTAATCCTAATTCTGCCTTGTATAACGACGTCATTTTAGAGAAACTCCAAAACGTACCTATCTGTATTTCCTTCTTTGGTGGCAAACGTAAAATTTTGTTTATTTTATTTATTTGAAAAACAAACAGATTAATTAACAGTAATGATTGGAGCTTCTGGGTAAGCCTAGCAGTTTTCGTGGATAAACAATGTGTGTCCATAAAAAAGTCAAAAGCAGTCAAAACCAGACTCAGGCACCATTGGTTAATTCCTTGTATTTTGTTCAGTTTACAGTAATCATCAAATTAAAACCATATTTGATGGAAGTTATGTTAAAAGCAACCATTAAGAAAAAATAAAATTACTATAGTCTTGAAAAAATACGTTTATTAAAAAAAACATGACTAAAAATCGTAAATGGGAAAAATTTGCAGCAAAATGAAATTTGTTTAATTTGAAAAAATCTACGTTTTTTTTAAATAGACATTTTAATAATGGGTGTTTCCACCTCGGGCCCTAATGACTTCTAGGAGACGCTTTGACAATCCATCCATTTTGTCTTGAATATCAGATTGAGGGATATTGTGCTACTCCTCTACCGCAGCCGTCTTGAGCTCTTCTAAGGTCGTAGGGAACTCTTGCTCGTCTTTTTAGGTTGTCCCAAACGTGTTCAATCGGGTCCAGATCAGTACTGCGTGCCGGCCATGGCAAAACTTGAATCCCGACCTCATCGAGGTATTGAGCAACAGATCTTGCGGTATGGCAACGAGCATTGTCGTGCATTTATCTGAAGTTCTCACCAATAAATGGTGCGAAAGGTATGACGTGGGTCTTGTAAGACTTCCTCCACGTATGCGTTCACACCGCCTCTATCAAACACCACAAGATCGGTACGAGCCTCGTAAGAGATGTCTCCCCAAACCATCATTCATCCTCCCTGATAACCCACGGTTTCAGTTATTGCGCCTAGACCAAACCATTAATTTTGGCACCTGTATACACGTTGACGTCCACCTGGACCACTTAATGCTATTCTGCTCTCATCTGAGAACAGTAAGTTCTTCCAGTTCTGCACAGTAAAGTCAGCATATTCTCGCGCAAAGGCAAGTCTAGCTCTACGGTGCTTTGGGAGCAGTTGTTGAACGCGAGCTGGACGAAAAGCCCTCAGATTACTTTCTGCCAGTCTTCTTCTAGTGGTACGTTCACTCACATTGACATTTCTTACCTCAAAAAGACGTGTACGCCCTTCAGTAGCGGTGCAAAAGCGATTTATTAGCACGTCACTGACAACAAAGCGGTCATCCAGAGTTGAAGTGCACCGATGTCGGCCTTGACCTGGCCTCCTCGTGTATTAACCAGTCCCGAAAATGTCTGTCATCCCGTACCGTAGTTCGAGGTACACCGAGTTTATGAGCGATGCGACGTTGGCTATAATCAGCGTTAGCTAAAGCCACTGCCCTAGCGGCATCAGTTGCATTGAGAGGCATTTTTTTCAGACACAATGCACAATGATATCATATAAACTCAAATTAAACAATATTCGCACACGATGGCAGAAAAGAACAAGAAATGTAAGCACGTTAACGTAACTCCAACAATTTCAAACAACGACTTAATTCCAAAAAGGCTTCCGTGACACAAGTTTATTATTCATCGAAATAAGGTTATAAATGTTTAGTTTATTTGTAAAGTTGACGTTTAATTTGTGACACAACCATGATTTAATGACACTCGTTCCATAGAGGTTTTCCTCCCGCATCTATTACGTAAATAGTAATGAGGTATTTTCAGCTTCATTCGTGTTCTAGCTCCCTTTCTGAACTGCTCCATTCCATATACTTGATTGATACCGTACCGTACTGACTGACGACAGGCATACTTTTGATTTATTATATCTATTTCTAATTTAAGTTGTTATTATTTTTAAATTGTCATTTGACATAATGTATTGTATTAATGACTTCAGTTATTATTTGCGTACAATAAGCGGAAACTGTTTTAGGTCTATTTGTTCTAGTTTTGAAATGTATTGTGATTGAAGTAGTACGTATAAGCTTTTTGTTTCCAAATAAATTAAATTAAATGTTTGAAAAAGGAATGAGCCACTTTCCGAGCAGGTCTAGTAGGTACAAACAAATTGTCTTTCTTTCTTCACCTTCATTAGTGATCGCTTCGGAGTAGACGTCGGAGGGGGAATAGGGCTGCGGCGGCGCCACCGCCTCCCCCGCGTCCTCCAGCGACGTGGTGCGCACGCGCAGGGGGGCGGGGGCGGGCGAGCTCCCGGACATGGACCGCGGCCAGCCGCTCCCTGGAATGCAACACAATGCAGACGTGTCAGTCAGCTGTAGGCACGCGCGGAGGGGCAGGGTGCTAGATGTTGTACCTACCGCAAGCAGATACGAAGAGGTGTTGTAATTACAATACATATTATTATGTTCCCTAAGGGGGGTGGTACATCCCGCCCGGTCAATTGCAAAACTGCTCGCTGCATTCTGTAGTTACTACGAGTTTAACTACCGAAGTTACTACGTAGTTTAACTACCTCACACTAGATGTCACTGTGAACCACACAAGTGAACCAACACAAGTGAACCTACCCAAGTGTGACCGCCCGAAACGGATGAATCTTGGTATACGAGTAGAACATTCAAAAATATTAGACAAGTGCTTTTCTTAACGGCCCTACTTCACTTTTAAGGATAAAAATGACCTCTACAAAACCACCAACCGCTCCACAAGCTAACCCACCTACCCCTGGCACTAGATCTCCACTGTTTCTTGGTAAAAACCCGACTCGGGTATAGCATAGCACATAGTTCCACCGGGAACAGGAGTTTATTCGTTTAGTCGCTTATTTAGCTTCCTATGCCTTACCTCACTTAACCCCTAAAAAACACCTTTACTAAACCCCAAGGGCTTATAATATTTAACTAAATACTCTAGACAATTCTTGCTTGGCTTCCATAAAAGGGTTGTAGCACCTACAGTACGTGGCAAGACTTGTGTCGTATGTACTGCATTCCTTCCAGGGTACTAATAAGATCGGCAACAAACTAAAGGTACAATTTAAACTCATAAAATCGTCAAATAAATACAACTAATTAATTAATTACATTGTTTAGGTAAAGCTACACAAACACACATGTACTTCTATTTATTTAATTTACACTACATACTATAATAAGACAAACAAACATATTCGCTTACTATGCAAACATTTTTTCGAGTCTATATTGTTTTACTATGGAATTGATTGTACTTGTACATAAAAATAATTATAATCTTTTTGCTTTATTGAAATATATTTTACGTATTTAAATTACATTTCTAGATTATACTACCAATTAAATTCAACATTAATGAAGTTAAGAATCGAGCACAGTTATCAATTAGTATTTCATTAATGCCTAGCTGCTGCCCGCGCCTTCGCCCACGTTTTATCGGGATAAAAATAGCCCATATGATATTCCAGGTCCCAAACTATACCCATACCAAATTTCAGCCTAATCAGTTCAGTAGTTTTTGCATGAAAGAGTAACAAATATCCAAACATCCATACAAACTTATACATTTATAACATTAGTAGGATTACAACGATATTATAGAATTAATACAATTTTATTACAATTTACGTAGTAAACTGTAAAAATTAGATAAACAATATGTAAGTGAAAAAAAATCTGACTTCAATAATTATATAGTTTAAAATAATTTGTACATAACAATCCAGCATTCGTTTTATAAGCACTAGTTAATATTCTGTTTCTCATGTCCATGGTCACGGGCCATATAGTGACCCGGTCCTTTGGGAGGCATGCGTGGAGCCGAAGCCAACAGCACAGAGGCCCTTTATGAGAATTAATGTAAAGGCGAGAGCTACACATAGCGGGTATCATCCTTGGTTACACAATATGATACACCCGAAGATGATATCCGCCAGGTGTAGAGACTGTTGCAAAGGGAAATGAAAATAATAAAAGTCATGTTATTGTGGTGAATGGATGGACTGGGTAATTGGGCTATGGGGGAAACTATGGACGCCTGCCATAAACATACTCTCAATACTGTTACAAGCGGCAGACGGTGGCTTGCCGAATGCAGGATGAGTTCCTCAAAATGTTGGCGTAAATGCCGGCCCTGATTTCACCATCACGAAGACACGTGAGCGGTTTCCTCGTTATTACGCCATTAGACCTAGTTAATATTATTATTATTTAATACATTTTAGGTACATACAATCTATATACCAAAATGTGTAATGAGATATTTCTATCCTTTTCTAACACATTGTACGACTCATATAAGTTCGGGTCAGTGAATGTCGTAAAAAGAAGTTTTCTACAACATTTCAGACTTTTTCAGAATGTTCTAGAAAATTCCAGACATTCCAGACTTTCCAGATTTTTCTAGATGTTCGAGAATAGTCGGAAATAATCTTGAAATTTTATTAATTAAAATGATGTAGTAGGATGATCTGTAATCGTCTAGAATGCTTTCAAACGTTCTTGTACGGGTCAACCCGCACATTATGCAATAACTATGTATCAAGCTGTGTGCGCCACAGCGTTTCAGCAATGATCAGCATTTTATGTACTTTATATCAATAAATTCAGTCTGCAAACAATCTCCGTGTCGTTCGGTCATTTACTCCCATCTTAAGTTCTATCAAATATCAAATCAATCAATATCAAGGTACAGGGTCAAATAGGCCTGTACAAAGTGGTCCTTCGAGCCTCCGTGGGCGGGATCATTACGCGAATCTGTGTGTGATTCACCTACGGATTGCAGTGTTATCAAGGAATTTTTTATTAAAGTCTCTGGCTTGGCAACAGCCGCCGAGACAGCGCAGTGGTAGCGGTATAGCAACGGCCGGGACTGAGCGTTATCATTATCAAGTATCCTAGTGGGCGCCGCCCGCCCAGGGGATAAGCAGTCATCATTATCATTAACAACAAAGCAGAACAATCAAGTAAGATCTTTCCATTATAACTTTGACTATATTACCGGCATTAACAATTTGTATGCAATATGTCAAGTTTGGAAGAGATGTTATCAAGGCAAAAACAACTATCAGAGGGCATTAACACGCTTTATCAAAACTTTAAAAAAGATGGGCCAGACCGAAAGACAATTGATTATATCAAAAAGCGCGTAGACTCCTTAGATGCTCATTGGAAGGAGTACAAATTTAATCATCATCAGCTTATGCAGTCTCAAGATCAAAGCGATGAATATTTCGTTAGTAACCATTATCAGCGACTTCAGGAATTCCATCACACAGATAGTTCCTCTACATCTACGGCGAGGAAGTCCCAATTGTTGTGCGGCATTTTCCGTAATCAGTTGAAGCTACTGGGAATGAAATTAAATCACGTACTAATCAGCACAAATCAACTACTCACGTAGGCCAGCAGGGTAATACGCCGGAGGTTTTATTATCAACAGCAATGATCAAGGTACAAAAGGCAGATGGTACTTATCAAGACTTGAGAGTTTTGATTGATGGCGGATCGCAAGTATCACTGATTACGGAAAATGCCGCACAACAATTGGGACTTCCTCGCCGTAGATGTAGGGGGACTATCAGTGGAATTGGGGCAAAGGACAACAGCAGTAAAGGAGTTATCAATATCAATTGCACATCAATGAGCAAAAAATACGACTTCAATCTAGATGTTTACATCATGAACAGTCTAACGAAGCATCTCCCGTCATACACTTTTCCTAAGCCCTCTTTAGACTACTTAGTCAACATCGACCTAGCTGATCCGGACTTCAATGTCAGTCGTCCGATTGACATCTTACTGGGGGCAGACGTATACCCGAGTATCATTTTGGAAGGTATTTGTAGGTCAGATAAATCATCATTAATAGCACAGCAAACCCATTTGGGATGGATCTTATGCGGGAGTACCAAGTCCTTGCAGTGAATTGTCGCCTAATTTAACATCGACGAAATACAGCAATTTTGGGAATTGGAAGACATTGGCGAAGATTCACCACATTTATCAGAAGATTTGGAGTGTATCAAGTTTTATGAAGAGACAACAACGCGAGATGAGAGCGGAAGGTATCAAGTCAGACTTCTCCTCATACCTAACTATGCAGAAGAGCTGGGACAATCGAAATCAAAAGCAGTAGCTCAGTTCGTCCAGCTAGAAAAGAAATTAACTAAAAATCATAACGTTTTAAACGAATATAAACTATTCATAAACGAATATCAAAAATTAGGTCACATGCAAGTATCAGTACCGTCGTGTAATCAAACACCGGAATGTTACCTACCGCACCATTGTGTGCTACGTGACGATTCAACGACTACATCATTACGGGTCGTTTTCGCGCGACGCGTCGGCTACGATTTCGAACGGGAAAAGTTTGAATGATTTAATGAAAAAAGGTCCGAATTTACAACAAGATCTTCAAACTATAATTCTCAAATGGAGGCAGTATAAATACGCTTATTGTGCCGACATTGAGATAATGTTCAGGCAGATATGGGTACATCCAGATGACAGGAAATTACAGCTTTTGGTATGGAGAGATCAATGTACCGAAAAACTACGTACTTACGAATGTACTACTGTAACATATGGAGACAAAGCTGCCCCATTCCTTAGCATGATGACACTAAGACAATTATCAAAAGACGAACGTGAAAAGTTTCCAGAAGCAGCCAAGGTCGTGGAAAGTTCATTTTATATGGATGACCTTGTTCATGGATGTCACTCTATCCAAACAGCAAAGCAATTACAGCAGGATATAATCGCTTTATTAAAGCTAGCAGGCTTTAATTTAAGAAAATGGTCATCTACTGATTCTATACTACGACAAGATCATGAAAATCATAGCGAGGTTATCAACTTTAAGCAAGCAGAAGCAACAAAAACGTTGGGATTGCGATGGAATTCAACAAAAGACGAATTTACGCTTTCGTCAAAAATTGAAATGTCCCAAGGTCCCTAAGGTCACAAAGAGATTAATTCTCTCGGACGTATCAAAGGTGTTTGATCCTCTCGGATGGATAGCACCAATCACAACAAAACTGAAGATTTTGTTTCAAGAGGTATGGAAATCAAAAATCGATTGGGACGACGAAGTTCCAGAAAATATCAAAAGTCAGTGGCTATCAATGAAAATTGATTTAGAAAATATCAATCTATTTAAAATGCCAAGATGGCTAAATATCACAGACTCGAGCGTAGTCGAATTGCATGGGGTTTGTGATTCTTCAATGAAAGCCTACGCGGCAGTCGTTTACTGCAAAATCAATATCAATCAAAATGAATCAAAAATAACATTAGTCGCAGCCAAGACAAGACTAGTTCCAGCTAACAAAAAGGTTTAACTGCCCCGTTTAGAACTATGCGGCGCACTGTTATTATCCAACCTGATGATCAAGGTCAAGGACAGTCTTGTTGGATATGATATCAAAACACACGGATGTTGTGATTCTATGGCTGTGTTAGGCTGGCTACAAGGTGACCCAGGTCGATGGAAAGCATTCGTGTCCAATAGAGTGATCAAAATAATAGCGAAAATTCCATTTGACTGTTGGCGAAATCGCAAGAAAACCCAGCTGACAGTGCGAGTAGAGGTTTATCAGTACCACAGTTGAGCAACAACAACTTGTGGTGGCAAGGACCTTCGTGGTTACTTACTTACGCTTCTTAAACGGAACAGAGGCTCGAAAATCAAAGAGAATTCGTAACAATCGAAGAATTAAAAGATCGTAAACACGCACATGTTATCACAAAGCAAGAAAGCATTATCAGCGTGTTATTAAGCAAAGCATTATCAGCGTGTTATTAAGCAACATGCATAGGTACCGCTTTATATCAATGAAAAAGCAAAGAGGTTTCCTATCACTGGAGGAAATAAAATCAGCTAAGCTAAAGATTATCAAGCATGAGCAAGAAGAGCAATTTGCGGAAGAAATAAGCTCCCTAAAGAAAAATGGCGTAATTCAAGCTAAAAGTAAGGTATCGTACTTGAATCCATGGCTAGATAGCCACGACATTCTTCGAGTGGGCGGAAGGCTAAAGCAAGCACATCTGAGCCATGATGTACAACATCCAATTATTTTACAAAACAAAAGCCGCCTCACATAATTGATCATTGATGATGCGCATAAGACAATGTTGCATGGAGGAGCGCGGCTGACGTTAAGCTTTATCAGACAAAAATATTGGATATTGGGTGTCAACAGGGCCGTGGGGCCGCGGCGTACGAATATTAACCCCTCCAACTCAACCCGTGGATGTCGTAAGAGCCGACTAAGAGAACTTACCAGAGGATGGGCAGCAGCTTCCTTCTGAGTATTTTTAAACACCAACACTGCGAATACCAATCCGCCTGCCAAGCGTGGTGATTATGGCAAATCCCCCCCTACATGGGAGACCATCCACTCGGATGGACCGACGACATCGTAGCGGTCGCAGGGAGTCGATGGATGGAGGCGGCTCAAGACCGCTATTTCTGGCGTCGTACGGGGGAGGCCTATGTCCAGCAGTGGACGTGTATAGGCTGATGATGATGATGAGAGCAACTAAATCGAGGTTGCGTAGGTGCATCAAATGTGCAAAACAAAATCCCAAACTGGGTGAACAAATCATGTCTGACCTCCCAGAGGCTAGAAGTAATCCATCAAAATGTTTCACTCATACAGGGGTAGATTTTTCTGGTTTTATTAACATAAGGTCCAGTAAAGGTCGCGGTATCAGAAGTACAAAAGGGTATGTGGCTGTCTTTGTGTGTATGGCATCATCTTGAGTTGGTATCTGACTTGAGTACGTCCTCCTTTATATCAGGGCTAAGGAGGATGGTAGCAAGAAAAGGCACACCGAGCCATATGTACAGCGATAATGGCGGTAACTTTGTCAGAGCTAACAGAGTTCTACGGCAAGAATATCAAGAAATATTAAAAACAGTGCACAGCGGCGAAGTTCAATCAGAAATGTTGAACACGGAAATCAAATGGCACTTTAACGCCCCTCTATGGCCAACGGCTGGAGGGCTATGGGAGGCCGCCGTGAAGAGTTTCAAGTATCACCTCAAAAGGGTAGTAGGAGAACAAAGTTTAACCTACAAAGAGATGACCACTGTTCTCGCCCAAATTGAGGCATGTCTAAACTCTCGTCCACTGTGTCCTATATCAGAAGATCCCGATGAGATGGATTTCTTGACTCCAGCTCATTTTATCACTGGGGGACCAAACCTCACTCTGTTTGAAACGGAAACAGATCACAGAACTCGATGGCAATTAATACAAAAAATTTTCAAAGATCTATGGTATAGATGGCGAAATGAATATCTTACCCAATTATCATCAAGAAGCAAATGGAGGCAAGAAAAGGAAAACATACGTCTGAACGACGTTGTCATCATCCATGATGATAACTTACCGCCTGGAAAATGGCTAATGGGAAGGGTTGTCCAATTACATCCGGGGCCAGACTCCAAAGTTAGAGTTGTATCATTGAAAACAAAGAACTCTATATTGAAACGCCCGGTGACAAAAATATCAATTTTACCGGTTCATGAAAACCAAGAAGATCAGAAGCCGAAAATGTCCATGAAAATGCCTCGTATAAAACTATCAACGTTATTCGCCTACTCTTACTGACTTTATACTCTTATTTTTGAGCATTTTATCAACTTCCCAAGGTGCGTTGAACGTGACAAAATTCAGAGAAAATCAGCATCTGTATTTTGACAAATTATCAAACATGAAAATCATTCACGATGAATGGAAACTTGTCGTCTACTACAAAACTCAACCTTACTGGGAAGGAATTACGGCTCTCAACAAATCAAGAATCGCATTAGATCGACTGTGCAATAGAATGGAAGAAAAAAGCTATTGTAATACAATACTGTTCCAATTGGGGCACGAGCTTAATGAATTGGACTACAATAATCAACTGTTGCTGAATCAACAAAAACTCGCAGAGAGGCGCCGGCGCCGCGGTCTCATCGACGGGGTGGGTTACCTAGCGAACTCGCTATTCGGAGTACTGGACAGTAGATTCACCGAACAGTACCTGAAAGATATCAATCAGTTACAAGAAAATCAACACAATATATCAACTCTATCAAAAAATCAAACATCAATCATAGAAGCGGAATTCAATGTACTGAAACGACTAAAATACGACGACGCAGCAGTATAAAATCATTTATCAGAAACTTATGGAATCAGAGAAAAGGGAGGGTATCGTGAAAACTGAACTACAACTATCAAATGAGTTCAACGTCGGTGCCATCATAGCAAGCAATCTACTACAAAACATAAAACATTTACAAGGTTTAATGTTGAATGCCATCGCCGACACGTATCATGGACGATTTAACCCGTACCTTATCACATCAAAGCAACTGCAAGACCAGCTGAGTATCATTTCCAGTCATGTACCAAGTGAATTATCGCTACCTATAGAAAACATACACACCGATATAGCAAAGGTATTCAAACTTATCAAAACAAAGGCCAGAATGATTACCGAATATCTAATATTCGAGCTAAGAATCCCACTTATCACCCGGGATACTTTCGAGATATTCAAGATCATTCCGATCCTTGAGCAAAAGCAAGATAACATGATAAGCATAATCAAATTTCTTAGCAATCAATTTGAAGAAAGACATGTACATTTCTATGTCTAACAGTGGCATTAGATCATGTATATTATCAGATACAAATTTGTATATGTGTCATATCAACAAACCTATGCATAAGATGTCTAGCAATATGGATTTCTGTCAGACGAGAGGAGCCGCGTGCGAAACAACTATCAAAACGTGCAAGAATATTTGGCAAGAAAGCAGTTCCTTGAACAATTACATTTATTTCTGCTGCAATCAATGTCAAGTACGTTCTATGCGCGGAGATCAAGTTGCAGTACATCACCTGACTCGCGCCGGAATAATGAGTATAGATAATGGTTGTGTTATCAAAACGAACGCTATGGAAATAATCGCTCACGATTATCTATCAAGCGAAATATATATCAAGACAAACGTGTATGCCCCTGTGATTGCCCCTATAAATCATATCATCAATGCCTCAATACCACGAGAGGTACTTATGGGACTGCCGGAAACAAAGGCTAATCAGAAAGAGCTACAAGACTTAGAGGAGAAAATCAAGGACGTAAAGGAGAATTAATCGAATTCAACCATATCATATCATGACATTCACCACTATGCTGTTATCTACGTGTGCATTGGTCTGGGTGTCATGGGATTCATCGTGTATAGGGGGCGCCGCGGGCGCCTTAAAGATGCGGGTATAAGTGCCACTCCTGGCAGTATCAGGTCTGCTGTTGTGTCAAAGAATTGGTTTGATAATTACCCAATTGAAGAAATCCTTTCTAGAGGAAATTGGCGGTCGTAAAACACTTTTTGTAAATTTTATAGGAGAACTGTATCTACTAGTTCGTCTGTTACAAAATTATTTAAGCCAATTAATTAATGCTTAATTGTTTAATCATATTATTATTATAGATTCATTACTTTATGGAGAATAAATACTATGTTCTTGTATGTTACATACAGTATTTTCATTTTTATATTATGTTAGTATTTCCTTTCACTAGCCATACCATACTTTATATGTTAGCCACCATATATGTATACATTGATGTTCACATTGGCGTCAGTGTCACCACCACCACCAGGCGATAACAAACATCTCTCACTAAGTAAGCTTCGAATAACGTACAGTCAAATTAATAGAAGCGTTTTACATAAAATAAAACGCATATTAATTTACTTACCTTATTCGAACCTTACGCTTTAAATTCTGCCTAGTGATATTGGACGCAATGAAGAATAAAGTCAGCGTCGCTTTACGCGCGCTTCGGCTGTGGTGGGGTGACCTTGTTCCTGATTGGTGACGGGCCTTTCACTTAGGTGTACGTCACAGATGGCCGACGTCTCTGATTGGCTGAGGCTATGAGTTAAAATGTTAGGGAGGGAAACGTAGGCCGTCTCTCATTAAGTAAGCTTCGAATAACTTACAGTCAAATTAATAAAATATTATTAAAATCAAAATTAGGATAAAATTTAATTACTTCATGTCACACTATACAGAGGTATGCAGTCATTCAACAAAATCCCAACCCAAGGAGCCTAAAGAGTTAGAACCCTGTTGAAAGACTGCATAATGGGCGTAGCAAACTTGCTGCCTACAACCTGTAGGATGGTGTTGGTACTGCCCCATTTCAAATTCTTTAAAAATGTAAGAACATTTAGTACTTACGTATGATTTTTAAATTTTGTTAGTACTGAGCTCTACGTACCTATATATTTTTAGTTCCCATGACACAAAGTGCCGCCATCTATTGTCAAGTAGGGTTATATTTGGAAGCGCTGACACGCTAAGAGATTTTTCTAAAACGATTCTATTAAATTACGTTAAAACTACTTTCAAATGAAATGTGATGACATACATATCATCAGAGGGGCAAGTCTGGCAAGGCGTGATCGTGGCGTCGACGCCACGATCACGTCTCGACTGTTGGTAGTCCGGTAGCTATCGTGGACGTGTCGAGTAGCTATCGAGCAGACACGTAAGGCAAGGGTTCATATCTGAAACGTACCTCATTTACAAACCACTGATGTTCACCACCTGACGACTCAAAGGCTGGAATAAGACATTTATTTGCTTATTTTATTGTATAACAAAAGGAGTTGCCTATAAATTCTTAGTTTTTTTACCTTATCGGTTTTCCTAAATGTTGTAATAACAAAATAAATAAGCGATTTTAGCGCCATTTTTGGGTAAAATAAAGAACTTCACTGTCTATGAACCTAGGGGGTAATTGTAGTTGCATTACTAATAGATGGCGTTAGAGTCGCGATTCTTCAAAAATATTATTTACGCATATTTTACGTGCTTACGTATTATTTATCACTTTATAACACTCCGACAAAAGTAAGGTACATACCATAAATCGATTTATCACTAAACATGGGTCACAGGTAGGTAGTATAGGTATTTGTTTAGGTACCAATGTAGTAACCTAAGAATTCTTAAAAAATGTGTTTTAGCTACTGATAAAACGACAAAAATAAAAATCTAAGTAATAAAACAGTCTATTGTAATGAAGGTAGGCATGGATAATGTGTGGAGAATCCACCATGTAAGATTGTAGCATCTACGGATTATTTTAAAGCTAATTCAACAAACTCTAAAATAAAGTAATTCTAAAAAAACTAGCAGCGTTAAAATAATGCAAAAATATTATAGATAATAAACTATCCTAAATCTTTATTTGAAATCAAGCGTAGCAATTTATCTTTTCTCATTTTTACTATGAAAAATGCAACATTTTACAAAATATTATTTTGTGATTGACCATAGATAAAAAATATTTTCACGTCAATTCTTGCTACTAAAAATATGATAAACATTTTGAAATATTATTTATACTTCTAAACGGTTTTATACTATTTAAATATAAATAAATAAATCTTTACGTTAGTAACGTCAGCATCATTCGGACTCGCAATTCTGTCATTTTCCTAGAGATTTGGACGTCTCCTCACGTTAGTAACGTGAAGCGATCGAAAGCGTAGTTCCACGTACGCACGATAGAGGCGCTGTACCAAATTGTATGGAAAAAGGAGACGTCTAGATCACGTCTCGATACCAAATTCCGGCCAGACTCACGCTACAGAACAAAACGTCAATCTCTACGTCTTATACCCTCTCTTATGAAGATACCGAAAACATTCAAACCATGCGGTGGGCGATGGTCCGCCTGCGACGCAGAAGGTTGCGGGTTCGATTCCCGCCTCGGAACAAATATTTGTACGATCTGCAAATATTTGTTCAGGGTGTTCTGGTCGTTTTTCTATGTATAATAAAAAATATCTATCTATGTAATATATTGTATTATGTATATCAGTTATCTAGTACCCATAACACAAGCTCTGCTTAGCTTGGGGCTAGATAATGCTGTGTGAATTGTCCAACATTATTTATTATTTATTATTTTTATTATTATTCTAAAATGTCCAAGGTAAGTACCATGTCAGTCATACCTTACAACCAATGCGGGGGACCTCTTGTTGCCCAGAATGGTGTCCTCGAGGGGCCCTACACTCGCAGCTCTCTCTCACATACACAAACAATCACACCCTGGTAGCCCCTGTTGCCTGGACTCTCAAGAGACCAGTGTCCTCAGGAGCACCAACCTCACACACACAATCATACACATACCCACTTACTACTTGAAATACTGTATGCAACATTTTTTTACATAATATGTACATTAATGTCGTTTCAGGAAGCGGGCGAAGAGACTACGCCGCAGTTTTTAACTTTTGTCGTCTCTTCGTTTAACCTGTAACCTGTTATACCTGTACTTGTTCAAATAAACGATTATGTAATTTTGTTTTGTATCTGAGTAGTTTTTACACAACAAAAAACAACACTTCATGCTTTTCTTCTTAGTAACATGAAAATAACACGAAATTGCTCAGGACGAACGCCGACTAGTACCCTGACTTAGGCAGTTAGGCCACGCCTACTGTGATGACGTCAGGACCTAGTTGAGTGTCACGGTGCACAGTTGCTTAGGCCGCCTCCTCTTCGTATCTGCTACGTGGTACCTACTCACCCGCGTTGTGCAGCAGCGGGAGGGGGGCGGAGGCGCGCGCCTGCTGCTTGGCGGGCGGCGTGGCCAGCACCCACTGCGGCGCGCGACGCTTGCCACCCGCCCCAGCCCCACCACCAGCGGGGGCCGCAGGCTCTGCAAACATCAAAATGAATGTGACATGAGCAGCCTATTAAATATATCTGCAGAAGTGGACAAGTACATCAGCAGCAAATCGTGGTCGAATTTATAAAATTTGGCACGCTATAGGTAAAATTAATGTTGGTTTGCTAGATTTAATATATGTATAGATACCTACCTACATAGGCATACTATAATCTTCTGTACGTGTGTCTCTGATCTCTCCTTAACGACTGAATCAAATTTAACACATTTATTGTGTTTGTTTCAGTGGCTCTCTGTGTGGTTTAGTTTTACAACCGCAACCGTTAGGTGACGCCACACTCGGATTTCAGGATACCCTACACGGGAACGTCTGTTTGCACTCATTCACTGAACAAACAGATACAATTGTTCTGAAATTCAGACCTATTCAACCCCCGCGTGATGAATAAGTCAGAATTTCGGGTGGGGGGCGCGGGGATCTGAAGTGAAACCAAGTCACTTAGATGACAGAGGGGGCCAAAAATAATTCTTCTTCCAGTTTTATATACCTACTTACTAATATATGCATCGAAAACCCAATATTCTTTCTGCTTCACGAAAGTAAAATCCTGCAGACCAAAACATTAATAGATAGATAACTCTTTATTGTACCATACAAGCACAAAATACATACAAAAGAAAAAGTTGACAGCACTGAAGTACAAAGAGCGGCCTTATCGCTTTGAGCGATCTCTTCCAGGCAACCTTGGGATGGACTAAACATAAAAGAACTATATAGACGGTGTCGTTAAGTTTTAAGAGTTACATAAGAAATAAAAACAATAATAGTTATACCTACACTACGTACTATAATACCTACTTATCATAAACTTACTTAAACATGAAAATAAGGTTGTTCAAATTGTTACACGGATAATAAATAATGTTAATGAAGCAGTTTTTTTTTTAAGATAGGGAGAGATTTTGCACGTCTGATATCCAGGGGAAGAGCATTCCATAGACGGATAGCTTGTACAGTGAAGAATTTTTCATAGAAAGTAGTAGAGTGAGCAGGACGAGTTCTAAGACGAGGGTTTCAGAGGAACGCAAAGAGAGAGAGTGAGAGTCGGAGAGGAATTTAAAGCGTTCCTTGAGATAAGTTGGGCTGAGAGGATAGAATCAGAATCAGAATCAATAACTTTATTTGTTTAGGCTTACAAAATAAGCACTTTGACAAGTCAAATATTATTATCAAATAAGAAGAACAAGATACTGTACAAGAGAGATAGTATGTGAGTATTCCTGCGAAGTCGGATGGGTAACCACTTGAGTTTAGCGCGATACTCGGAAACGTGGTCATATTTGCGAAGGCCAAATATGAACCTGATGCTGAAATTCTGAAGGCGCTCAAGCTTATTTAGTTGATCTTCAGTGAGGTCCGGATAACAGGCGTCGGCGTAGTCAAGGATGGGGAGCAAAAGAGACTGGGCGAGTGTTACCTTAGTGGAAGTTGGAAGGAAATTGCGCAGTCGCCGCAGTGAGCCGGCCGATGCGAACATTTTTCGGCTGAGCTCAGTCAATTGCGGACCCCAGGACAACTCATGGTCTACGATCAGACCCAAGTTTTTGTTAGTTTTGCTTAAAGGAATTGTAACACCATCAAAGGATATAGGAGACAAGGTATTCATGTCAATTTTAGCAGTCGGCCTTGAACTACCCACAACGATAACTTGAGTCTTTTTAGGGTTCACGAAAAGACCGTGCACTTTGCTCCACGCAAAGATGCGCGAGAGGTCATCATTGAAACGGAAATCGGAAAAGGAGGTGGGAAATAATTTGGGCATTTTTCCAGGCGCTTGGGAAAGTGCCACTGGAAATAAGAGTGGACAAGGACGTGAATAACATCGTCGAGAATGGGCAGCAGCATATTATGATATATTAAGACTTATATTGTCATCACCGACCGCATTTGATGTGATTGACAAGACGCTTCTCCTAACATCACAATAGGAGAACTGACTTAGAAAAATGGGTGAATTGACAGGGGTTGGTAACAGAGAAAGAGCCTGAAGAGTGTTAGATTTAAGTTGGGAAGACAAGGAGAAATGCCAATTTTAAGAATCAACGTCTATATCTTTGGGAAATGTGTCGTTACATGATGTGCTAACCCCTAGTGTTTGAAGAAACTTCCAGACTTTGGAAGGGTTTTCGTTTTGGACAGAATTGTGTGAATTAACTTAGCTGATCAAAAAGCTTTACTGCGAAAGATTTACTGATCAAAAATAATTTAGTGGCCGTCCAAGTACTGCCGATGTTTTATATTTTATAGCTAACCAAAACATATTAGTTTGTCCAAATTATTTTGTAGCAGATTTTTCCATCTGGCCAAATGTTAAACATAAATACAAATAAATTGACTCCAATTTCATATTTATCATGACACTTCTTCCACGACCGATTATAATTTCATGGAAATTACGTAATAAAATAAAAAGTAAGTTTAATCCACAGAGTATCCAGAGTCACAATAACCTAACTCACAGCAGTCGAAAAGTTTCCGCGCTACTACACTTCCGTTCTACATACATAGACATTGTTATTATATAGTTCACAATGACGTTTTCTCGAATTATACTGTTCAACGTCGCTTGAACGCAATGTCATCATAATTCAAAACTCAGGGACTCAAGCCCATGCGCTACGAACTGGAACAAGGCAGCAGTGGAGACGCTTTTTATGCTAACATTATAAGAAGGTGATATTTGTGAAATGTGAGTTTGTGAGTTAATATGTCCCTACGAGGTAATCTCCGGAACTAAACATCTGATGTTATGTTTTTGTGTGTATGTTTGTAAAATAAAACTTTATTGACAAAGAAAATAACAATCAAATAAATTAAACAAATTAAACTAGTATTTACAACTGAAACAATTGAGCAGACTGTTGCAAACAATCTACAAATAGCTCAACTGGTCCATATCAATACCAGTCGGAAGCGTCCCCAAGACGCTGGCTGCATTGTCCCGCGGTATGGCAATACTAATGCGCTGCGCCAGATACTCACCAGCTCTCGGGTCACGCGTCGACCCGGCGCTCAGATATTATTTTGAAAACCCGGTGAGCCTCGGTACCTATGTATGTTTGTTACTTCTTTGTGCTCTAACGACTGGACGGATTTGGGTCGAAACGAACCCTGGATTAACACAGGCTATCTACTTTTATTTTGGAAATCGCAAGTGATGCCGTGGGGCGCAGTTTGAAATAAAAAAACGAGCGTATAATAAAGCATTAAACAACATGATATAATTAGTTCAAAATACATAAAAAAACATTTATAATTTCAATCCACTCTATAGCTTTTCCTTCGAGAACAATTTGCGCGTCACTCTCGTAACAATGTTGCGCGAGACAATTTGTTTCTTTTTTACTCTTACATATTTGTTTAACGTGTGAAAGAGAAACGTTATCGAGGCGCCAAGGTCAAGCGGTGACCGTTTTATTTTGCTAATGGCCATGGGGCCGCGGCCTACGAATATCGACCCCTCCAACTCAACCCGTGGATGTCGTAAAAGCCGACTAAGGGAACCTACCAGAGGAAGGGCAGCAGCTTCCTTCTGAGTATTTTTAAACACCAACACTGCGATCACCAATCCGCCTGCCAAGCGTGGTGATTATGGCAAATCCCCCCCTACATGGGAGACCATCCACTCGATGGACCGACGACATCGTAGCGGTCGCAGGGAGTCGATGGATGGAGGCGGCTCAGGATCGCTATTTGTGGCGTCGTACGGGGGAGGCCTATGTCCAGCAGCGGACGTGTATGGGCTGATGATGATGACTTACCTAAAATATGAAACACTATCCTTTTTACGCACTTTTCTGATGTCGTTTGGGCAGAATATCACCGAGCTCTTGGGCATCGCGGACGTTGTACTAGGATTACGGTCGCCTTACAACTAAACCAAAACTCTTCACATTGATTAGCGTTTGAAGTGTTTTGGCGTGGATAATTTTTTTGACTGTTTGTGTCTCTAGTTACTCTGTGGTTTAATCCCAAACTCTCCACTCCACCGACTGACAACACTCACCTGGCGCGGGCACGACGAAGGGGATCGCTTCCCCCCCAGGGGCGTCAAGAGCCAGGGAGCGCGGCGCAGGGGGGCTCGCGTCGTGAGGCTTCGTCGTCGGCGGCTTCTCGGTACCTATCATCATTAATATTAAAGCTATTACTAAAAGTCTCCATATCAATTTGCTAGTAAAAAATAAGGGACCGAAGTATCTACGTAAGAGTATACAAATAAACCAAAAACCAATATTTACCGTTCTTGCCCAGCACGGGAAATCATAATAAAAACCAATCTACATACAAAGGCAATTG
The DNA here is from genome assembly GCA_947859395.1 of Eupithecia insigniata. Taxonomy (NCBI): domain Eukaryota; kingdom Metazoa; phylum Arthropoda; class Insecta; order Lepidoptera; family Geometridae; genus Eupithecia; species Eupithecia insigniata. The sequence continues at coordinate 15,067,716 of OX402007.1, read as the reverse complement.
GACCATTTTATTCATAATCATTTATTGATTACATGAAAAATGGTTCTATATAAAGGCTTAAAATTAATTCCACATAATTCGCGGATTAATTCGGCATGCAATATAGATACAAACAAACTGACCGAAATACAAAATGAATTAAATTAAATCGAACAAAAGAAACTTTATATTCATATTAGTTTATTCATATAAGATAATTAGGTACATACATAGCTAGTATTATAAATACATTTGTCCTCGTATCTCGCCGCATTACTGGCATGTGAATATTCTTAGGTTCATATTTGATTTAATTTTATTGATATTTAGTTTATATAATGTTGCATTTGACTAAATAATATATGTACATGTTTTTTTAATTAGGTACATTATTTAGTTAGGTATATCCTTTTTATTATTAGGTATATCCTTTTTATCATTAGGTATATCCTTTTTATCATTAGGTATATCCTGTCCCACGACGAGTCCCACGTGATTTAAATAAATAAATAAAATCTGCTAAATACACTCACGGACAAAATTATAAATATATTTAATTCAATTAAAATAAACGATAAATGTCATGCTAAATTAAAAAAATAAACAGTAGGTACTTAGGGATTTTTCAATCGTCAATAGCAATATTTTGTATTTTTACCCGACACAGGTACATACCTAACAAAAGGTGAGAAGGGAGTTCCGAACGCCGCCAATTTTATACCTACTTCCCCCTTCACGTCGTTACGCCCCTCTGTTGTCCAGGCGTGTTGCTAGGGTTGCTTACTGTTAGTTATTGCTTACGTCTAAAGATAATATCGCTTAAGTCTAACCAAGAGAAGTGCCTAGGCCTCCTCCTAGATGATAAATTAACATTCAAACCACACATTAACCTGGTAAGAAATAAACTAACTTCATTTTTCGGTCAATTGTTTAGAATAGCCAACTGTATTCCATATAAAATGCGTGAAATTATATATAATTCAATAGTAAAATCTAATTTACAATATTTAATAGAAATATGGGGAAATGCAGCAAAGACAAACCTCAAACCACTACAAACTGCCCAAAATAAAATAATAAAAATCCTTTTCAAATATGAAAAGACTTGCCCATACCCCAATAATATATAAAGAAACTAAACTGTTTAACCTCAAGCAATTGTATACACTAAACATATGTACTCTAATTGAAAATATCATGCTAGGTGATATTCACTCACAAACTGTTTTTACCAAAAGATCTTATAGATATAACTTGAGATATACAAATAAACTAATACGGCATACACCTAGAACAACACTGGGAAGTAGAAATATACTATGTGAAGGAACAAAAATATTTAACAGCCTTCCAGATGAGATAAAAGACGCAACTAGTATTACTATTTTTAAATTTAAAGAATATATATTTGATAACTTAGAAGTTGTCTAATATCAGTATTGAATATACATATATAAGATAACAGCTGAATTAGCTACAGACCTTATTGATACTATTCTGTGGCGTCCCCAAGACAACGGTATTATAAAATAAATAAAAAACTATTTTTTAAAATATAAAACTATGTAAAAAAAAAATTATTAAATCTTCCGTTAAAATGTTATCGTAGTATAAATTAATAATTATTATATCTGATATCTATACTTATAATAAAACTGTAACAGGTCTAATTCTGTACATTGAAGATATTTTGAATTTTTTTTTTGGAGGACTCTCTATTATCGACACTGATAACAAAAATGATTTTTTTTTCCATCATGTCTGTCTGTCTGTCTGTATCTTGGCCGCGCATAGCTCCGAAACTACTGAACGTATTGAAATGATACTTGGCAGGATTTGAGTTCATACTACGAGGAAGGACATAGGATACTTTTTATCCCGGATTTCAATAGGGTTCCCTTGGGAGAGGGGATCAAAATAAAATTGCTTGGCTGCGCATAGCGCCGAAACTACTGAAGGTATTCTAATGAAACTTAGCATGATTTAAGTTCATATAACGAGAAAGGGCTAAATATACTTTTCATCCCGGATTTCAATAGGGTTTCCTTGGGAGAGGTGATGAAAGTAAAATTGCTTGGCTATGCATAGCGCCGAAACTACTGAATGTATTCAAATGAAACTTAGCATGATATAAGTTCATATTACAAGAAAGGGCATTAAATACTTTTTATCCCGGAATTCAGAAGGGTTCCCTTGGGAGAGAGGATGGAAGTGAAATGTTGCGCGTTGCAGGATGGCGCGCGGGGCAAGAGGTAGAGAGCGATAGCCCCAGGGGCCCCAGGCAGGGGGGCCCTGCCTGGGGAGTAGTGGGGCCCCTCACGTAACCGGACCCTCCCAGTAACCCCCGGCAGTGGGGCCCCAAATTGCACCGCATTGGGACCTCAGTAGCCTCCACAGTGGGGGGCACCGGCAGTTTGCCCCCGCAGTGGGACTCTCAGTAGCCCCCCGTAGTGCCCCCCCCCCCCCCCCCCCCCGCAGTAGGGTAAAATTTCTTGGCTGCGCATAGCGCTGAAACTACAGAATGTATTCAAATGAAACTTAGCATGATTTAAGTTCATACTACGAGGAAAGTCATGTAATACTTTCTATCCTGGAATTCGTTAAGGTTCCCTTGGGAGTGGGGATGGAAGTGACATTTCTCGGCCTAAATTGGCCTTAAATAGCGCAAAAACTGCTGAATGGATTCGAATGAAACTTAGCACGAATTGAGTTCATACTACGAGGAAGGACATAAAATACGAGTCCATACCCCAATGCCAACAAAATGATTACAAAATTGTTATTAGCGCTAAACGACCTACTGGACAGCATCCGGTCAGTACAAAGCTCTCGCTGCCAATGATGCTGCGGTCGTCCTGGTAAATCAGCACTGTGACAGGCGGGACATTGTGCTGCGTACCCGGGATGACCGCTTGCAATGCATTGGCGAAACGCACCAGGCATTTGATGCTCTTCAGTCTCTACTCGCTTATATAGCTACTGTCGTGGCGAAGACGGATACAACTTTGATCTTAATAATTAAGGTTTGTGAGGTTGTAGGGAGTAATCTCTGAATCTACTGAGCCAATTTTGAAAATTTTTTCACCTATTGAAAACCACGTCATTTGCGAGTGTATAGGCTATATATATGTATATTAACAACTAAAAATGTTTACCGCTCAACGAAGTGGGCACGGGTCAGCTAGTTTATAATATAATCCTAATTAACGAACAAAATAAAAAAAAACAAAAAGGCTAATAACCACTCCATCATTTCTTGCGCCAGGCATGCAATCGCGACCGCGATGGACGACGCTCACTGTATTGTTACCTTTTGTCGGGTCACTGTTACATTTGTTACCTACGTGTTTGTGATATTTTGTAAACTAGATTATAAACGCCGAAGAACTAACGTAACTTTACCAAGTATCATCTACTTATTTTTAGATACAAATGTATACTCATTCTAAGTGAACTTGTTTGTTCTTTTTTGAGTATAAATAAAGATCTTTAAACCGAAATATAAGATTATTTCGTTCTAGTTTTACAAAATATGAGATTTGTAAATACTTACCTACATTATTTATGTTACATACTTACATTAGTATCATCATCATCAGCCCATACACGTCCACTGCTGGACATAGGCCTCCCCCGTACGACGCCACAAATAGCGGATTAGTATATATACTTATAAATAATAAGTTATTATAAGTACCTTGCCATGCGAAATGAAGCCATTTGACGATCGCTGTGCCGCGGCGGGCGAAGGTCCACCTGCGACAGAAGGTCGCGAGTTCGATTCCCGCGTTGGGTTAAATATTAGTACGATCTGCAAATATTTGTCTCGGGTGTTCTGGATATTTTCTAACATAAGTATGACACCGTTTCCGAGTTATTTTTACAACCAAACATACCATAATAACTGGAAGGCATTGTAATTTTTACCCGACTACGAGAGGGTTATGATTTTGACACCCTATGTATGTACGTAGCCGATTTTTATGTTCCTTGGTAGCGCTGAAACTACTGGTCCGATTTCAACAAATGAGGTGTCATATGATTCGTCTTAACAGCCCGATGGTTATAGGCTATATAAAAATGGGGGACTAACGAGATAGCGGGGGTCGAAGAAAGGGTCGAAAATTTCAATGTTAGTAAATATGCTCGTGTGTGGTATCGTTGCAAAGGTCTTTGTTTGTACTTTTCGAAACCGTTTCTCAAACTTTTGTGAGGTTAACGATTCTCAAACTATTAGCAAAAAGGTGTAAAAAAATATATAGTTAAAAACTAAAACCCGACTACATAAAAGTCTTACACAAGCGTTCACCTATTGTCCATAGCATTTTCTTTTGATACTTAGGTAGTCGAAGGCACTCACCCCATATACCTAGGGTACAATTAGTAACAAAGGCCTCCGCTACAAATAATCTAGAGTGTGGAGTTCCTTTACTTACAGCTGGGCAGCTGATCCAATCTCAAAGTGGACTTGGACTTTGGAGTGGTTACTTTGATATTGGCAGCCTACGTAAGTGATGTTTTGCACCCAACCCATATACCTAGGGTACATATTAGTAACAAAGGTCTCAGACTACCTAAATATCAAAAGAAAATGCTATGGACAATACGTGAACGGCGGATAAGGCCCCTAACAGAGGGATCAAGTTATCTGCTACTTCAAGGGCCAGATAGGGTCCTATCTGACTGATAATTATGATGTTTCAGGTTATGTTTGACAGTTTCGTTCGTTTTGTTTTTGGTAAAAACGACATAGGTACGGTGATTTACTATGATTGATGTCTTTGAAGCAATTGACAACTTAACTCTCAAGGAAGAACGTTAAGTACATAATTGTTTATACCAACCTGAGAAAAAACCCGAACTTTATGAGAGAAACATGGGATGACAATGAATTTCGTTGAAGATTTTGTTTGAAATAAGATACCATAGCATACCTACTTTTTAACTTAGAGGATAAAACAGGCACACTTCAAACACGAAACAGAAAGGTCATTGTTAAGCACATCTGGGATGGGATCTTTACAAATGTGGTAGGGAAGCAGGTAGCCGTAGCATTCATGTCAAATAAACTTTTTGTTGCTATTCTTGTCTAACACTTTGAATACTGTATCTGTGCATCTCGCTTGCACACTTATAGTGTGAAGTTGGCTAGCATGAACCACTGATAGCTATCAGCTATTCTCTAGATATTGAATAATTGAAAATATTTATTCGCCTGATAAACAGACAGATAATTTATACACTTGATAGCTATTCGACGACTTATCTGACGATAGAAAAATCGGCCCGTAGTAAAATTAATGGTCTATAAAAAAAATACATAATTTAAAATATACATGTCAAAAACTCTTGGACTGTGAAAAGAATGGCTCTTAACACGTAGCTGTTATCAGCTGCGTGTTACGAGCCCTCCTTTTAACATTTCGGTCACTCCGGCGGGACTTGAACCCGCGTCCTTCCCCTGACTGACTGGCAAGTACCCGACCTGTCAAAATCTTTGGGACTTACGGACTATAGCGCCGTTAGCTCCACCTACAGGGGAAACATTGAAGTTATCCAAACCTGCTCAAAGTCTAAAGTTATATTTAGATCGTTTGACGAGAGGTATCAAGGAATAACATTCCTTTGTTTTCTAAAATACGTATAGATTTAGATAAATGATTAGGTATATATGTTAGAGCTACCGAGGAAGAGAAATTATTACTCTAACGCTGTTTGATCGCAACTGTTTATTTATTAAACTTAGGTTAAAATGAAACGTTAATACGGAAGAACATACATCACGTATTAAACGTAGGTAGACAGTCCTAAGCTAATATAGGAATGTCGGTGAATTAGATTAAAGATACACGTACACCTATGTACTTCCTGAATAACTTTGTGCCTTGTACATCTTGGGCACTAGAAAAGGGAAGACAATGTTGAAGTGTTAGAGGTTACATACTTTACGTTAATATTACTGAGCTAGAATAACAAGGAAGTTAGATAACATTGGCATCATGCCTAGCCTGAATAACACATTGTACAATATATTTTGTATTTATTTATTTAATTAGAACGGTCATACAACCACTTACACAAGCTAATTAAAATGTATGACCTGTAGGCGCAGTTTCGCATAAAAAGGTCAAATTTTGGTCCTAGCATCACTAGAGGCTTATGTGTTACTAATCTCCTATTCGTATTATCTTGGTGTTCAAACACGTTCGGGTGTTTTCTCACAAACAGGGCAATTTCTAAAATTTATACAGATGGAAGGGTGAGTAATTTATTTGTATAAAATATAAAATTAATTAATCGAAAAAAGTCAGTGATAAACAAAATCATTTGTTTGCCTAATAATAACAAATGGTGCCTAATTATGACCTTAGCAGTACGGAAACTGGCAATATTGTGTCGATCAGACGCAGAGCCATTAACCAAGAAACATTCAACATAAGCCAGCAGGTCTCTTTTTAAGAATAAAACTATTATTTTGGTGTTATTTATGATCACAGTTTCATGTTAAATTATTATTATTTCCATGATCACGGGCTTATAGCCCTTGATCATGGAAATAACCGGGTCACTATATGAGTGACCCAGTCCTTTGAGAGGCATGCATGGAGCCGAAGCCAACCGCACAGAAGCTCTTTATGAGAATTAATCTAAAGGCGAGAACTACACATTGCGGGCATCATCTTCGGTTGCACAATATGATACCTACACCCGAAGATGATATCCGCTAGGTATAGACTTACATCCCATTGCACTTGGTTTACCCATGATGTTATTATTATTTTTATTACACAGTCAGCTATTAGGCTGATGGGTGTGTATCTTAGTCCTTGTGAGTGCACATTACCTATATATTTTTGCTAATACTTACTGGATTGTAATTTCTCTTGTGATTTGACTTTCACCCATACCTCGTGGGAGGCCCCTTTCTTGGATTTGTCGAGGACCAGCTGGATCCCCGAAGCAGATCCCTCCACTACGGTCAAATTAGGCCGTTTTGGATCTGTACAAAACTTTGGTCAGAAATGCTTGCTGTATGAACGAATGCCAAAATACAGTTCACCGAAAGAAGCCAATCACTTTTTGATTTTCATATGAAGGAGCATTCATGATTTTACCTATGATTACATTACATAGATTTGTTTGATGTTGTGTTAAATGTTTATATACTCTTCTTTGGTCCTTTAGATAGCTTGTTGCTTGTATTTTCATTCATGATCAAAGCCAGGAACAGACAAGTTTGGATTATGCTAAAGGAGGCCTATACTCAAATGGGGTTCCAACCCAAGAAAATTAATATACATACATCCATAAGTATCAATATAGTTTTTTTTGTAAGGATTGGAAATAAAAGAGCCTATATTATTATTATTAATGAGATAGGAAGGTGGATGATTACCTTTCCTGATGTTGACCTGTATGCTGCCTACATCCTCCACCGGCCTCCACTTGCTGGCGCTCAGGGCGGGGCTGCTCCTGGAATGTTATCAGCAATCCTATTGTTATTATGATAGTACTCACTTGTCACACAGTGTCTGTGACATACCTAATTATGTTTTGGAGGCTAACATAACATGCCACTTTATTGCACCTATATACAGAAAAATATAAATAACATAGTTGCACAATGGGCGGCCTTATCGCTAAGAGCGATCTCTTCCAGACAACCTTGAGCTAACATTATATAATGACATTAATGACATATAAAACAGTCAAATTAATGTAAGTAGGTACTGTTCTGCCACCATTATCAAAAGTGCAATAACTAGGTCCGAACTACTTTCGAGAAAAACGCAGCTAGTGTTATTTTTTTGTTTTCTTTGTAATTCCATACCCATAGGTACAAGGTATCCACTCGAAACTTTCACAAGTTTATAGGTGAATATTATGTTGTTCCTAGAATTGGAAAATGTGTTAATGAAGCTATTTAAAATCACAATATTGTACCTATGTAGTATTATTTCATAAATAGACAGAATGTTTACTAGTCATAACCGCAATAAGAAGTTATTGCAGTTATTGTTAGGAAATCAATACAATTGCAGTTTTAAGTAGCACTGCCATCCTTATCAAAAGTGCAATAACTGAGTCTTTGCGCCAAAAAGAGTTCGTTTAAAATGAGCTTTATATTTTGTACTTTACTCCACTATACTCCTAGAATTCCGGGTCACTCATATAGTGAAATGATGAAAAATCTTCTGGATATTTACGTATGTATCTGTAGCCAATCCAGTTTTTTTTATAAGCATAACCGCAATATCTATGGGATTTTGCATTGGTTTACATAACAAAAGTGATATAACTTGAGTTGTGGTGACGTGAGCTTTTCGAATTATGATGATGAAATAAAGATTACTTTCTAGAGTTAAGTTTTTCAGACTGATTAAATAAAACATTGATCTCGGTGTGCCTTACATTACTGTTAAAATACATAGATATAAGCTCAAGTCTGTAGGACAATCAAATTAAAATTGATTTTCATAAATATTAGATTAGATTATATTTAAAATTAAGGTCTTTCGTAAGGTTTTGCAATAAATAAATATATTTAGTACTTATTAAAACTTAACTAAAATTTTCTTACATGCAACTTATTTTATTTATACAGAATTTATTATGAAAATAATTTATTTTAAAAGTTGTAACGACATCTTATTAGCTTGCCTTACTAATGAAAATCACAATAAGTCACTGAGACACTTATTGCACTTATCATTAGTATACTATACTAATGATAAGTGCAATAAGTGTCTGAGTAATATAAGGTATTATTTTAGCTCACGTTGCCAACTAAGCTAAGTAGCATTCCTCTTATGTAAGCCAAGACCAAATCCCTCTCATAGATATTGCAGTTCATCATCATCAGCCCGTACACGTCCACTGCTGAAAATATGCCTCCCCCAAACGACGACGCCACAAATAGCGGTCCTGAGCCACCTCCATCCAACGACTCCCTGCGACCGCCACGATGTCGTCGGTCTATCGAGTGGGAGGGTGGTCCGTTTCGCATTGCATCGCGGCCGCCACTCGAGAACCTTTACTCCCCAACGGTTATTGGTTCTACAAGCTCCGTATTCCGTACAATTTCCGTATTCCAGACCCTATCGCTTAGAGAAACTCTCCATAGCTTGCTGGGTGACTTTGAGCTTATGCACAAGGCCTATAGTGACCACGTCTCAATTGCATCATTGCAGTTATGCTTGTAAAAAAAACTGGATCGGCTATACATAGATAAGTAAGCTTGTTTTAATGATCATGAATATGTATAAAACTTTTTTTGGTGCAAAAACCGAGTTATTGCACTTTTGATAAGGACCACAGAGTGTTGTAGTTCTGTCTGAGGAGTTATGTGCTGTTAGGTACCATACGTACTGATGGCTTGTGGACGGCATGGGCGCAGCCGGCGCACCGGGCGAGTTGTCGTCGAGCAGCTCCGTGAGCTTCTCCTGCTCGCTGTGCGGCGTCTGGAACTGCGGCGTCCCCGCCGGCTGGCTTTGCCCCAGTAATATCGGCAGAAGAGGCTTGTTCACTATTACCACATTCGTTCTGTTGGTTGCATTTTGACTACCTTGCCCAGCTTTGAAAGCTAAGAAGTTACTGAACATCTGAGCTTTTTTCCTACAAGTTGGGTATAAAACATTTTTGTAAGTAACCGAGTTTTATCGAGCCAGAACGTCTATGAATTATGCTGAAATACTGGTTATCGGTACACCTTCAAAGGAACATTATTATTTTTTCTGTATCAGACTTACTTCTTATTTTTACCCATTATTGGTCACAGAATATTATTACTCCTGTTATTGGTTCTTAGCCTCTAAACTACTTAAATCGTAGTATTTCACCAAGTTCAATGTAACAGAGTCAGAGTATTATTAGAAATCCGAAAACTCAAACAAATCAATTTGTTTATTTACTTGACTAACGTACTCTACTCTATGGACTTGACTTCTTCTTCTTGACTTGAATTGACTTCTTTGTTATTGGCAATATGTGTCTGATTTGCCATTTTGCTGCCAGTGTGCCAGTTCATGGAAATTTCTTAGTCATGGAATGGAGGCGGGATTACAACAATAATATGAGCGGTAAATTTGAAAAACACCAATCAGATTTTTACTAAGAACAAAAATTAAATTAAATTATAAACAGAATAAAAACAACATACATATAGTTATTAAAAACAACACAAATATAATGAGATAAAGAAGATATTTACAATTTTAACTCATTTACATCAGAACTTTCATTTACATTTTTGTTAAAACAGATAGGGAAACTAATTGTGTCAATTTAGCGGCAACGTTGGACGGTAGGTTTTCAGGGTTCGAAGTGATAATATTGTTAAAGTAGTTCCTATACTACTGCTATTCAACCTTATTTGATGTTCGGAAAAAAGAAGATATTTGTATGTGTCAAAAAAAATATCTGTAAGTAAGAAAAAAGAGTAACATTGAAAATAAAAAACACGATTTATATACATGTGCTATATTTATTAATTTACGAGTAATTTCTACGACTCTCCGTAATCTATAGGCTTAACCCGCTTGGAAACCACGCTCTGCTACCACGACAGGTTATGGTCACAGCTGCGCGATGGAGAGTTTAACGAAACTGCAGATTGGTTTGTTAGAAGGAAAATCGAATTGGGATACATGGAAATACAAAGCCATCAGTCTACTACGTACCGTTCCACACGCGCTGGAAGTAGTAGAAGGTGCGTTCCTGAAACCCACAAGCCCCGTTCCTGGAACAGCAGCAGAAGCAGTAACTACGTACAAGGCCGAACTAGAACGGTTTGTAAAAGCTGACGCCACTGCTCTTCTCGTCGTAACAACCAATATGAAAGAAGAGACACTCAGAAAGGTCATGAGATACACGAATGCGAGAGACGTATGGCTTGAACTGCATAGACTATTCGACGGGACAGACGAAGATAAGTCCTACAATCTATGCATGAGTTTTTTTGGCTTCAGAAAGGATCCGGCAGACGACATAGCCACCCACATGTCAAAATTGAAAAATATTTGGACACAGCTTAACCAGGAGTTAAGTAAAGACAAAACAAGCGAGCTACCGGAACTGCTACTCCTTTGCAAGATTCTTGATACGCTTGACGAAACCTACTTCTCCTTCAGAAGCAGTTGGCTACTATTGCCTAAATCTGAACGTACAATTGAAAGTCTCACTAGCCATCTATGTGCGTTTGAGCGAGCTCTTCAAAGCAATCATACCGTGCAACAGGAAGCTCTCGTGTCAAACTCCAACGCTACGTCTACAACAGAGAAGGATAAGAAGTTAAAGTGCAATTACTGCCAGGCAATTGGTCATCGCGTTAGACACTGTTTTAAGTGGATCACAGATGGCAAGCCACCGAAGAGCTGTAATCCTAAATCAACATCTTCTACCTCTAAATCCGTGAACATGGTTCTAATGTCTATAGAGAGCACAGAAATATTTTCAATCGTTCCTGACACTGAAAATTGGTACGTGGATAACGGCGCCACGAGCCACGTGACAAACCGGGCTGACTTATTCCAAAACTTTGAATGCTTTGGCTTCAACGAGATCCGTACTGTAACAACAGCTAGTGGCAACATGATTCATGCTAAAGGCAAAGGTTCAGTAATAATAGAAGCTAATGTAAGAGGGAAGCTACAACGAGTAACCCTACAAGATGTTTGGTACGTACCAGCCATTACAAAGAATTTATTCTCAGTACTCGCAGTTCACGACAAGATTTTGAACAGCAAGTTCTCATCAACGACAAAAGAATGCATCGTCTATGTCAACGGAGAACCCTGCTTAATAGGAAGACGTGAAAAAGAAGGAGGATTGTACAAACTAGACTTAAAAGTTGTACATCCTGAGAATCCCGCAGAAGTCTATGCGACGTCCGATACAATGCAACTCTACCATGAAAGGATCGCGCAACAAAACAAGAGGCATGTTAAAGCCACAGTTAAACGCGAACTGGACTTAGATCTTCCTCTTGATAAGGAGCTATGCGAAGGCTGTATTTATGGGAAAGCTCACAGACTTAAATTCGGTACGAGAACCCGAGCTACCGCGCCAGGAGAGCTCGTACACACAGACGTTTGCGGACCATTTCAACCAAGTTATTCAAAATTCCAGTATTACGTGTTGTTCAAAGACGACTTTACAGGCTACCGTATGGTATACTTCCTGAAATACAAGTCAGAGGTTAAGGATAAGCTCGCCTTAATGCTAACTCAGATGAAAACAGAAGGACATACCCTAAAATGCCTGTTAAGCGATAACGGTGGCGAATTTGACAACAAGTCCATTCGAGAACTGCTAGACTCTCATGGAATTCGACAAAGACTGGTGATGCCTTACACGCCAGAGCAGAATGGTGTGAGTGAGAGAGAAAACCGCACCTTGGTTGAAACTGCGAGATCTATAATGTATGCGCATGATCCTATGCCACAGGAACTTTGGGCAGAGTTGATAAATACCGCCGCATACATCCTTAATAGAACTGGTCCGACAAATAACAAAGATAAGTCGCCTTACGAACTTTGGACTGGAAAGAAACCGGCTATCAAACATCTGCGTATCATAGGATGCAATGCCTACGTCCACGTTCCAAAGCAAAAACGTAAGAAGATGAACAAGAAAGCCATAAAAGGAAGGCTCATCGGCTACGATGAAGACGGCTACCGGATTTGGATCACTGACGGAAAAAATAACAGACTCATTCGTTCGCGTGATGTTACTTTTGATGAGAAACCGCTTCCTAACAGCGATGTTCCCCCAGTTTGCGTACACAACGATACAATAACGAGGGAGTACACATTGCGTCTGCCTATGGACAACGCCAACAGCAACGAGGAACCGGCTTTACATCCTGAAGAACATCATGATCCAGATCATTTACCGGTCGAACCCGAGGGAGACATCGAAGATGATCACGCATCTGAGTCCGACGATCATGATCTTGGCCTAGAGGGAGATAATTTGGAACTCGAACCAGTCCAAGAAGACCAAGTCCATGAAACCGAAGACCAAGTCGGTGAATCTCAAGAAAACGAGCAACAACACGAGAATTCTGAAGAAGACGACTTCTATGACGCCGAACCGCCTCGTTACAATTTACGCAATCGCAACGAAATTCGAAGACCGGAAAAATATAACGACTATGCTTGTATTACAGAGACGTACCCGTCGAATTTTGATGACGCGATGAAACGCAATGACTCTGATGAATGGCGAAAAGCAATGCAAAGCGAAATGAAGTCGCTGAAAGAACTCAACGTGTGGACGGCATGTGATTTGCCGAAAGGGAGAAAAGCGCTTCCTTGCAAATGGGTTCTACGAACGAAAAGGAATCCAGACGGCTCAATCGACAAATACAAGGCACGACTAGTTGTGAAGGGCTTTAAACAAAGAAAAGGAATCGACTACGATCAGACCTTCAGTCCTGTCACACGTCTGGCAACTGTCAGAGCCTTATTGAGCGTCAGCGCTCAAGAACACATGCACCTTGTCCAATTCGACGTTGTTACAGCGTTCCTCAACGGAAAGCTCGAGGAGGAAATTTATATGACTCAACCCAAAGGCTTTAGTGACGGAACGCCTAAAGTCTGGAAGCTCAATCGAAGCTTATACGGCTTAAAGCAAGCCCCAAGATGTTGGAACTTTTGTTTCGAAAGCATTTTACTGGAGATGGGCTTTAAGCAATGCGAGGCTGACTGTTGCCTAAACAGCAAGATAATTGATGGCAAGAAGCTATTAATCACACTTTACGTAGACGATGGATTAGTAGCCGCAACCGATGAAGATCTGGCGAGCTCATTTCTAAACGATTTGCGACAGCGTTTGAAGATTACGACAAAGCCCGCGTCGTATTATCTTGGACTACAAATCGTACGAGACAGTGATGGTTCTGTCTTCATCAATCAGGAATCGTATGCGAAAAAAATCCTGGAGCGTTTTGGCATGAATGAATGCAACCCAGTCACAACACCCATAGAGAAGGAAACGGTTCATTCAGGGAAAGTTGAAACCGGAAATAAAGAAAAGTATCCGTACAGAGAAGCCGTCGGAGCTTTGGCTTACTTAATGGTTGGAACACGTCCTGATATTGCTTATGCAGTGGGTGTTGCTTCGAGAAAATTAGAATCTCCTTCGAAGGAAGACTGGCTCGGAGTAAAAAGGATCTTGCGTTATGTGAAAGGAACATATTCCTATGGAATTAAGTATGGACAACATAAACCAGGAATACTAGAAGCATTCAGCGATGCTGACCATGGAGGTGATCTGGAGACCAGTCGATCAACTACAGGCGTTGCCTGTCGCTATGCAGGTGGTGTTATATCCTGGCTCAGTCAACGGCAAGCGTCGGTTGCTATCTCTACTACCGAAGCTGAGCTAGTAGCAGCCAGTGAGGCAGCGAGGGAATTAGTTTGGCTGACCAGAGTAATGAAGGTGCTGACTGAACTCAAGTACACTCCCGCACTACATGTTGATAACGAAGCAGCTGTTCGCTTGGCACATAACCCCGAATTTCACAAGCGAACAAAACATATTCGTATTCGACATTTTTACGTTCGAGAGCAAGTTGCTGAAGGAGCAATAGAAGTCAAGAGAATTGGCACAACCGATCAGCCAGCTGATATGTTAACCAAAGGACTACCAAGGCCAAGATTCTCTTCCCTTTGCACTGCCCTTGGAATAGTGTTGAATAAGGGAAAGTGTTAAAGTAGTTCCTATACTACTGCTATTCAACCTTATTTGATGTTCGGAAAAAAGAAGATATTTGTATGTGTCAAAAAAAATATCTGTAAGTAAGAAAAAAGAGTAACATTGAAAATAAAAAACACGATTTATATACATGTGCTATATTTATTAATTTACGAGTAATTTCTACGACTCTCCGTAATCTATAGGCTTAACCCGCTTGGAAACCACGCTCTGCTACCACGACAAATATTGTCACTACGAGGAAGTACTTGGTTGGCCTTTAAACCACAACCGTTTGGAAGAGAAGAAGGGGGTTTGGAAACTATTCCTCGATGAGAAGCTGTATCGTAGGACTTGCTAAGAGAGGCTCGAGAACGGGGAGAAAAAAATACAGTCTTATAATGATACTGGGAAGCCTTAGGGGCAGAGGAATAGCTATGATTTGAGGACAAAATATAAGGAGAGGGAGAGAGCAGCTCCTGAGAGGGAGAAAAAATCTGCTGGGAGAGTGGGAATTGCTCCTGGGCAATTTCCGAATAGGAACGCGAAACCCTTGGAAATTGTGTGGCTGCCTCCTCAAATGATACAGTATTGGAAGCCATCACAGATTTAATAGATTTTTGCCTTACTAGTTCGGGGCAATTTTTACTAGTGGCAAAATGCTTACCTGAACAATGCAAGCAAGAGGCCTCGGTCTCAGTTATATCGCAGCTATCGCCAGAGTGTTCCTGGCCACAACTAAAACAGCGGGGTTTCGATCTGCATTGGACTTTAGTATGTCCATAGCGGCAACAGGAGAAGCATTGGATGGTGGTGAACTGATAAATTTCGACAGGAATCGAATTATAAAATAAGAAAACCCTTGCTGGTAGAATTTGTCCTTGAAATGTGACGAGCACGGATTGGGTAGCAACCCAAGAAACCTTACCATCCTCAATTGTTTTCCTATTCAATCTTCGCGCTTTTAAAACTTTAGCACCTACAGGATTTGAAACGGATTCCGCAAATTCCTCCATGGAGAGGTCAGTGGGAACGCCTCTAATGAGGCCCATACGGGTAACATTGTAGGAGGGGATGACAGCATGTAATTTATGCAATGAAAGGGTTGGAGAGATTATAAAAGAATTAGCGTTTTTGGCAGATGAGAATACGACGCTAATTTTGTTACGGCCTACACGTTTTACCCCACCTATTTTCAAATTTATTTTTTGTAGGAATTGGCCAAACTGTATTGTCTTTATGGTTGTACCCGCGGATTGGTCTGTATCAGTTCTTGAAACATGGACCACATATGGACCCTTGTCAGTAGACTTGTATGGTTGGATAGCCCCAATCACAAGGGATGGATCAGTATAGACAGTCTGAATAGATGAAGTAGACAAATCAGGTGAGGCAACTTTTTTATTGGGCGTGTGAGCCGACTGCTGAATATCGTTTCTTTCAAAAATTTTGCGTTTAGTCGAATGAGATTCGGACAGAATAGGGGGAGGAACAGGGTCAGGTGGAAAAGGTGCCGGCTTTTGAGCCGGCTCCAAATCATCATCTGAATCCAGTTTTTATTTGGAGGTGCCAATCACAAAGGATTTTTGTGACGCCCTCCCAAAGAATATGATGAAGTAGGTGAAATTGCAGAAACTACGCTATCTACCTACCAATACCTTAGAAAAACAACACAACACAAATCTGAATCAAATTGGTGCATTCAAAAAGCAATAAATTTGAAATTTCCCACAAAAACTCTCCAAACACAACTGGTCGTTTCCAATGGCGGGCTGACAGTCCCCTTCTTCTTCTTCTTTTAGCTTTGGCTCTGCATCTGGATTGATGCAATTCTGCCAGTGTCAGTTAGGTATGAATTGCGCATTTAGGAACAATAGATAAAAATTTAAGGAGGTTGAGTTTGGATTTTTCAGATAATAAATAATTTATATAATCTCAATCAAGTTCGTATAGGTACAAAAACAAACAGAAACAACCAAATTAAAAGTTAAATAAAAAGCGTTAACAGAAGTGAGCAATATGCGAAGTAACATAAAATATATACCTACGTAATCTAAAAGCTACAATTGTATACTATTTACAGAAATAAATCTACAAAGTTTAGATACAAAAGGGGAGAATACTAATGGAAGAAGGGTCTTGGAAGAGAAGAGACGGGGGATTTCAGGAGGACTAATATCATGAAGAGAAATTTTAAGCCTAGGACAGACGAAAAGAAGATGTTCAATATCTCCTTCATCCAAACCACATTCACACAGAGATTACTTTATTGACAAAGAAAATAACAATCAAATAATATAAAGAAATTAAACTAGTATTTACAATTGAAACAATTGAGCTAACTGCAGACTGTTGCAAACAATCTACAGATAGCTCAACTGGTCCATATCAATACCAGTCGGAAGCGTCCCCAAGACGCTGGCTGCATTGCCCCGCTGTATGGCAATGCTAATGCGCTGCGCCAGATACTCACCAGCTCTCGGGTCACGCGTCGCTTCGACCAGGCGCTCAGATAATTTTTTGAAAACCCGGAGAGCCTCGGTACCCCACGGACCTAGGGTCTCGACTCCAAGGGGAGCAAATGCGTAGGCTCTGTCGAGACCTGCATATTTGCGCCTCTTAAGATCCTCGGCCAAATCTACCACAGAGATTGATTCCTGACCCTTATCTTCGTAAGAAACACAGGGGTACATACATGGCCCAACCGGAGACGGCATAAGATGGATGTGCTGGTTTTGCTGGCCTTTTTAAATTTGAAAAACCAAGGTTTGAGATAAATTTCTGGTTGCAAATTACCATAGTGCTTGCCTTTTAAAAGTCTAGATGAGTTCCACATTTGAGACCAAGAAGTAGTTAGATGGAAACTAGGGGCTGAACAAAGATCATGAGCAAAAATTTTAAGGTGTTCCTCTGAACCAAACTGAATTGCTTGTTTCGCACAAGAGTCAGCGGTTTCATTTCCTGGAATCCCAGAGTGACCCGGGATCACGACTTTTACACCTGAACAAGAATTCACGAATTTGAAGAATGATTGGAAATCTAGATTTAGAGCGAAAGGGGCAAGATAGGATAGACTGAAGAGAGCTTTTAGAATCAGAGAATATTATGGAATTATTGAAGTTGTGCGAGTCTACAAATTTAATAGCTTCCAGCAATGCTATAGATTCCGCAGTAAAAACCGAGGAAATCGATGGACATTTATAATTTAAAATTATCTTGGACGAAGGAATCCAAACTGCAGCGCCTACAGGACTAGACTCATTTAATTTTGAAGCATCTGTAAAGATGGAGAGCCAACCATTATAATTAGAATCAAGTTGCATGTTAAATTTTTCACAAGCATATGAGCAACCTTTTACGATCCCAAAATCTAAGATAATATCTGGTTCGAACATAATAGCTTCATAAGAGGTAGTCAACAAAGGATTAGAACTAAATTGGATGACAGGATATGGAAGGTGGGAATATTTCATAAAACTCCAAATCCAACACGGTATTTTATCCTGATGAATATTAATAATAGGCTCAAAGAAAGAATACAAATCGTTTAACTTATTTAGAAGAGGATGTTGCAAATTTTGAACTAAGAGGAGGATCACCACATTCTACTTGCATTGCGTTTATAGGAGAAGATTTCATTGCACCAAGAATAATTCGAAGACATTTTGACTGGACCTTATCTAACTTATCTAAAGCCATCCGCGGACTAGGATCCAGAAGGAACAAACCATAATCCATATGACTACGAACTATGGCATTATATAAAAGTTTTTGAAAATAGGGATGGGAACCCCACCGACACCAGACAGTGAACGTAGGATGTTAATATTCTTTTCACATTTTTCTGCAATGTAACTAAAATGAGGAACACCTGTCATTCTTGAATATAATTTTAAACCTAAGAATTTTACATTATTTATTTGATCAATCAATTCACCACCAACATATAGGGCAATGGATGGAATTAATCTTTTTTTGGAGAAGACAATACAATTACTTTTAGATGGTGAAAGGGACATACCATGAACTTTAAGCCAATCATCCAGGATATTAAGAGATGCACTCAGTTCATCCTGAGCGAAATCTTGGGAACTCTTTTTAATATATAAAGCCAAATCATCAGCGTATTGAAGGCAAAGACACGGCAAAGATTGATCTAAGTCAGAAGTATAAATACTATATAATAAAGACCATGAATTTCTTAGTCATGGAATGGAGGCGGGATTACAACAATAATATGAGCGGTAAATTTGAAAAACACCAATGAGATTTTTACTAAGAACACAAATAAAATAAAATTATAGACAGATTAAAAACAACATTAATACATATAGTTATTAAAAACAACACAAATATAATAAGATGAAGAAGATATTTACAATTTTAACTATATTTACATCAGAACTTTCATTTACATTTTATATTAATACCAGATAGGGAAAAGAATTGTGTCAATTTAGCGGCAACGTTGAACGGTAAGTTTTCAGGGTTCGAAATAATAATATTTATTAATAATGTGAGGAGGGTGTCTAGTAGACTCTCACTGTGAGGAAGTACTTGGTTGGCCTTTAAACTACAACCGTTTGGAAGAGAAGAAGGGAGGTTGGAAACTATTCCTCGATGAGAAGCTGTATCGTAGGACTTGCTACGAGTAAGAGGGGCTCGAGAACGGGGAGAAGAAAATACAGTCTTAAAATGTGACTGGGAAGCATGAGGGGCAGAGGAATAGCTATGATTTGAGGACAAAATATAAGGAGAGGGAGAGAACAGCTCCTGAGAGGGAGAGAAAATCTGCTGGGAGAGTGGGAATTGCTCCTGGGCAATTTCCGAATAGGAACGCGAAACCCTTGGAAATTGTGTGGCTGCCTCCTCAAATGATACAGCATTGGTGGTAGCCATCACAGATTTAATAGATTTTTGCCTTACTAGGTCGGGGCAATTTTTACTAGTGGCAAAATGCTTACCTGGAAAATGTAAGCAAGAGGCCTCGGTCTCAGCTCAGATATATCGCAGCTATCGCCAGAGTGTTCCTGGCCACAACTAAAACAGCGGGGTTTCGATCTGCATTGGACTTTAGTATGTCCATAGCGGCAACAGGAGAAGCATTGGATGGTGGAGAACTGATAAATTTCGACAGGAATCGAATTATAAAATAAGAGAACCATTGCTGGTAGAATTTGTCCTTGAAAAGTGACGACCACGGATTGGGTCGGAACCCAAGAAACCTTACCATCCTCAATTGTTTTCCTATTCAATCTTCGCGCTTTTAAAACTTTAGCACCTACAGGATTTGAAACGGATTTCGAAAATTCCTCCATGGAGAGGTCAGTGGGAACGCCTATAATGAGGCCCATACGGGTAACATTGTAGGTGGGGATAACAATATGTAATTTGTGCAATGAAAGGGTTGGAAAGATTATAAAAGAATTAGTCTCTTTAGCAGATGAGAATACGACGCTAATTTTGTTACGGCCTACTCTTTTTACCCCACCAGGGATAATATTTTCAAGTTTATATTTTTGTAGAAATTGACCAAACTGTACCTCTCGTCTTTATGGTTGTAGCCGCGGATTGGTCTGTGTCAGTTCTTGAAACATGGACCACAATATGGACCCCTATCAGTCGAGTTGTATGATTGGATAGCCCCAATAACAATGGATAAATAAATAATAAATAAATAAAATTTATTCAAAGAAAATTGTACATAGAAAAAACATGAGCGCACTTAATAAATAAATATCGCTAAGTGTAACAATTTTTCCTGAACTAGGCAATCCTGTGTTTCAGGCGACAAGAGTGCTAATTATTAAATAAAATAATCTTTTAATATTACGATAAAGGCATATTTTAGTATAACAATGTTGTTTATCTTACAAACGGTTCATGCTATTAATAAGGAACTTAATTTATATTGAGTATAGCTAAATTAATCACTGTCTTAAATAGATTGACTTAATGTATAAAAATATTATTTACTTGACAATATCTAATAGCTTCTCTGTTTCATCGTAAGATAGACTTTGAAGTTTAAGTGTAATGCATTTTTATTATAGATAAGCGCGTAAAAATTAGACATTGAATCTAGTCTGTTGTATTGGAAGGGACCTAGAAATAGATAAAATTTATTCGTAAAGGCAAATTTTAGCGTTGAAGGTTTAGGGCAAACTTTATCATTCCGTCTCTTATTTGTAAATTCAGTGCTGTAGGGAAGCTCTGCGTGCTGTCGTAGCACTGTGTTCATTATAAATAGTTGCCGGACTGTTAACACGTCACAGGACTCATATAAGATATTAGTGAGAAAGATGAAAGGCCGAAAAGTTGCCACTTTAAGTATTGCTCTTTGTGCTCTTTCTAATGTTTTCCCCGCTCCACCCCATGTGGTAATGCAATAAGTTAAAATTGATTGACACAGGGCAAAATAAACTTGCCTAATTATATTATGATCTGCAATATGGCGTAACTTTTTAAAGATAAATATTAACTTTCGCACTCTACCACATATGGTTTTTATATGGGATTTAAACGACAGATTATCATCTAGAATTATACCTCAGTATTTTATTTCATTTGCACTTTTAATTACGGAACATAAGCATTGAGTGTTGTTTGGGTTATAGCAATGATGTGCGTATAGTTTAGAGTTGGAAATAGTTGTCGTCCGTTTGCGCGTTGAGAATTTAGTGTAATTAGTCTTCTCAGCATTTAATGTTAGTAGGTTGTGCTGTAGCCATTTATTAACCACATTGAATCCATTTTGCGCAAACTCAAAGACTTGTTTTTCAGAATCAGCTGAAAAAAGGAGGGCAGTGTCATCAGCGTATGATATAATTATGCCATGGTCTAGTTTTAGGTTACACAGATCGTTAATGTAGATTAAAAAAAGGGTTGGACCCAATATACTTCCCTAGGGAACGCCGAAGGATGTATTTTCCTATTCATCGCTCAGGACACTGCCAATTCTCACACATTGAGTGCGTTGTTCTAGATAGCTTTTAACGAGTTTTAACTGAGTGCCTCTGATTCCTTTAAGTTCCAGCTTGCGCAAAAGAATAGTTATAGAAACTATGTCAAAAGCTTTTGCAAGGTCGAGGAATATTCTTATTGTGTGTTTTCCTTTGTAGAGTTCTTGAACGATATAGTTGGTCAAGTGATGTACAGCATCGGCAGTGGAAATTTGTGGTCTAAAACCAAATTGAGTCTTCGATAAAATCAATTTGTCCTCCAAATAATTCACCAACCTTTTATTAATATTTTTTTCTAATATTTTAGGTGGAGAGGATAGTACAGAAATTGATCTATAGTTTGTAACTTGGTCTTTACTGCCCGATTTGTATACAGGGACAGCTATGGCTTTTTTCAAGCATGCAGGGAAAACACCAAATGATAAGCATTTGTTGAAAATGTGTGTCAATGGGGGAATTAGAATGTGCCTTAATTGTTTTAGTATTTTAGTAGTTATATTGTCCCATCCGACTGCACAGTCATCTTTAAAGCTCCTGATTATCCTTTCTACCTCGGCTTCATCTGTCTCTAGTAACACAAATGATGTTGGACTATTGTGTTTAGGCTTGAGGCATATTTATCGTCACTGTTAAAGTCACAGATATAGAAAATTGGTGGTATTTCACAGTGACAGAAACTAAATATATCTGTGACTATCACACAAGCAGTGCCAGTGTCACGAGTGCACGATATTATATTGTTGTTATCTATATTCTATATTCTCTCTTTGATAGTATCACTAAGTCAGAATGAGACACACCTAGTATTTTATACTTGGATATTTGAAATGTATACCGTAATGTAACAAAGTTGTTGAAGAAAATACCGTTTAAATTTATTCGTTTAATCAACAGGCTACTACTACTTACTCAGTCATCACTACATACAATAAATATATTATTCAATCAGTAAAACAATGAATTTGTACGTGATTGGTAGAAATACTAGCTAGTATTTTGTCACAGGTATTTATCACAGATATTTTGAAATCACAGTAACGTAAGTCACAGATATCGGATTTTGCCTAGTATAACTCAAGACTAATTGTGTTCCGAGACAGCTGTACATGATTGAATTTGTAAGTGACCTTGAGCTCATTCTGCCAGACACTTACCTACATTAACGAAAAAAGAATTTGCAGAGTTAGCAGATTGCAAATGCGATGCGTTTGTTTGCAATTGTATTTCGTTCATTCGTCCTTCTATATTTGAAAACATATGTAGTATACGTGTTAGGTATCGCCAATCTACCACTAAAGTTGAAAGCAGAATATCTGCAATAATTTTTATGTGCGGGTACTCCTCCGTCCGGCTGCTTGCATTGATTGTCATTCGCGTTTTAGTGCGTCGCCGATCGACACGTTTATTCGTAAAAACCTCAAAATAAGTGCGTAGCAAGGCTAAAACGTCGTCGCAGTGATGAGAACGATGAGAACAGTGACTATTTTACACCGGAAAATGAAAAAATAACTCCAAATACTCGAAAAAAGACGTCACAGTATTTGTTCACAAAGTAGCAGCTCACCGAAGATTATTTCACCTCTCTGCCATCTGAACATGAAGGTAGGATGACACCTAAGTACACTTCATCAGAACTTCTTTTCTACATTTCACAACAATATTTAAGAAGCGTGATCATCGCAGAAGCGTCATCATCTCTTGGAGAGGTTTCCTTCATATAACTGTGTACATTTGAAAGGAATGCTACCTTCGTTTTTATAACAAAATTAGATTATGGTACATAAGTACATCTACCTGGTACAAAAATGCTTTGGAAGCGTGATGTGTTCATCTCAAGGGGATGTTTCCTTCACATTATAACGACTGTGTACATTTGAAAGGAATGCTACCTTCGTTTTTATGACAAAATTAGATTATGGTACATAAGTACATCTACCTGGTACAAAAATGCTTTGTAAGCGTGATGTGTTCATCTCAAGGGGATGTTTCCTTCACATTATAACGACTGTGTACATTTGAAAGGAATGTTACCTACGTTTTTATGACAAAATTAGATTATGGTACATACATCTACCTGGTACGAAAATGCTTTGGAAGTGTGATGTGTTCATCTCAAGGGGATGTTTCCTTCACATGATTACGACTGTGTACATTTGAAAGGAATGTTACCTTCGTATTTTTTTATGAAAAAATTAGATTATGGTTCATACCTACCTAGTACCAAAACTCTTAAGGACCGTGATGTCTTCATCTCTCGGGGATGCTTCCTTCACATTATGACGACTGTGTACATTTGAAAGGAAAGTTACCTTCGTTTTTATGACAAAATTAGGTAAGTCACTTTATATGAATAATTTATGTACATAGTTGTATGAACTTCTGCCTGTGAAATATTTGTACCTATGGGTAAATTACCCATAACACTACGAAACCTCAAAGGTTAACATACAATTTTGGAAAAAATGTCGTGGCCGTCTAATAGGGATTTTCTCTTCGTTGAAGAATATGTACTTACCTACTTACATTCCACTTAAACCTGATAAGGTTTATGCGTTGCACAATATCATGGCCGTCTGTTTAGGATGCTTTCTTTTGTGCTTTTATAATTATGTACTAAGTATATGATTATTATGGCATACCTATTACAGTAAGCAGGTGCCCATATTGCAGAAAAGACTAAAATATTTTAAATCTATTATTGAAACACCATAAAAGAATAAAAAGATGGATACCTGTTGTGTGTTAATCGAGCTGTGCGCTGGACACAAATTGCTAGTGTAAAAATAATGAAAACTAGGTACTGGACATACATACATTGAGTTCCAAGAAACTGCACGCGCCGTAGCTAGGTATACCCTGGGATAAATGGAGCTTTATCCGATTCGCTTCTCAAAAGGATGAGGCGTATTACTTGCTTAAGTGAAGTTATTATTAGATTGTTTACAATAGAACACAAGGATCAAGTGGCCGTCTAATGTGTTTCTCAACTTATAGAATCCATTATTATCCATGTATATAATGTTTAAATGTATATTTCCTATAGTAGCTGTAGATTAATTACAATGTAACCTAAATTAGCATCGCCATAGGGCTCAAAAAAAAGGACACCTGTATTGATGTTGTATCTTAATAAAATAAATTATGAGATTACAGAGACAAGCTAGCCAAGTCTTTAAACCAGAGGCCCCCGCTCCCTTCAGCCAGGCACGCCGGAGCAGAGGTAATACCAGCCGCCACGTACCTCAACAGCTGCATCAGCAGCCGCCCAGACGGCTACTACCGACCGCGCTGGCACTGGCAGCCGCCCCGCGCTTGCAACCGCCCCTGGCCTTGCGTCTGGTCGGTCGCTGGACCCACTAAGCTCCGCTGGACATCCGTCCAATTTTTACGATGAATGGAAATTCATTACTAATGAAATGAATGATCCTCTGATATTATCGTGGTCAAGAGTTTGTCTTCACGAACACTGTTTCCAAAAGTATGGACCAAATAGTCCAATAATTAACCAGATATTATTTAAAACTATGAGACCGTTGCTTGCTAGTCGTCTTGAGAGCGGAACCATTTCTCATTACGAACCCTGTCAGGAACAGTTATTCGTCATCCTTATTAGTTATTTTCTTACTAAGAAACAAAAAACCTTATGGTAAAACAGATTACAACCAAAATTTTTTAAATCAGCGTTCCGAGAACAATATTAAAATAAAACAAAAATTGCTTCATGGTCTGACTAGGTTTTAAAAAACGCATATAAGTAATTATTTATTTTCTGGTTTCTATTATCCAGATGTTAGAAAGTACTTACGTTTTAAGTGCTAGAATTCGTTGATAGAATTTTTAGTTCTACCTTTTTTCCAATCCAATACGATTGTATTAAATAATCTAAATGTATGGAGAGATTTAAATACCCTAGCTCTGTGTCACACAAACAGCTATGATAGTATTATGTCTTTAAAACTTAACGATTTTTTATTAGGAAGTTAACCTTGTTTGTGCATAAGGAGACCCAATGATAACGCAGTCAACCTGATCAGGGAAGACACGTCTTGCCTGAAGTTTTTTCTTATGTTAGCAAAAAAAAGGTTAGGGGGTGGTATGTGGTCAGGCGACTGTTGGTGTTCAATGGAGTGGTCAATCTCAGAATCAGAAAAATACGTTACGTGGAACTTATAGCAATTTTATAAGACCTCAGCAGATCTTTGCCGAAAATCTTAAAGATTGACTAACTGATCTAACTGATGTGACATCTTTATGGCAATAATGGTGTGAAAATATTCGTACTTATTTCTAGTTAGTCGTACTAAGCACTAGTTCCGAAGATAACGAAATACCAAATTGGGGAGTCACGGAGAGTTCATCAAGACACTAAATGGGTGTTTAAAAACATGCCTATGACAAACATTTTAAAGCTCCCTGCCGAACACGGCCTGAAATAGTATGAAGAAGTGTCTCATGGATTTTAGATCTAGAAAAATTCACTGTAAATGCCTTGCGGATTGAATATAAATTTTATACATCATTTCTATACATTTTGGAAATTATAACGGACAGACTAACTTTGATAACATATTACGAACAAACCAATATTTATGGTTCTTATCTGGCCCATGCAACCCTGGTTTCCCCTATTTCACGACTTTTCTGTTTTGATACAATACAATTTAAGTCCCAACGAGCAATGACGAATCGTAGTCTGTTAGCAACAGTCACCCGGGGCTCACGTTCATTGTGGGCAAGGGGCAAGATAACAAGACGGCATTACTAAAAAGAAGCGTGCCACCGTCTTCGCTACATTGCTTCAATGTGTGAAAATTCAATTAAGCCGTATGATGTTGCTATTAGAGGATAAGTATTTTTTTTAATAACATGGTTATTGATGTGTACTAATCGTCAACTCCTATGGTTATTTATTTCCTAACAGAACGGTTCTCTGTACAGTTCGTTCTGGTCACTCTTTGATCAAGGGTAGGTTCTGATGACCGTATTACTCGGCTATTCAAAGGCTTCTATAGACTTCGCTCAGTCCCAAAATATATATAACTCAATCTGGGGTGAATCATTTAATTTAGAAATTTCGTCTGAAAGGTTCCCTTATGACAATTTCAAATTGAATATTTAATCATAAAATTAGTAACCATACTAATGTCGGTAACTGCACCTTAGAGTACTTACAGACAATACATAAAATAAAATTAGACAATGTATTTGCCTACGGCAAGCAAAATAAATTAAACAAACAAGATCTATTTAAAACCTCGCTTCCAGGACCAGCTCAAATATGGATCGGAGATATCCATAGTTATCCCTTGTTATAAAAATCGCTTAGAGACCTGCCGTGAGCAGGCTCTTCAAGCCTAAATTGAAAGGACGATATCATAACTAAATAAATAGTAACAATGAAGCTAGTCCGTTTACCAGTAACAACTTAAGAATTTCATAAATTGGATACAAAAATAACATTATACTCTCAGCTTATTTTATCAGACACGCCGCCACTTTGACTGCGAATAGAGCTGGTCAGCATTGACAGAATAACTTTGTAACACCACCGTGTAAAGCAATTTAAATGGTTTTTCCAGACTTCATCGTAGAGATTTGTCAATTATAAAAATACTGACGTAGATGAAACATTAACTAAATTTCTTAGTTATGATTAAGAGGGAAATAACTATTTGTTTTGTTTGGTGATCAATATAATTCATCATGAGTTTTAATATTTCACAACTTTCAAAATCTACATATGGTTTCAAATATAGAAGGACGAATGAACGAAATACAATTAGACATTAAACTAACCTTTGGTGTAGTTCTATCCAAATTGTATGAGTTCATTCGTCCGAATATATCCCAGCCCTAAAACCCCCTGTTTATGTGAAATATTAAGATTTTAGAGGCTTTCAACTAAATAACAATCAATGCAAGCAGCCGGACGGAGGAGTACCCGCACATAAAAATTATTGCAGATATTCTGCTTTCAACTTTAGTGGTAGATTGGCGATACCTAACACGTATACTACATATGTTTTCAAATATATTCGGACGAATGAACCAAATACAATTTGGATAGAACTACACCAAAGGTTAGTTTAATCTCTAATTATATTCTACACATTATGATTTGGATGCTAAGGCATCCAAGCAGGAGCTTTAGAAAATAAATACCCACAATATCCCATGCCACGACTTTTTTCACTTTATTTATTATATTATTAGTTTGAATTCTGCGAACTTTTTATTCAGTTAGGTATTCATTACGGTTCCTTTGCGAGAGGGGATGGAAGTGAAATTTCTCAGCCTCACATCCTTAGAGTATCTAGATACTCTAAGCTCACATAGCGCCAAAATTACCGAATGAATTTAAATTAAGACTTAACATTATTGAAGTTCATACTACGAGGAAGGTACCTACCTACATGTCATACTTTTTAATCCGGAATTCATTAGGGTGCCCCCTTGGGAGAGGGGATGGATGTAACATTCTTTTACTGCGCATAGCGCTGAAACTACTGCATGTATTCGAATAAGACTTAGCATTATTGAAGTTCATACTACAAGGTAGGGCTGCCAGATGTGTTGAAAAAAAACCGGAAAAGTTTATTTTTTAACAGTTTTTACTGAAAACTACTAAGATATCGAAGACTCAAAATAAGGGTCAATCTACTTTCTCATATATGTAGTACTCGATATCACTGCTTTTAATAAGGTTTTATTGCCTGGGTATCTTTGAATTCAGTGCAACTAGCAGTCATATTATAAAAAACTCCCGATTCAATCTTTACAGTATTTACGGTGAAACAATTTCTTTCGCCTGTCCATATTATTTCCCATGACGCTAAAGTTTTTTTCGACAAAATATGGAAATACTACACACATACCTACTGCACTATTTCAATAAATTTGAGCAAGGAAAGCTGCAATCGCTTCCTCGAACGCAGCGTTCGGTAGCTGTTCAAACGCCAATTTTTACTGAAACCGGACAATCTTTTATCTGGTTTACCAAGATTTTTTTGGCCGGACAAGCTTATAGAAACTAGGACTGTCATCCGGTCAAAAATGCAATTCTGCTACGAGGAAGGACATGTCATACTTTTTATCCTGGAATTCATTAAGATTCCCTTGCGAGAGTGGATGGACGTGAAATTTCTGGGCCTGGCATAGCGCCGAAACTACTGAATGAATTTGAATGAAACTTAGCATGATTTGAGTTAATACTACGAAGGAGGACATAAAATACCTACTTTTATCCGAAATTCAAAAGGGTTTCCTCGGGAGAGGGGATGGAAGTGACATTTCTTGGCTGTGCATAGCGCCAAAACTACTAAATGAATTCGAATGAAACCTAATTTGAATTCATAATAAGAGGAAGGACATGTAATACTTTTGATATCAAGCTGTATTTAATAAAAAATAAAAAACTACAACAATTTTATGAAAATTCGTTTTCTCGTATGTTTTTCGTATGCAATGCAACTCATCTATGGCGAAACAAAGTTTGCCGGGATACCTCTATGTATATGTAGGTATAGGTACCATAAATTTACTATAAATATTATGTGGGTATAACAATAAATTTACTCCCAAATTAGAATTAGCCAAGTTCAGTTCAGATAGTAGCTTCACCGATAAAAGAGTTGGGATCATCATCATTAGCATGTACACGTCCACTGCTGGACATAGACCTCCCCCAAACGACGCCACGAATAGCGGTCCTGAGCCGCCTCCATCCAAGGACTCCCTGCGACCGCTACGATGTCGTCGGTCAATCGAGTGTGAGGTCTTCCCACACTCCGTTTCGCGTTGCATCGCGGTCGCCACTCGAGAAACTTTGCTCCCCAACGGTTATCGGTTCTACGAGCTATATGGCCTGCCCATCGCCACTTCATCCTGCTGATTCTAAGAGCTATGTCGGTAACTTTGGTTCTACTACGAATTTCCGTATTCCGGACCCTATCGCGTAGAGAAACTCCGAGCATAGCTCTCCATAGCTCGCTGGGTGACTTTGAGCTTATGCACAAAGCCTATAGTGAGCGACCACGTCTCGGATCCGTAAGTCATCGCTGGTAGCACACATTGGTTAAAAACTTTCGTCTTGAGGCTCTGCGGTATCTGTGACGAGAAGATATTGCGAAGTTTCCCGAACGCTGCCCATCCGAGTTGGATCCGTCGGCTGACCTCTTTCTCGAAGTTGGATTTACCTAGTTGGACCAAATGGTCCAACTAGGTAAATCCAACTTCCAGTTGTTGATCATTATGTCTACCTAGGTCAAATGGCCTAGGTAGACATAATGATCAACAACTTCGATAACATCGTTCCCCACATATTGCATTTATTATTAAAATGAACATGGCATTAGCCATGTTCATTTTAAGACCCACTTGGCGGGAAACGGTGTTGAGGTCTCTGAGCATCCTGCTTAGGTCTTCCAGTGATTCTGCTATAATGAATATAACGTCGGAAAACCGAAGGTGAGTGATTTAATCGCCGTTGATATTGATGCCATATCCGTCCCATTCCACAAGCTTAAAAAGATCCTTAATGCAGAGGTGAACAGTTTTGGAGAAATGACGTCTCCCTGTCTCACCCCTTTTTGCAGTGGGATCGGATTTGTGCTTTGGTCCTGGAGACGAATTGACATAGTGGCCTTGCTGTACAAACACTTCAACACTTGGATATACCGGTAGTCGATTTGGCACCGCTGGAGAGACTGCAGGACTGCCCAGGTTTCGACTGAATCAAAAGCTTTCTCGTAGTCCACAAACGCTATACATAACTGCCGGTTATACTCTTCTGTTTTCTGTATAATCTGCCGGAGCGTATGTATGTGGTCTACGGTTCTAAAACCTTTTCGGGACCCGGCTTGTTCGGGCGGCTGGAAGTCGTCAAACTTTCGAGCGAGACGGTTGGTGATTACTCTCGAAAACAGCTTAAAGATGTGGCTCAGCAGTGAGATGGGCCTATAGTTCTTTTGAAGGGCTTTGTCACCCTTCTTATGGAACAGTACCACCACACTTCTGTTCCACACGAGGGACAAACGCCAGAGGCGTTTGTCCCTCGAGAATGACGGAGTTGAATAGCCTCTGATGGACTTTAAGTACTGGTGGACCACCCGCTTTCAGGAGCTCTGTCGTTATTCTTTCATCCCCGGGTGCCTTGTTGTTTTTAAGCTGTTTGAAAGCCGTCCTTATCTCGTAATCTTGAGGTAGGAGGACGTAGGAGTTGAGATTATATTAGGTATATTGTGACAAGTTTCATAGCAGTTCCTCGTCATTTCGTCATTTTTTACATTATTTCATTCATTAATTTGTGTCTTGGCAAATTCAACATTAAAACAAATTGGTAGGTACTTAGGTACCTATAGTAGATGTTAATTGTAGAGATGAGTCTGGTATTCAATAACTAACTGAGTACCTGTTAGCATGGATCTAAAATATCTAACGGTATTGAAAAATCCGCATACCGCTAGGGAATAACTGTGCAAAGCGAGCATCGCGGCTAACCGACCGTGAGCCATAACTACCCAACGCTTCAATACCTATACTTACCTAACTATCATCTACGCATAGGTACTAGCGGACCGTTCACCCGTAAACTTGTGTAGCTGCAACAAGTATTTTGTATTTCTAACCAAATCGGTTAGAAATATATTGGGTGTATTGTAACGTTGTTGGGTACCAGTTGGTACTAGCGGTATTGAAACAAAATACCCAACTAATAACCGGTAGCCAAAATATCCAATAACTTCCATCCTTAGTTAATTGATCTGAACGTTAAAAATATATGAAACTTGGCATCTCATCATAGGTAGGTTACATACCTATGATCTCAGCTTTTTATCAGTAAGTTATTATTTGAACGAACTTGGTTAGTTTTTCCATTTATGTTTTTGATTAGATTAGATTATGTACATAGGTAACTACCTATATTCTTTGGTAGTAGGCACCTAGTGACCTAGCTCCCTATCGAAGAGTTTCTAGTTCAATTCAAAGATCATGACCCTATTAAGAATGAATCTCCAAAGTATCAATTTGTAAAAACACAGAGTAAAAAATTACATGTTAGAACAGTTAAGACATTTGGGTTGGTCTTGGACGGTCTAGAACACAATTTGACTACTTTGATATTTGACTAGAGCTTAAAGTGGCTACTACATAATGGTTCAAGCACTCAATTGTACTACCACACAAATTGACTAATGCCAAAAAGACCTAGAACACATTTCGCCTAATGTCGTCTCTTGTTTTTGAACGTACAGGCGATGTGAAAAATAAAAATGCAGAACAACGTCACAAATTGTAGATAATTATGTTTATTCATACGGACAGAAAATGAAAATAAAAGTCACTCCGGTATTTCAATAACTTAAAAAGAATCTTCACAATATTAAAACAAAGTACCTAGGTAGGTACCTACTTCATTTCAAAGCTCTTTTTATGTTTCTTAACGATATAAAAAATCAATTGGGGTAATTTGTTTTTTTATCAATTTTGTTAGCTCTCGTCCATATCTTCTATTAAAAAGAATATCTTTCTTTCTTTTGTTCTCCCGTTTAAAAAAGGCACCAGCCGCCGACATGCTTTGATATTGTGCTTCTTTTTTTAGCTTGAACAGAAACTTAATTACAGTTGGATTTCTGTTTATGCGGACTCCCAAACGGCGATGGCATGCTTCTAAAGTATTCGTTGTCCTGTGTATCTCTTTACAACAAGAGATCAAATCAGCATTCATCAGCCATTGTTTTCCAAAATAAATAACAAACGAATTAAATTCATTAGATTTCGGTCCGTCCTTGACAATGTTGTCCCATGCCTGTCTAATTAAGCTAGATGGTAAGAAAGGCAAATTCAGTGTTAGTGACAATATTTCTTTACCGGAAAGTGTTGAAGTCAACCCTTTGTTTTCAGCATTATAGGAAACCGGCCAGTACAGGAAAATTAACACAAAGAGGTTTAAAAAGCATTTTACCTCCTCAACTATTTTGTAGTTACCTATGTAAAAAGACAAATAAACACACAAATAACTTTGGTAATAATGGTAAACAGCAAAAGATAGGACATACATTTTATACCTGAATGTCCCGACAGTTTGGGTTCATGTCACTATGCTATGTAGGAAAAATATGCACTAGTGAATCTGTGTTTTAGTAGATTTGAGTACTTGACCTATTATGTAGTAGTCACTTTAAGCTCTAGTCAAATATCAAAGTAGTCAAATTGTGTTCTAGACCTTCCAAGACCAACCCAGACATTTTAGCTCTATGCCTCTAAAGTCGAGATTAATAACAATCTAACTTTCCTTATGGGGCATCTTACCCATGCTTACCCTGCTATACTCTTTGTCTTCTGGACAAAGCCGGGTGAAGAAGCTGTAGACTGATAGCGGCAGCATTATTTACTCCAAGCTTGAAATCTTGAAACCTTCTTCCACTAGTGGACAAAAAATTGAAGTGATAATAATAACTATGTTTATAGTATAAAAATTGACTTGTCTAAGTGCTTATTTTGTAAGCCTAAAGAAATAAAGTTATTGATTCTGATTCTGAAAGAGCTTGGAATGTTGTATGGGTCACGATCATCATCACGATGTCCAACAAACAACACAGCAGGCGATGCAAGAGCCCGTATAACCCGACACTATACCGAAGATATCCCGGACGTCAGCTTTTACGAGATAGGGACAGCTCTCAAATAGGTACATTATTGTTTATGGCGCTTAACCATAAACTCGGAAGGATGGCAGGATCTGCCCATGAAACAGTGTTATAATTTTTTACTATTAATTTACTTTACTTTTAAAATTTGGACATATTTTCACTAGGAACTTTTTTTTTATTTATTATCTGAGGGAAATGCTCTCGCATATCGTACTGCCACGGGGAGACAGTCCGATTATGTGGGACTTTAACCCACTAAAACCCCAGGGACTCTTTTCGGTTACCGTTGTAACTGTTAATCAGCGCGAATGGATTTCGGTAAGTACAAGGTTAATTTATCGAAAAACTTTCTATTGTGATTAACCAGTTTTGTATTACGGCTACCGAAATAGGACAAGCGCGTTGCGGGATAGCGTGCGGGGCAAGGACGGTAGAGAGCGAGAGCCCCCCACTGTGGGGGCCGATGGGGGCACCGACAGTGGGGTCCCAGGCAGTGGGGGCCCCGGAAGTGGGGACCCCCAGCAGTGGGGCCCCAGGCAGTTGACCCCCTGCAGTGAGGCCCCCACATTGCTTCGCAGTGGGACTCTTTCAGTAGCCCCCCAGTAGTGGGGCTCCTGGCAGTGAGCCCCCACATTGCCCCGCAGTGGATCACTGGAAGTGGGGGCCCTCACATTGCCCCGCAGTGGGACCCGCTTAGTAGCCCCCATACAGTGGAGGGCAACGGCCGTGGGACTCAGTAGCCCCCACAGTGGGGGGCACTGGCAGTGGGGCCCCGGAAGTGTTAGCCGTCGGCAGATGGCCCCCGAAGTGAGCCCTCCACATTGACCCGCAGTGGTACCCCCTCATTAGCCCCCCACAGTGGGGGCACCGGCAGTGGGGCGTCGGCAGTGGGGCTCTTGGCAGTGGGCCCCCCACATTTCCTCGCAGTGGGACCCCCAGTAGCCCTCATAGTGAAGGGCACCTGCAGTGGGGGCCCCTGGCAGTTTACCCCCGCAGTAGGCCCCCCACATTGCCCCGCAGTGGGCCCCCCACATTACCCCGCAGTGGGACCCCCAGTAGACCCCCGTAGTGGCCCCCCGCAGTAGGGTAAAATTTCTTGGCTGCGCATAGCGCTGAAGCTACTGAATGTATTCAAATGAAACTTGGCATGATTTAAGTTCATACAACGAGGAAGGTCATGTAATAATTTTTATCCTGGAATTCGTTAAGGTTCCCTTGGGAGTGGGGATGGAAGTGACATTTCTCGGCACAAAATAGCGCAAAAGCAAAAACTACTGAATGGATTCGAATGATACTTAGCATGATTTGAGTTCATACTACGAGGAAGGACATAAAATACGAGTCCATACCCCAAAGCCAACAAAATGATTACAAAATTGTTATTAGTTTGTACAAAGCTCTCGCTACCAATGATGTTGCCGTCGTCCTGGTAGATCAACACTGTGACAGGCGGGACATTGTGCTGCGTACCCGGGATGACCGCTTGCAATGCATTGGCGAAACACACCAGGCATTTGATGCTCTTCAGTCTCTTCTCGCTTATATACCTATTGTCGTGACAAAGATGGATACAACTTTGATCTTCGACTCGGTCTCACGGTTCGGTTCGGTTCACTAAAAATGTTTACCGCCCAACGAAGTGGGCACGGGTCAGCTAATATAATATAAACAGAACAAATGAGAGAAGACTACGCGCTGAGAATTAGGTATGTAGGTAGATCTGCGAGACGCAAGGAATCAAGATAGAAATTGTGGAGATTTAGGACGACTGGTGATTCTTCCTTCCAGTTTTAGAACTGGACATAGATGTGTAGTGCCCTATTATCCAGTAAGTATTATCAAATGCTTTGAAGCGCATAATATACCTAGGTAAATGTGGAGCTGTGTGACGTCCAGTCAATAAAATCTAGGTATACCTACATATTACATATGTAAATCTATACTACACTACATTTATAAAAATAAGTAAGGTTTGTGAGGTTGTAGGGGGTAATCTCTGAATCTACTGAGCCGATTTTGAAAATTCATTTACCTATTGAAAACCACGTTATTTGTGAGTATTATTAGGCTATTTATATTAACAACTAAAAATGTTTACCGCCCAACGAAGTGGTCACGGGTCAGCTAGTTATTAATAAAACTGTAAATTGTAGCTTAAAAAAACTAAAACCCGCCTGCATAAAAGTCTTAAACAAGCGTTCACCCATTGTCCTTATCATTTTCTTTTGATACTTAGGTAGTCGGGCCCCATATACCCTAGGTATATGGGGTCGGTGCTAGGGTTTGTGAAATCGGGTAGTTTTTAAGGAACCGGGAATCCCGGGAAATTACAATGAAGGAACCGGGAATTCCCGAGAACCGCCGACCTAGGCTATTTTTAATAGTATTCTTTAGAAAATAACTAAATAAATGGTAGTTTACTAAAGGCACATCTTAGGTACCTATTAAGATAATAAATTCAGTTAAGGGAAAAACAGAAACGGAATAAGTTTGTTACAGAAATTGTTTTTTGTTAAATAGAATATAATATAGACCTTAAATTATACCGTACGTCATTATAATGCTTTCCAGTTTACATCATAAAGTATCAAATGAATATCATTTTCACTATGCTTTTATTGATAATTTTAATATTTTTGAATCAAGCGATTTATTAAATGTGTTTCCTTTTTGAATTATTCTTATTTCTTATCTAATTTTATTGTATTCTGTGTTGATCGATGATGAGAGTTGAGTTTTTCAATTTTCGCTTTTCTTGCTATCCGCCCATTTAGGCATTGGGCTAAGAGTTTTTATGCTTCTTGCTGCCAGCCATGTCATGTATAGTATATGCCCATCGGCACATAAATTTCTTTGGTGATGTCATATTACGTCTTGAGGGACTATTCTATTTAGTCGTCTTATGTTGTATCTTAATAAGGTCATTAGCCAGCTCATTTGGGTGGATTTCCAATCATTAGGCGTTGGATCTCAGTTCGGCGGGCTCAACTCTCGGTGTGAGTAGGACATATTGCAGTTAGTCATTTGTTACATGGAGCGTTTGATATTAGCCGAAGCATTTTTGGTTGAAAGCGTTCTAAGATGTCTAGGTTTGAGTTGGCGGGGTAGTACTTCATAATTCAGCTCCATAAGACCATATTGGTTTCAGTATGCATTCATAGAAAAGGAGTTTGGTTTGTTGTCTAGTGACAGTAGTGACAAATTAGATTTTCTTCCCGAAATCCAGAACAGAGAGAGTTGAGTATTGTTTTTTGTAGTTGATAGACCTTCGTTTGACCACAATCTCAGTTGATGGAA
Organism: Eupithecia insigniata; assembly: GCA_947859395.1. Lineage (NCBI taxonomy): Eukaryota > Metazoa > Arthropoda > Insecta > Lepidoptera > Geometridae > Eupithecia > Eupithecia insigniata. Next base: position 15,031,130 of record OX402007.1, on the reverse strand, counting down.
AGTGACGATGAGGCCGACGTTGTATCATGAAGGTCTTGTAGACACCTATTGAATCATCATCATCATCATCAGCACATACACGTCCAGCTGGACAAAGGCCTCCCCCGTACGACGCCACAAATAGCGGTCCTGAGCCGCCTCCGTCCATCGACTCCCTGCGACCGCTACGATGTCGTCTGTCCATCGAGTGGATAGTCTCCCATGTAGGGGGGGATTTGCCATAATCACCACGCTTGGCAGGCGGTTTGGTGATCGCAGTGTTGGTGTTTACTCAGACACCTATTGGTTGTCCAATTACTATATTATGTAAGTACCGACCTAAGCAGGTATTTTTAGATTTAAAGATTTCGCATTTCTGCACACAATGTATTTTGTTTTAGAAGAATATAGATAAATGTCAAATATCTTTATACTATTTTACCTAAAATATTTTTAACTATTTTAACAACTACTACTACAGTAAACCTACGCTAGTCCCCTGTTCTGTCTGTCCATCGGTTTTATGTCTATACCCGTTATAAGTGTAAGAAGAGTGACTTTTATTCGTGTCGTTTTTGATGACTGTTCGTCTGATCAATTGGAGATAAACCTTCAGGGGCCTTTTCCTACTACCTTTTTTCCTGCCGCCCGTAATCAGTCGATTCAGATTTATTCGGTAGTAAACGAATACAGGAATAAGGACCGCTATTTGTGGCGTCGTATGGGGGAGGCCTATGTCCAGCAGTGGACATGTATGGGCTGATGTGAATGAATGAATGAAACGAATACATTTGAACCGATCACATGTTAGTACGCTGAATTTTTACCTAATAATACCCCAGCAGGTGACATCATTGTAGTGAACAGGTCCAGAAACCAGATCCGATCCGAATGAAATTCAAGCATAAAGATGATATGCTGCAAAACTTGCACTTTACTCCTATGGCAGCCTGCGTGTGGGTTGTTTGGTGAAAGAAATCTGGTTATAATAGATGCCTTGAAAATAAACTGCAGCTCCTTGTTGTGACACTTTTATACCAACTCTGAACTTCGGTACTTTCCTCAGATCGAAAACTAAAACGGCAGCCACGAAGTGTCTTATACTACACGAGATCAGGTGATATTTCACACCGTGACAGCGACTTTATCTTTTTCAAGCTCAAGTTCGGTCTGGCCGGGAGTATTGCTGCCATGTTGCTCAGCAATGTACTGATACTCTGCTGAGCAACATGTCAGCAATCGAGTGGGAGAAGCTGGCTTCAGCTACGACCCGATAACACAAAAATCTTTCAGGCTTATTGACAAACGAGGAGACAAAAGATATAATCTTAAGAATTTACTATTAATTTTAACATATCAAAAGAGATAAAGCTCTAACGAATATAAGGTGTTAGTCAAATTAGTGCACAATATCGCGGGGGATATTCTGTTGGTGCCACAGTATAATATAAAATTAACAAACGGGGTCCAAGATCAATATTATACCTACCCAAAATTATACAAACCCTTATTTTGCAAGTTCTGTATTACGTTATGCTGCAGTCCCTCCAAACAGATGATTGACATACATTATGGAGGGCATTGACCGTGAGGCGCGCGCGGTCCACTCGCGCGGAATGAACTCATTGTCAGTCTGTTTCGTGATCACGTATAGCTCTGTCACTTTCGCGTGGGGGCGGGGCTATTGCAGCGACAATGACCACGAGTGTGGTCGCCTTATTTTAGGATGGCTAAGTACGTAGTATCAGGCGTTATTAGAGATAAATATTTGAGACAAATTAAAAATTCAGGAAAATAAAAAATCAATCATTTGCGGCTTACTTTGTTCAATGAAAATTACACAACACAATTAAATAGGCGAACGCTTGTATAAGACTATGTAGTCGGGTTTTAGTTTTTAACTATTTTTTTACACCATTTTGCTAATAGCTTGAGTATCGTTAACCTCACAAAAGACAGTTTTGAGAAACGGTTTCGGAAAGTACATACAAAGACCGAAGAAAGAACCACACACGAGCATATTTACTAATATTGAGATTTTCGACCCTTACTTAGACCCCCGCTATCTCGTTAGACCCCCATTTTTATCTGACGTTACATAGCCTATAACCATCGGGCTATTAAGACAAATCATACGACAACTCATTTGTTGAAAACGGACCAGTAGTTTCAGCGCTACAGGGATGATGGCTAAGGGAACATAAAAATCGGCTACACACATACAATACATAGGGTGTCAAACTCATAACCCTCGTCCTTCGGTAGTCGGGTAAAACCAACAAGGCACTGGGGATGACGGATCACGTAATACCGACAGAACTTCTGAAAGCGGGAGGATCACCGGTACTTAAAATCCTTCAGAGGCTGTTCAACTCCGTCATGCTCGAGGGACTAACGCCAGAGGCGTGGGACAGGAGCGTGGTGGTAGGTACGATTAAGAAGGGTGTAAAACCCTGTATAAGAACTATAGGCCCATCTCACTGCTGAACCACGTCTATAAGCTGTTTTCGAGAGTTATATAGAACCAATCTAGTGATAAAAATCTAAAGGCTGCTTATTGTTGTTAAATACTGATATTTTTATGACAATACTTATAATCAAACTTTAAAAATAATGCCAAACAGAGATGTATACGCTTAAACTACCTGTAGCAGTAGTGTATGCTAGATATTATGTATATCATAGCTTAAATAACATACATACGTCATCTCGTGTGTCGAGGTACCTATTGCTAAACCAAGCTGTCACTAACGCCTGACATACCTACTGCACATAGCCGAGAGATGGTGCGAATAATCGAGTGTGGACAGTTGAACGGATGCCTACGGGTGGGTGCGGTCAGTGAGGTGATGCTTGGAGAATGCCTTGGCACGGGCCCGGGCGTGGCGAGCCGATGTGTCCCTAATCGTGTGTGTTATCGATCTTTAGAACCCGGATTTTTCAGTACTACCTAGCAGGGTTGTTGCTGATACCGTTTTTTGACATATCAGCGGATGCAGATTTTTCGTCTTGACATCAGCGGATGCTGATGCTGATGCTGATTTTGCGAAGTGCGTGTCGGACTCGGAAACCGAGGATTTCGCACTAATTGAATGTAGGTAGATGATTCTACCAATTGAAATTGAGTGTCGAAATAGTTACTCTTAATACTTTTTTGTCAAAAAACGATGCACTCTCTATTATCAGGGCTTTATTATACATAATATCTCATGAATCAGAATCAGAGTCAATAACTTTATTTCTTTAGGTTTACAAAATAAGCACTTAGACAAGTCAAATTTTATACCATAAACATAGTTATTATTATCAAATAAGAAATAAGGTGTTATTGATATTCTCTTCAATTCAATTTTTTGTCCACTAGTGGAAGAAGTGAAAAAGAAACCACTAGCACATTTATAATATCACTTATGTGTCTAATACATTGTTATTTTGCCTATCTAAATCTAAATTTAATGCAATTTAGATACATGTCAATATTTCTATAAAGCTAAACAGAACATTGAATTTCTTACATACTACTGACAATGCGGAACGGAGCGACATCTGGCCAAGCATTAACATCATTGATGTAATCATCTATGGAGTAAAATGCCTTCCTGATAAGATTTTGTTTAATGATTTCCCTACTTTTCGTAATCTATATGCTGGGATGTGTAATTTGTTATTGTTTCTTGTATTTCTATTGTAAACATCACACTTTTTCAAAAAGCTATCTCTATTTTTGTGCGTATACATTAGATTTTCATAGATGTATTGCAATATTACTGTCAAAATATTTATTCATTAAATCATTCTCACAAAGAGTCGTGTGGCTTTAATTTATAAATTGCGCGTACAGCCTTTTTTTGAAGAACAAAGATAGTCTGAATGTCAGCTGCCTTTCTCCAAAGCAAAATACCATAGGATGATAGGACATAATACTATGAAAGTAACTGAAATAAACTAACCTAGCTGTATCTTCATCGGTAATATATCTAATTGTACGAACTGCATAGGCTGCTGAACTAAGTCTGCCTGCGAGAGCATCAATTTGCGGTTTCCATTGAAGAGTGGAATCAATATGTAACCCTAAGAAAACAGTAGAGTCTACAAAGTGAACAATCTCATTCTTTAGCATTATCTTAGTTGGAAATTATTTTACATTTGGTAACATTAATTTAATGCACTTTTTTTTTAGCTTTAAGTAAGAGGATATTGGCGGTGAACCAATCTAGTACGTGTGAAAGCGAATCATTTACATCGTCATAATTACATTTATTTCTGTCAACTTTAAAAATCAGTGAAGTATCATCAGCAAATAAGACTATATCACACAGATCTTTTGCTAAAAACGGGAGATCATTTACGTATACTAAAAATAAGAAAGGACCTAATATTGATCCTTGCGGGACGCCTAATTCAATTTTAGAGCCCCTAGATCTTTCTTTGCCAATAACTACTTTTTGAACTCTATCAGATAAATATGATTGCATAAGGTTCAGTGCCTTGTTTTGAATTCCATAGTGATTCAATTTTCTAATTAATCTACCATGATCTACACAATCAAAAGCCTTAGAAAGGTCACAGAATATACCAATAGCGCGAATTAAAATCGTTAGATAGGCGCTTTATCCCAGGCATCCAATATATGCTTTAGTAAAAGTGTACCAGCATCGGTTGTTGATCTACCCTTGGTGAAGCCAAATTGATTTTTATGGAGTAGCCTATTAAGGTTGAAATAAAATGACAACTGAGTGAGAATAATTTTTTCAAAAATTTTACTTATTCCTGGAAGTATTGAAATTGGTTTGTAGTTGGCCGGATCAGTGTGACTTCCAGATTTAAAAAGAGGAACCAGTTTACTATATTTCATGAGATCAGGAAAAACTCCTGCGTCGACACAACTATTGAAAATAAAGGCCAAACAAGGAGCCACTTCCTTTATAATTGAACTTAGTACTTTGGTTGAGATACCCCAGAGATCCTCAGTATTTTTGATGTTAATAGACTTAAACGTTTTGAATATATAATTGGCATTTACATGAGTAAATATAAAGACCACTTTACATTTTTCAACAGATGATTCTAATAATTCAACCGCCATCGAAGGTGACGGTGACGACGATCGTGTAATTATTTTTTTCATATTTTTGTTTTTATTTTTTTTACTCCCGAAAAACGCCAAAGTGCGACTTGTGACCAGCACAGAAATATGGCTTCTAACAAGACTTAGCACTGGTTAAAATACCACGAGGAGTGAGTTTTTCGGGAGAAAAAAAAATAAAACGAAAATATGAAAAGAAATTATTACTCGATTTCCAGAGGTGATTTTTCAAAATTAAAAACTGCGGATGATTTCGATAAAGCCCCTTTATCAGAACAAATTTAATAAAAAAAAATATCATGTTACGTTTAAAGAATTAATTTAAAAAATTTCTCAGTCAAAGTCACCCAAAATTCATAAATTTTTATAACAAAATGTATTTGACATAGACACGTGAGTGTTCTACTCTTGCATTTAATATGCATTCGTTGATCGATTAATGCTATAAACCGCATAGGGAATTTTTTTTGGTCATTTTGAACACTGTGCTGTGTATGTTGAATGTGGTCTAGATCTAAATCCTTAACCGGAGACGGTGCAGCTTGAACTGAAGATGATCCTTAAAAGTAGAATCAGAATCAATAACTTTATTTCTTTAGGCTTACAAAATAAGCACTTAGACAAGTCACATTTTATACTATAAACATATGTAGTTATTATTATCAAATAAGAAATAAGGTGTTATTGATATTCTCTTCACTTAAATTTTTTGTCCACTAGTGGAAGAAGTGAAAAAGAAACCATTAGCACATTATAATATCAGTTATGTGTCTAATACATGTTTATTTTGCCTATCTAAATCTAAATTTAATGCAATTTAGATACATGTCAATATTTCTTTAAAGCTAAACAGAACATTGAATTTCTTACATACCTACTATTGACAGTGCGGAACGGAGCGACATCTGGCCAAGCATTAACATAATTGATGTAATCATCTATGGAGTAAAAGGCCTTCCTGATAAGATTATGTTTAATGTACTGTTTAAATTTACGAATAGGGAGTTCAGTTGCTTCAGATGGAAGCTTATTATAGAAGCACACGCAATTGCCCATAAATGATTTCCCTACCTTTCGTAATCTATATGCTGGGATGTGTAATTTGTTCTTGTTTCTTGTATTTCTATTGTGAACATCACACTTTTTCAAAAAGCTATCTCTATTTTTGTGCGTATACATAAGATGGTACGGTAATGTTTTCTGTAAAAGGTTCAATTTGGGTGTGTATGTATTTTGTAGCCGCTGTAACCAAAGATTAAAATCGTTAGATAGGCCCTTACCGTAGTGAGACCGCGTCGTTTTGGTGCCACGCGAAACTCGCGAAAAGAGATAGCTCGCTCATTTGGAATCAGTGTAGGTACCTATATCTAAACACAGTGTTAGCTGGACGTATTGTAACTTTGCCATTTTTTGTTGATAAGTGTCACAAAATACCAACCTTTGCATTTCGCAAATACAACAATAAATTCTAAAAATACAAATAATTCCAAAGGCGTCACATTTTACTCGTAGGTATTGCGATTTGATTAAATAACTATTATTTTTCCTTCCGCTGTTGCGGTTTAATGGCAAAAACACTATTTTAACTTTTCATTAGGTAGTGTGCATGCGTCGGCATTTTGTCAACGCACAAATTCAAAGACAATGCCACAGGTTTGGTGTCAGGGCATATTATAGGTACAATACTTTTAACGATTTAAATCTTTGGCTAGGTATAACAAGATTGTAACAACCTCGTTAACCAGCTATGTATTCGTATTCCTTACCGTTCTTATGCTGCACGAGAGACTCGCAAACAATATGTATTCGCACTCACAAATTGTAAAACTAATGCTGGTGAACGCGCCACCACTACGTAAGTAGATTAACTAAATCATATTTTTACGATAATTTCTCAGACATTGAACTTTTAGCTTGCCTTTCTCATTCAAGAAAGCAATAAACCAGGCTATCATGTCTGATTAGACTACTTGGTCCCGATAATTTAAGCAATGTATTTAATTATATCCACTTAAAAAATCTCTGTAAATTAATATTAGGTATACCTACTGTACCTCTACCTACAATATAAAATGGCCTCGATATCATGGCATAAGCCTGTTTTCGGCACAAATAGTCTGGCACCTTGTTTTTGGGATTGCCGGGAAAATGAATCAGAATCAGCATCAATAACTTTATTTCTTTAGGCTTACAAAATAAGCACTTAGACAAGTCAAATTGTATACTATAAACATAGTTATTATTATCAAATAAGAAATAAGGTGTTATTGATGACTGAATGTAGATAGGTACTTACCCTATAATGTGTATTTATCTTAAAACTAGGTAGATATATCCGGTTGGGAAGACCCCAGAAGGCCTACAACGAACTGAATGCTCACGGTTCATCGTTCACCTCTAGTTAGGTATCGGATCATAATATGATTCTCCCAACCTCGTGCCGTTTAATTTGTGCGTTAATTTAGTCGCAGTCACCATTCATCGTGTCGCAGTCGCAGTGCACAGTCTGCCCAGTCGAGTCAAGACGCTACTGACAAGACTTACTTCCTCGTCGGCGCGGCGGCGCGGCGTGCTTTGCATTATCCAAGAACGTAGGTGGGTGTCCTACTTAACGATGTGTAACAACGGGTTAAATAACAAACTATAATCGTAGGTACCTTGTTAGTTCATGAATTTTCGACTGTGGACGTAGGTAGGTATAAGTACCTACTTATACCTACCTACGAACAGTCGAAAATCCCCCGACCGTTTGTTGGGATGACGATACGTTCGAAATTATTTCTATTACCTACCTAGGTACATATGTCTTTTCTAGAGACGTCATGGATAGTGGTTTGGCCGGACACCGGATATTCGGCCCTACGAGGCCGAAGCGCCGGATATCCGGCTACCGGATATTTGGCCCTTTATCGCGTGCTCGATGAGTTTGATTTGAATTTAGGCGTGGTAAACGAGATTGAAATTATTCGGGCGCGTTCGGGTGTTATCGCATGTGAGCTGAGCTGAGATCGGGATGACTCGGGGGCGTTCGAGTGTTATCGCGCGTGTCAATTTGTGTTTGTTTCTCAATTCGTTTGTTTATTCCATTGTTTTTTCACTTGTCATGGTGATTTTATGTTTGATTGATTAACAAGAAATGTCATCATCATAAAAACGATCACCAATTTGGCAATATTTTGATTTAAACAGTGACGATAGCAAGTTCTCGGTATTTTCATTGTGTTAGGTTCAAATTTATCGAGATAGCGAATGGAAAAAGGCAGATACGTAAGTTATAGTGGGTATGTTTTCGCTTCAATTGAACGAAAAAATATTAAACAATAAATTATGAATATTCTTTAACTGATTTTGTTGTAAAACAAACATAGTAACCAACCAGTATAAATAAATTATGGTCGATGTGTCATTTCATCAAGTTGTCTAAAACAAAGCAGCCACGGGCTGTCCGTTGTACATGCGCAATAAAGACCTCCATCGCGATATTAATTTTGAGTCCGTTGCCCACTTCATAAAGGCTGCTCCCTAGTGCCATTATGAAAATGCCTCGGAACATTTCAATCCCTTGATATCCACTATGCCCGATTATCCCATCGACGATCCTCCCACGAGTTCTCTCCTCCGTAGACTGAGACACGTTCTTGGTGACCCCGTTGGCCCAATCACCGCCGCTAACCCGGAAGTGACAGTAACCCATTCGCAAAGGTGCATTCGTGCACCTAGGCGAAACCTTCATAATTATCCTCTTATAGTGTCTGGAGACAGCCTAAGTATAAGAATAAAATAAAATAAATAAAATATGCCAAGTTTCGCACCTAAGTGATGGCCCTTGTGCGTATTGCCCCAACCTAACTTTACTAGCGAGGTACCCTCTGCGCCCGCCAAAAGTCTGGTAAAGAAAGAAAGAAAGAAAGAAAATAAATTTATTGATACACAAAGACAAACACTTCAATACACAAAGGCTTTCAGATATAATTTAAAATCTAGGTTAAAAATAACAAGTGCCTGCCCAGTGAACCTCTTCTTTTTCACTTCTTCCACTTGTGGACAAAAAATTGAAGTGAAGAGAATATCAATAACACCTTATTTCTTATTTGATAACTATGAACATAACTATGTTAATAGTATAAAATTTGATTTGTCTAAGTGCTTATTTTGTAAGCCTAAAGAAATGTTATTGATTCTGATTCTAACCAATAGTCTCCACCTCATTTTAATGTTGCTCCACAAAAAGTTGAGCAACGCTGGTTTTCAGGAAGGTAACACTGTCATCGCTATCTGCGGTCCACAGCATTATAATCCTTTCGAAAAAAAAATTATTTCATTTTTATTTTTAACTAGCTGAAACAACCTCTGTCGACGTTGTCCTATTTTCAACTCAAACGTCAATTTCAAACGTGCTCAGCAAAGACTTTATAAAGCTGGGCTGAGGTTACATTAAAAAATTTCATAATAAAGATAGTCGTTGAGTTTTCTTAAATTTTCTATTTTTCTGCACAATTTTTAAATTTTTTATATCATAACATTTAAAAAAAAAGGTGAATGACATCGGTAAAGCCGTTCTCAAGTTATAGCCGGACCAAGAGAAATAGGGGTTCATTTTTATATAATTAATAATTCAAATTATTTATATATACGGGCCGTTCAAGTATTATGTAAGCAGAATTTTGGACCCCCATCCTCCCTTTTCATCAAAAATAAGCAAAGCTCCTACCATACATAGGAGGAGCCTATGCTTACGGAAGCATTGGGTCGTCAGTCACGATAAATCCAATGATACCGAACCGAACCAATATGTGACCGAACAAAGTATTGAGAACGCTTCTTTAGGGTTTTGTAGCCCTTAAGAAACAAAAACAAAAATTTTTGACGTGCGATTATAGAAATAAACGATCCATAACCTACATATTGTGGTATGGCATTGTGTAAAATAGTAAGAATTTTTTGAATTTTACTATACGGAATCCGGTCGGATAGTGAAAACAATGCCGAGTAGGCCGGATACCGGATAGTTACCGGATATCCGTTTCATCTCTAGTATTTTCTATAATTAAAGATTATTTATCGGGTATTTATCGCGTACCTTTTGTTATATTTCGCTGTAACGCGATGGAAACGTAGGGGAATGTACGGTGTACCGCACGATAGGTAGGTAGAATTAAGTAGGTCATGTACATATATACCTACACCAATTTGCTTACCTAAGTACTATTATTGTTCAATCAATCTATACTTATAATAAAACTGTAACAGGTTCCAATTCTGTACATTGAAGATATTTAGAAAAAATTTTTTGGAAGGCACTCTATTATCGATACTGTTGCCAAAAATGTTTTTTTTCCATCATGTCTGTCTGTCTGTCTGTATCTTGGCCGCGCATAGCTCCGAAACTACTGAACGTATTGAATGAAACTTGGCAGGATTTGAGTTCATACTACGAGGAAGGACATAGGATACTTTTTATCCCGGATTACAATAGGGTTCCCTTGGGAGAGGGGATGAAAGTAAATTTTTTAGGCTACGCGTAGCGTCGATACTACTAAATGTATTCAAATAAAACTTGGCAGGCTTTAAGTTCATATTATGAGGAAAGACATAAGATACTTTTTATCCCGGATTTCAATAGGGTTCCTTTGGGAGAGGGGATGGAAGTAAAATTTGTTGGCTGCGCATAGCGCCGAAACTACTGAATGTATTCAAATGAAACCTGGCAGGATTTGAGTTCATACTATGATGAAAGACATGGATACTTTTTATCCCGGATATCAAAAGGGTTCCTTTGGGAGAGGGGATGAAAGTAAAATTTGTTGGCTGCGCATAGCGCCGACTAGCACTTGGGGGTTTGAATCGTACGTTTTCCTTCCCTCTAACTATTTAACTATCAACTAAACCTACAACTGTAGGAACCCCTACAGTTTTTTGGTCCTTCAGCCTAACTTACCAGTGCCGTGGCCGCCTCCTGTCGACATTCGGGAGACACGGTTTACAACCGGGTTACGGTCTACTTACTATTCTGTGAAGTATCATCGACGTTTGATACCAAGCAGTGAAACAGTGCTCTAGTGTTTTAGTGAATTACGTGCGACTGCGAATCGGTTGACTGGCTTCCCACCAGCGGGTTCCACCAGTCATTGAGAAGGCGCATAAGGTTGTACTAATTTAACGAGGAAACGGAGTACCTACAGGTACTTAGTTACAGATAAGTACTGAATATCCTACCTACATCTCCTACTACCAACTACTACTACTACAACATGGAGAGCCTACTTCAGCGCCAACACGTCATTGTTGACGCGATCAAGAAGTTAGAACGCAACTTTAGCAAGGATTCTGCGAATCGGAAGACCCGCAGGTACCTGGATGAACGTCTGGATACCCTCGACAAGCTGTGGGGAGATTTTCAATCCAATAACGAAAAACTATCTTCTTATACAAATGACAGCATACCTTACTTCGTGGAAAACCAATTCGAGCAAATGAGATCATACTACGAATTTGTCCGTGTTAAGATATCGTCCTGCCCCCCTGCGGCTGCGGATGTTACTCTAGCACCTCTATCTCCTTTACCAAGGCCGGGGACATCAGCCGAGGAAGTGCCTGCTCGATCACCTAGGCCCATCTCGACGGCCCCGCCACCGCCCATTGAGCAAACTACTTCTTCGCTGGGGCAGGTAAGCAAGTTGCTATCACTGCAGAGAACCAACTTCCGCGCGTTTAACCGTCAGGTAAACAGGTTTCAAGCTGATGAGATACGAGACAGATGGGAGATAGAAGATGAGCTGCGTACATTACAACAACGATGGAATGCAATCGACTCTCTGCACTTGTGAATTGACAATATTCTACAAGGATCCGATCCTCGATATGATGGCGAGTTTGATAGTTACGAGGATACATACACGAAGATCAAGCGGGCATTAAACTATAAGCTGGCTTCAACATCGCATCTTCAGCAATCGACTCCTCAAATTGAGATCCCAACATTTACGGGCAAGTACATACAATGGCCTACTTTTTACGACCTCTACGTGGAAAGCATCCATAACAACAACTTGCTTACGAAGTCCCAAAAGATGCAACATCTCAAGGGAAGAGTTCGTGGGGATGCTGAGCGACTTATTCAGCATCTACATATCTCTGCAGACAACTACGACACTGCGTGGGAACTACTAACTCATAGATATAACAACCCGCAGTTGCTCTTCACTAAAAAGGTAGGTAGATATATTTTTAAATCAACCAGTAGCCACCAAACAGACAGCACACGAGATCAGACGTCTTTTCGATACATCAAGAGAGTACCTCTACGCCATACAAAATCTAGGTATCGATACAAGTACCTGGGACCCGCTGTTAGTTCACCTCATCTCGAAGAAGCTAGACCCCGAAACATACGGTTATTACAAGGAAGCCCGTAAGTTGCCCCGTGATCTACCAACACTATCAGAACTAATGAACTTCTTGGAGGGGAAATTTGCAGCTCTAGAGCCTATTAATACTAAAAAGGAGAGAGATTCGTCACCTGGTAAAGCCAATCTACAGAAGGTCAACAAGCCTAATTCTCAGCAGCAGTGTGGATATCGGTATGGTAAATATTCATACAAGGACCATCAAGCTTGTGCGGTATGCTCTATCAGTTGTCCTATGTGCAATAAAAATCACTATTTGTATAAATGCACCAATTTCATCAAGTTAACACCGGACGAGAAGCTAATGACCGTAACTAAATTGCATATTTGACAAAATTGCTTATACTCACACAACGACAACACATGTACATCGAAGAGTATGTTATAAGCATCATCATACGATATTACATGATGCATACACAAACAGCGACCTTACTGAAAATACAGGGAATAAAATAATCACGGCCGCGTCATTGTTCGTACCTACGTCTCGTATTGCGAAATCTCAAATGCCAACACAACAACCTAAGAAACAACATAGCGTTAATCACGTCGCTACAGATGATGAGGAGACTTTACTTATGACCGTATCTATCAAGATCAAGGCCGCGAACGGCGAATACGTCATCTTAACAGCTCTCCTGGACCAAGGCTCGCAGATATCATTAATATCCGAAAACGCAGCACAGATGTTAGGCTTGTCCCGAAAGCGGTACCACACATCTGTCACTGACATTGGAAACGAATCTTACCATGGCAAGGCAGTCATCACACTCGAATGTCGATCTATTTACGAAGATTATAATTTTACGACTCAAGCTTTTGTTATTGGTGACGTCATAAAACTGCTACCCAATATGTCCTTCAAAAAACAGTCATGGTCACACCTGCAACACATTCAACTCGCTAACCCTGAGTACAAAGTCTCTAAACCTATCGATCTTCTCTTGGACGCGAGCATTTACTCAGAGATACTCATGAGCGGTCTGATCAAGGACCCGCACATGGTTCCTATCGCTCAACAAACAAGGCTGGGTTGGATACTGTCAGGAAGCGTCAAGACATTCAATTGTCACGTCGTGATAAGGAACATTGCTGAACCATCAGAATATTGGGAAGTAGAAGACATTAATGAAACTACTGGTGAACTCGTACAAGACAAAAAGTACTGTGAGAATCACAACAAGTCTGATACAAGGCGCTTAGCAACATGCGAGTACGAAGTTGCTATGAACCCCAATTTCGAACAATGTCTGGGTCAACCAAAATCTGAAACTATTGCACAACTTTACAACGACAGAAACAAGAAGCCCAAAGACGAGGAGGACTTTGAACAACAAGAACAGATAAAATATACAGACAAACAAACTACTCTGCTCTGTCATATAGATAAAACCTTAAAAATCATACAAATCAAAACAAAACATAACAATGTGCACGCAAAGAATGCACCAAGTCACGAGCGAAAGATCACGTTACCCAACACAAACGTCCCGCAGAAAGTACATAGTACCTATGCATATTCTGCACCAGTACCTAATAGCATGACGTCAATGACTGCGCGTCGGCGCGCCGACGCGTCTGTATATTTTATCTGTTCTTGTTGTTCAAAGTCCTCCTCGTCTTTGGGCTTCTTGTTTCTGTCGTTGTAAAGTTGTGCAATAGTTTCAGATTTTGGTTGACCCAGACATTGTTCGAAATTGGGGTTCATAGCAACTTCGTACTCGCATGTTCGGCGTGGCAGCACGGCGGCGGCGGCGGGGCGGTGCGCTTGCTCAGCCAGAGGCGCGGCGACCAAGAACCCGAGCATGACAACTTGGCTCCGAGGGGCCTTTTTTTTTTTTTTTTTTATTATCCTGAGGGAAATGCGCTCGCATATCGTACTGCCACGGGGAGACAGTACGATTATGTGGGACTTTAACCCACTAAAACCCTCAGGGTGTTCCGCCTCTGCCGCTTGTGGTGGGAACGCGGGAACGTTTTCTCTTCCGCGAACCCACCGCGGCTGCCCGATATCGGGCCCCTCACTGGGGGTGTGGTGCACCCCCCTTCGCGACGCACCAGAAACACATGATGCGCCGCGACCACCTCGGGGACCTTAGCCTGCCAAATGGGCGCCAGACGACCCCGTGTCTAAACGCCCCTAGGTCCCCTTGCGACGGGTCAGTCGAGTGGCCCCACCGCCTGCCACACGGTCACAAAAGATAGGGAGAGCGGCCCTCCCAATACCGACACTCCTCCTCCCCTGTGACCCCACCGCGTCCGCCATCAAACGGTGGCGACCCCGCTAAGGCCGCGGAAGGCAGGGAGAGCGGCGCGCCTCAATACCGGCACTCCTCTCCCGCCGCGGCCACCACCTCTCTGCGGCCATGCCGCCCATACAGCACAGCCGCCCGCCTCAGTTGGGGTGCCTCCCATACGACACCGCAACCTACTACCGCTCCAACTAGGTTTAGAGCGCAAAACCCAGAGGAGTGGTCCGTCTCGGGGCCGGCCGTGTCGCCGTCTGCGTTGGCACGGCCCCATGGGTTCCTCTTAGCTTCATCGCGGGGACTAAGCCGCGATTACTAAGCCCCCCCGCCACGGCAAGGCGGGAACCCTTTGAGGGGGGCTCTGAGGGGCCTACCTCGACTTCCAACGTTACGATTGGACATTCCAACAGTGTAGTGTAGTGATAATATTTAAGGATTCATGTTTATGTTCCTCCCTACTTACTATTTAACTTACTTAGGTCTTTTACATTTACATATTTTATACCTACTTACATTGTTTACACAACTTTAGTCCCTTACATCGCTCATTTGGTAGAACATCGACGTAATTTACAGTATTCCAATTTTACAGGAGAGCGATTATTGAGTTTTTTTTGGAGTTCTCTAATGAATTTGTAAGCAACTGGTGGTAGGATTACGATTATATCAGATGTATATCAGAGTTCTATTCAAGGAATTTCAAATATCATTTTAACATTATTAAAAAGATGTATAGGATTTCCGTAATATAAAAATAACTACTGAGGTAGGTAGGTGTAGTTAAGTCATTGTTCCACCAGAATACATTCATGGAGAATAAAAGTATTCGTACAAAATGCGTGATTTTGTGACAAAAATAAACTTGTTTTTGAGACTAATCATTTATTAACTTATTAAAGTATTCAAAATTTTAGAAAAGCACTCATATAATAATATCACAATTCAATATTACTGCTTAAAAGGCACAAAAAAGTGATCACAACATCTTCAAAATCATAATTAAAACTAAAACAGTCTCTTAATAGTCTTTGTTGAATTGAATCTCACTTAAAATAGAACCTACTAAAATAGTCTCATAATGGTGCCATATTCAGATATCGCCAAAACTAAACTGTACTAATTTGATACGACTAAAAATGTTTCCATTCTTCCCATTTCGACTGCTATATCAGGGGCGATGACAACTTCAGAGCTGTCACTTCAACTGTTCAACTTCAGTTTAATTTAGTTTTGACGACATATGATTTGACACCTAGTCTTGTAACTTCTTAAATCTTACCCACAAAAACACACAGTGTTCAAAACGACCAAAAAAAATTCCCTATGCGGTTTATAGCATTAATCTATCAACGAATGCATTTTAAATGCAAGAGTAGAACACCCACGTGTCTATGTCAAATACTTTTTGTTATAAAAATTAATGAACTTTGGGTGACTTTGACTTTTTAAAATAAATTCTGTAAACGTGGTATTTTTACCAGTGATAGGTCTTAATAAGAGCTATATTTTTGTGCTAGTCACAAGTCGCACTTTTGAGTATTTTGGGAGAAAAAAAATTAAAACTAAAATATGAAAAAATATATTACTTGGTTTCCAGAGGTGATTCTTCAAAATTAAAAACTGCGGATGATGTTGCTAAAGACTTTACATCAGAGGATATTTAATTTAAAAAAATATCATGGACAGTTACATTTACAGAATTTATTAAAAAAAAATTTCATTCAAAGTCATCCAAAGTTCATGAATATTTATAAAAAAGAAGTATTTGAAATTGACACGTGGGTGTTCTACTCTTGCATTTAAAATGCATTCGTTGATCGATTAATGCTATAAACCGCATAGGGATTTTTTTTGGTCATTTTGAACACGGTTTAAACAGTCTCAAAAATATTTCTATATCATGATTACCTTTACGTCGATGTAGCCCTTAAATTTGTAATTTGTATTTTTTTTATTTGGAATGAACAAAAACATATATAGCTAAGATACAATGGGACACTGGAAAAGCGCATAAGTTTAAAACTGTGTCGCACCTCCCAGCGCTCAAACTTCAGAATACGGGCCAATATCACCAAACGGAAAGCATAGTTTAATATTATTTTAATACAATGCGTAAATGAATATAACATTTTTGTTTGGTGAAATTGGGCTTTAGGATATCTGACGTTCATATAAAACAATATTAGGTACTTAATTTATTAATATACAATGCTATGAAAAAAATTAAACAAAATTGTTCGCACTTCACGAGTCCCCCCGCGCAACTGACCAATTCGTCGTTGTATCGTTCAACAGTTTCACGATTTGGTCTAAATGCCACAACGACGTTTGTGCCATCTAGCGGAAACTATTAGAGATACAATATCTTCGATTTTTCTCCAAATCTAGATACTACTTACAGATGTTCTGACATACTTAACTCAATCTTGCCAAAAATTACAATTACGTCATTGTTCCACCAAATGAGCGACATGTTCTTTTTGCTTTACTTAAATAACTTTTTTTTCACTTTTGAACTCTATAGCATTAAGATAACTTGTGATTCGACTTTTACCTTTTCGGCCGGCAGAATGTACGGTGTACCGCACGATAGGTAGGTAGGAATTAAGTAGGTCATGTACATATATACCTACACCAATTTGCTTACCTAAGTCCTATTATTGTTCAATCAATTACAAATAAAATCAGTGTAAAACTAGCACTCGGGGGTTTGAATCGTACGTTTTCCTTCCCTCTAACTATTTAACTATCAACAACGGGAAAATATAACAAAAGGTACGCGGTAAATACCCGATAAATAATCTTTAATTATGTTAACAAATCGCGAAAGTTTAAAAAGTTTGATAGTATTTTCTACTCAGGTAATCTTAACTACTACATAACATACCCCTTACCCACAGATAGTTTAATTATTACTTTGGGCAATAGCTAGCCATACGCGCTGCGACCCGACGAGACAGATTTGGCGGGGCGCTGCGGTGCGGTGGCGGCGATGGCGGTGGCGAAGTCCGCTGCGGCACGGGCGTGAGGCTCACGCTGCGCACTGCGGCGTCAGCGGCTGGTCCGCCTGCGAATGAGCCCAACGAGACGGAAGTATTCTCCCGTATCTCTGCGTAGAAGCTTTCTTCGGCCAAGGCATGGCAGTGCTGCAGGTGGTAACATGGTAACTAATTTGGATTCAAGCATATAACCTGCCTAACTTAGATATGGGATGATTCTACCACGTATCTGTCCGATAGCTGGCCGGATTCACCACGGGGCGGGTTCACTGTAACTAATTTTTAATTTAGTTTTGTCTAATGAATTTATTATATACTAGCTGCTGCCCGCGACTTTGCCCGCGTTTTATCGGGATAAAAAATTGCCTATTAAGTTATTCTAGGTCCCAAAATATACTCATACCAAATTCCAGCCTAATCGGTTCAATAGCTTTCACGTGAATGATTATCAAATATCCATACATGCATACAATCCATCCATAGAAACTTTGTCATTTATAATATTAGTAGGATAGGTTGGATCTGTTACCTCATGTAGTGCCTCTAAAATTATTATGATTTTTTTATCATTCCTTCTTAGCTAATGTAAATTGTTTAATTTATATTGTATTTGTTGCCAGTCGCGGATTTACACATTTGCCGCCAGTAGGCTATTCAAATTTCGTCTATTTTATTATCTATAATTTGATACCGGTTACCCTAATCTAATTCACAATCATATTTGTTTTAAAAGAAGTTGTTAATGAAAAAATTTTTTTGTCCTTAGTAAGGATGGAATCAGCTTTTTCCCGTTATTAGTATGATCTTGTTGTGAACTAGGGGACCAGTGTATCAGTTTGTAGATTATTTTTAAATCTCACGCTTTAGTGAAGATTACACTGGACCTAATAACATTTAGGTATTCATTGACATTAATTTCTATTTCTCTAAGTCAATAAATTTTTGGCCCAAATTTGCCGCCCCCTAAAATCTGCCGCCCTAGGCTCCAGCCTACTCAGCCTGCTGGTAAATCCGCCACTGTTTGTTGCTCAATAAACAAATACTTAAGTGCTCTAGCTGCTAATGCCACATAAAGGGTTGCCAACCTAGTAAGGTTGGCAATAAGTATATTATATACGTGATTTTGATGTATACCAACTGGAGTAAATTTATTGGTACCTAGGTATTTATTTAGGGTATCATTTGAACGATCAGCAGATTAAAGAGGTAATGGTCAGCCAAAAAAGTGACTTGAGCTGCATATAGTGGTCGGCTAAAATGATTAAATTGGTCAGCAAGTAATGTGATTAAAATATTTCCGCAGCAATATTTAATAAAGCAACAGCAAATGGTGATCTGCATTTTATAAAATTGTGGACACTATAAAATTTATTGTGATTTGCTAGTTTTAAAAATACCTACCTGCCTAGGAATACTATAATCTTCAGTGTCTTCTGTATCGTGCGTGTGGCACTGAACTCTTTAACGGCTGAATCTAATTTATGAGTATCATTTAATTTAAGCGATCAGCCTCCTCAACCTTTCTATATATCTGGGTAGGTACTTTCCCTGAAAGGCTTA
This sequence comes from Eupithecia insigniata, assembly GCA_947859395.1. NCBI lineage: Eukaryota > Metazoa > Arthropoda > Insecta > Lepidoptera > Geometridae > Eupithecia > Eupithecia insigniata. The sequence goes on along the minus strand of OX402007.1, from coordinate 15,011,848 downwards.
AACTATCGGTCGTAAAACCTTTACATGGAGTTACCAAGAGTTGAACAATTACAGACCCATAACTCTTATTCAAATTTTTGCTAAGATTTTCGAGAAAGCTATTCATCGTCGCTTGACTGAATTTCTTATTAAATACTAGATACTGGGCGGAAACAATACATAGAAGTAAAAAACTTAAATAATAATAAAATGTTATCGACTACCTTTAAATCTAGCGCTAAACTTAATAATTTTGGTGTGCCACAGAGCAGTATTCTGGGACCATTGCTGTTTCTTATTTATATCAACGATTTGCGAATATCACAAAGAATCAATGTGTTCTTTTTGCTGACGATGTCTCGATTGTGGTTGCCGATGAGCCGATTGCCGAAGAAAGTCAATTAGAGTTCCATATTTCTATATGGAACTCTAATTGACTTTCTTACCTCAGAGGATGAATCTGTTGTTAATTGGCTGGAGTGTAAAAATTTACAAGCGAATATTTCAAAAACTAAATAAGTATTTTTTCAAAATTATAATAATAACATTAATTCCAATAATAATATATATAATAGCACTCTGACATGTAAAAATAAAATTATAGAAAAGACTGACGAAATAAGATTCCTTGGACAAACATATCCATTGGAAATCGAATATAGAGCACATGAGCAAAAAACTTAATCGTTTCGTTTTTGCTCTGAAAAGATTATGGTCTTTTGCTTTTCGGTAACTCTACGTACATAAAAAGGGTTTTCATTATTCAAAAAAAGTGTCTAAGAGCCGTCTTTGGAATAGGTCCATTAGAGTCATGCAAGCCCCTGTTTAAGAGGCATGAACTCCTAACGTTAACTAGTTTATGTATCTTCCAAATTGGTTGTTTTGTAAAAGAACATGCTTTTTAAACTTTCGCGATTTTTTAACATAATTAAAGTGTGGCATGTAGTGGCGTTCACAGAATAGAACTGAGCTACATGACCCTAAAGTTCTATTCTGTGAACGCCACTACTACAAAAGGATGGTTCGAGAGGCGATTGAGATCACAAAATACCCCACAGAATTCCAATAGCTCTACGATGTCTGTGAAATACCCGAACTTTAATCGTGAAGATGGTTTTCGTCTCTCTTCCTCGTGGAATCCTGTGCTAAATAAGTGTGTGCGTCAAGATCCGCCTGTACTGCAGTCAGACACGGTAAGTGTAGTGTGTCGTTATGTGAACTTGGACATTCCTGATTCTGCAGACGAATTGAGGGTAGTCGTGGATACTGCCATCAATTGTCGGCGGTAGCTCCGAGTACATCCAGTCGCCCCGTTACCACGATCGCTGTAACGCGATGGAAACGTAGGGGAAAATATAATAAAAGGTACGCGATAAATACCCGATAAATAATCTTTAATTAAGAACATGCTTCTTTCTTTAACCAATATAAAGATAAAAAAAACTCTGTTGTAAAAAATTTTGATCCCACTAGGCTTATATTACCCCTACAAAAAACAGCACTGAGTGGGAAATATAGCTGTAAAAATATTTAACAAAATTCCTAGAGACATAAGAGAACTGCCTACTAGTAAAAGACAAAACTTCGTAGGTGGCTCGTGGAAGTAGCAGTAGATCCCCGGCATTGGGGCCCACTACCAGGGGCCCCAACTTCCAGGGTCCCCATTGCCGGGCCCTAATGCCGGGGATCTACTGCTACTTCCGGGCCCCCCACTGCCGGAGCCCCACTGCTGGGGGCCCCCACTGCCCCGTAGTGGAACCCCTCAGTAGCCCCCCGGCAGTGGGCCCCAGCACAGCGGGGTGCCCACTACCAGGGTCCCCAATGCCGAGGGATCTACTGCTGGTGCCCCGATTTTTTGCAACAGCTGTTTGCAAATGTTTCCTACGAATTTATTATAAAATAATTGTTTTTACATAGTTTTAAGAGCCCTTTCCGATTCCATCGCATATTTCCAACATAAAAGTGTATAAATAGATAGGTAATAGGCGTTTATATCGTGTTATTAGTGTGTTTTTGGCCAACGGAAAATCGTCGTTATCGGTTATGTAAGTTTTGGCTGGTTTGTGTTTTCTGAAGTGTTCTGTGCTTACTAATACCGATTTCTCATGTGAAGGAATACTATTTCCGATAAAGTTTACATCTATAGAGTCTCGTAAGAGTGCATTCCGAATTACGATTACAGCGCTGATAGCGATCACAAAAATATTTTGCGTTCCAAATTAGATATCACGATATTGACAGTTGAGTGCTAACATTAATTCGGAACACTTATGAGCGCGCTCACGGTCACGTGTCATGTTGTGGTGTCAATGTCAATATCTCATTGCAATACAAAAAGAGAGCATCAAAGTTATTCTCCGACCGTTGATTTGGTCTTCTATATTTATTTCCATTTCTTTGTAAAAATTTGCAAACGAACGTTTTGTTGAAAAAACCCAAAGAAAAATCCGTTAGTAAACAAACCCAATTGTCAGATTTGACAGCACGCTCACAGAGATTTCAGTTTGTAGCATGGTCGTTGATATCGCAAAATGGCGCATGTAATGATGTCATCTATGACGTCACACGGGACAACGTTGTCGCGCTCACGATAATACGGAACGCGTGTGAGCGCGATGATATTGATTTTAGCGTAATTCGGAATGCACCGTAAGTATATACCAACTTTTTTTGAAATCATAACCTAGACACTGTACATTCTGCCTTTCTTTACCAGTTGTGTGTTTATAAGACAGTAAACACATTAATTCATAATGATGACTCGCAAAGCCGACAAGTTGAACCAGGTTTTACTGGAATTAAAGTCAGCTAAGAGGCAGATTGGACAATTAGAAGCGGAATTAGCTGATAATGAAAATATCCTAATAGAAGCACTAGATAGTAACAAAAAGATAAAAAGCGAGATGTCCGCGTTACATTCCCAGAATGCTTGTATTACTGAGGAACGGGATAGGCTTCAGTTCATAATAGATAAGATCGATGAAAAATGTGGCATTGAGTTTGAGTCCGTCCTGCATAGAACTTCAGTCCTAGAGAAACAACTGTGTGACGCCCACCACCACATCACCCAGCTGGAGGAAGCAGCCGATAGCTCTGCCACCGCGAAAACATAAAGTTTATTTGAGGAGTTAGTATCCGCTGAATCATCCTCAGGCCAAGTTTCTGTTGCAGGCAAAGATGTAAATCGTTAGATATGCCCTGACACCAAAAACTGTGGCATTGTCTTTGAAGTATGTAGACGTGCGCGCCGCGCCGGCACGCGCCGCTGTTTTCTCACCCCGCCGCCGCCGTCTCTATCAGTCGCGTCGGTGCGACGACCAGCAACCAGACCGGAGAATCTGTTCAAAACTCTCCAATAAACATTTCATTTATCCCTCCAGTACTTAAGAATGTAGTCTCCTTCAAGGTTTTCTGTGATTGCGGTTGCTAGAAGAAGTAGAAATCTTCAGCGCACCACTGCTATGTTTCTTAGAGAGTTTTGATAAAACAGATTATCTATACAGTCTGGTCGCTGGTCGGCGCGCTGAATGATCGACTACACATGGGGCAGCGGCGGCGCGGCAGTGGATAGTCTCGAAAAAACGCTCGCTCCTTTCGCTGTTATTACTAGAGATGAGTCTGGTATTCAATAACTAACTCAGTACCTGTTAGCATGGTCCTAAAATATCTAACGCTATTGTAAAATCCGCATACCGCTAGGGAATAACTGTGCAAAGCGAGCATCGCGCCTAACCGACCGTGAGCCATAACTACCCAACGCTTCAATATCTATACTTACCTAACCTATCATCTACGCATAGATACTAGCGGACCGTTCACCCGTAAAGTTATGTAGCTGCAACAAATATTTGGTATTTCTAACCAAATCGGTTAGAAATATATTGGGTAGAAATCAGGACAGGTATAGAGTATTGTAACGTTATTGGGTACCAGTTGGTACTAGCGGAATTGAAACAAAATACCCTACTAATAATCGGTAGCCAAAATATCCAATAACTCCTATCCTTAGTTATTACTGTGTACCTTAAACTAAATACCGACCTATCAAATGAAAGCTCTTGTAGATCGAGCTGTAATTTTTTCTTTCTACAACAAACTTAGCGAACCTCTTTGACCGTTCATCCAGGAGAAAGCAAAAAACAATAAGAAACCCATTTTTAAATGGTTTATTGATTTTTTATTATTTTTGCGCCTTACGTCTTGCAATGGCAATTTCAAACCGTCATAATATGTATCAAACCACGTCGGCGCGGCGACGCCGCCACGCTGACCGTGGAGGTCGGCGCGCCGCCGCCGGCAAATTTAAGGTCGGGTCGCACGTCTAAGTCTGTGTACCACAGATTAGCTGGTAGTTTTACTTTGTTTATAGTCCGGTCGCAACGCTACAGCAGCGGAAGGAAAAATAATAGTTATTTAATTATATCGCAATCCTAAGAGTGAAATGTTACGCCTTTGGATTTATTTGTATTTTAACTATTTATTGTTGCATTTGCGAAATGCACGCGATGGCATTTTGAGACACTTTTCAACAAAAAATGCCAAAGTTAAACAGGTCCAGTTAGCACCGTGTTTAGATGTACACTGATTCCAAGAAGAGTGAGCGAAGTCATTTCGCGGTGCACTCAAAACGGCGCGGTCTCACTATGGTAAGGGCCTATCTAACGATTTACATCTTTGGTTGCAGGCTCCAACTTACACACAATGCAAACTATTAGCCTAACTGAAGTTGACTCAACTCTGTTTTTTTTTTTTTTCTTTTTTTTTGGGCGGTAGGCGCGAAAAAATAAGTACTGTTTGTCTTGACCACATTCATTAAAATATTATTTAATATATTTACAGCTCTAGTATTTGCACTACTTATGAACTAAACTAACTATTTGTGCACCCTACCTGCCATCCAGTGTTTTCACCCCAAACAACAACACACAAAGTTATATACAAGCCAACATCACACCACTATTTATAACCTCCAACTTGACAACATGGACCCCAACACTATCCAGAGTTCCGTGGCCCAGCTAAGCACTGTCTTTTCTGATGCCATGGCTGAGTTCGAAGAGAAGCTGCAGAAATCAAAGTCACCAGTCAGCGATGTGGCAGCTCTTGCAAGTGAGTTCTCAATTTTCAAGACCTTCATCGCTCAGTCACTGCGAGCTCTGCAAGAACAAGTTGGGATGCTTGCCAGCGAGATTGACAGGTTGGAGATGCGAGGAAGACGTAAGATCCTTCTTATTCATGGTGTTCCAGAAGAAAATCAGGAAATAACTGAGGATGTAGCGGTGAGAGCCTTCGGACATCCAAAGCTGCGCTCAAGGACTCTGGCATAACCCTGTCGGAGTTTCTCACGAAGACGCGTCACGACACCTTCATGGAGGCCCGCAAACGTTTCGGTGTGACGAAATGTTGGACGAGGCAGGGTTTTGTGTTTGTGGCTGGCGCGGACGGGTCTCGGCATCAAGTGTCCTGCATTGCCGAGCTGTCGGCGGTGCCTGTGCTGGTCCCGACACAGGCTTCTGCGCCTACACCCGCACCTGCTAAAGAAACTGCAGGCGCGAAGAGCCGCCGAGTTGCAGCCAGAAAGTGATTTCTTGTACATTAACTCGACTTCGTACAGTGAACCGTTCGGCTGCCCTGTTGCATGGTATATAGCTATTAGTATTTTTTCTGTGTGACATTAGCAGGTAGGCAGTAAATTATTTCTTTTTTACCACTAATTATAGTAAAACTTCGGCTTGTTTACACTGTACACGACTACCGTAAATTTTAGGAAGTTCTGTCGCTGTCAGAAACAAAATGTCAAACTATCTGTCTGACAACGTCAACTTCACACTTTTACGTTCCAATCCGTGCATTACTTTTATGGCATCGTCTTTTTTCCCATATTTTTTTTTTTAATTGAAGAATAACCTGTTGTGTAGCCAACACTAATGTACGTTTTCCGGCCGGATCGGTTAATTTTACAAGTTTTGTGTTTTTCCATGATCGGTTTTATTTTTTGTTTTGTTTTATATCTGTCAGTAGGTTTGTGAGTGATTTTTGTTTGGGTTCCAAGGCCTTTTTTTTCTCGACTTTGTTAACTGGCAGATGGGCACAACACAAATAGAGTTTAATTTTAATTAGTTTATTTTTATTATAGTAAGCACATGTTTATTTTATTATATATAATACAGTAAGTTTATACAGTGACCATAATTATGAATATTAGTAGCGGCGATGACTTCTTAACTTGTTCTTCTGATCAAAGTGGTAGCGACGATAGTTTTGTGAGCATCCCAACGCTCTCCGAAACCTTAGACTCTACTTTTTCCAATGTTCCTAGAAACTTTAATGTAGTGCATATCAATGCACAAAGCGTTCCGGCTCATTTTACAGATATGCTGGCGTCGTTTAACCTGGCTAACATTCACGCAATCCTTATCTCAGAGTCGTGGTTAAAACCCTGCTTGTCTTCTGTCCTTTACTCACTTCCCGGCTATGACCTTATTCGTAACGAACGCACTGGCGCTGGTGGTGGGGGCGTAGCCATATACATTCGATCTCATATTCCCTACACTGTTATTGGTATGTCTGCGCAACCACCACCCTCTAGCGCGGGTGAATATCTTTTTATCCAGGTTCTCCTTTCCCACCGTAAAATTTTGCTTGGCGTTTATTATTCCCCTTCTCTCCGTATCAACTATTTCCCTTCTTTTGAGAATCTTCTTGAGGAACTGACTCCTTTATATGATCATACCATTATTATGGGTGATTTTAACACATGTTTGTTAAAACGCGACTTCCGAGCATGCTCGTTAGAAGGTCTTGTGCAGTCCTGTAATTTGTCTATTCTTCCCTTAAATCCAACTCATAAGTTTCCTAACTGCAATCCTTCTCTTCTTGATCTTATTTTAGTTTCCTCTCTGTCTCATGTCGCAAAGCACGGTCAGTGCCCAGCAGATGCCTTCTCATATCATGACTTAATCGTCCTCTCCTACAAAATTCGTCCCCCTAAAGCCAAACCTAAACTCCTTCTTCGGCGCAATTTTGGTGCGATGAATGTCGAGACCTTGCGGAAGGACGCAAGTGACGCTGATTGGTCCGAGGTTTTAGATGCGGTTGATATTGACAGCAAACTCTCACATTTTAACCGTATTTTAACCAATCTTTATGATGAGCATGCCCCAGTTAGAGCAGTCAAAATTAAACATCTACCTGCTCCTTGGCTTACAAATGAAATAAAAGCTGAACTTCATAAAAAACTTATAGTCAAGGCTAAGTACAAGCAAAAACCCACCGCTGAAAACAAAGAACTATTTATCAAACCTCGTAATCACTGCAATAAGGTGTGTAGGGACGCACAACGCCGACACATCCATAATTCTGTTGAAAATAATGACCCGGCTAAGGTATGGAAGTTTCTCAGATCAGTAGGGATTGGTAAATCGCGGCTTAGTAATCCCTCAAATGATTTAGACATTGACGCTTTAAACCTTCACTTTTCCTCCTGCTCTAAGTTCGAGGGAACTATTAAATCTCAGACATTAAATTCTCTTTCATTAATTCCTACTCCTGACTTTGTCCCCTTCTACTTTTGCGATTTTACCGTTTCCGATGTTAAGCAGAGTATTTCCTCCATTGCTTCTAACGCTGTCGGCAACGATGGCAATAGTAAGAAAATGATTCTTCCTATCCTTGATGATATCATCCATGTTATTACATATATATTAAATTTTTCTATTAGTAGTTGTTCATTTCCCAGCGCCTGGAAGGATGCACAAGTTACCCCATTACCTAAGAAGTCCAAACCCGCTTCCTTTTCTGATTTCCGTCCAATCTCTATCTTGCCTTTCTTATCCAAAGTTCTTGAACGACTAGTGCACCAACAACTCAGCCTTTTCCTTAATTCCAATAACCTCCTTAATCCTTTCCAGTCCGGTTTCCGCCCAGGCCATAGCACTACTTCAGCCCTCATCAAGATAACTGATGACATAAGAGATGGTATCTGGAACGGATCAGCAACCGTTCTCTCCCTTTTGGATTTCAGTAGTGCTTTTAATAATGTTGATTTTGACATTCTATTAGGTATCCTTCGCTCTCTTAACATCTCTCCAAATGTTATCCACTGGCTTCGTAGTTACCTGATTGGTCGCCGGCAACGCATTAGCATTGACGATAACGTTTCCTCCTGGTGTCTACTAAGTGCCGGTGTACCTCAGGGCGGCGCTCTATCCCCTCTCCTCTTCACTATCTTCATTAATTCTATTTCCGAAAAACTTTCTTCATCCTACCACCTTTATGCAGATGATTTACAAATATACACCCAGGCTCCAGTAGATCGGCTAGGGGAAGCTATCTGTAAGATCAACGATGATTTAAATAATATTCTTGATTGGAGCAATAAGCACGGGTTGAAAGTGAACCCCACGAAAACCCAGGTAATCGTAATCGGTAGCTCACGAATGGTGTCTAGGATTGATTGGGTTCACCTTCCCCAAGTCTTTTTTGATAACGTTCAAATTGAAATCAGTAAAACTGTTAAAAACTTAGGGATTCTTATAGATAACCAACTGTCCTGGGGACCTCAGTTGGCTGAAGTTAGCCGAAAAACCTTCGCATCGGCGGCTACGCTCAGACGTTTGCGAAACTTTTTACCAACATCCACCAAAATTGCGCTTGCTCAGTCACTTTTGCTTCCTATCCTCAACTACGCCGACGCCAGCTATCCAGATCTAACCCAAGCACAGCTTGACAAGCTTGAGCGGCTTCAAAATTTCTGCATACGCTTCATTTTCGGTCTGCGCAAGTATGATCACATCACAGAGTTAAGCCGCGTTAAGCTAAAATGGTTACCTATCCGCCTTCGCCGGGACGCACACTTCCTTTCCCTTCTTTATTCTATCCTTTTCATCCCTAACACAGGTGTGTTAGGGATGAAAAGTTACCTCAAGGAACGATTTAAATACCTTCACCAAACCCATAGCCGCTCAACACACACTTTACAACTGAAAACTCTCCGCCCCTTCCACTCCTATAGCTCATCCTTTACTGTACATGCCATTAAACTGTGGAATGCTTTACCCACTTCAATTAGACATGCTAAGTCTCTCCCTATATTCAAAAATATGGTCTACGAACATTTACCTCAACATCAAATAGTTAGGTAATATTATATATTTATTTATGTTATTTATTAAATATATATTTATGTAAAGTATATAAGTATTTATTTCTATTTATCTATATACCTCCTACATAAATTTTATATTCTGTTTACACGCCACCGTCTATTCTTTTCGATCACCTCTTGTCCATCCAAAGGTTGCCTCGAAGAGATCGCTTTTAGCGATAAGGCCGCCCATTGTACATTATCTGTATTTGTTATTATGTTCTATAATTGTTATTTTTAATATTTGGTGTGCAATATAGAATATTTCTATTCTATTCTATTCTAATGTGGGAGCTAGCAGCAAAAACAACAAACACAAACACAAGTTTAGCAAAAATAAGTTTTAAGAGTATGTTAAAATAAGTAAGTTCATAAAAAAAAAACACAAAATTTATTAAAAAACCAAAATCAAGTAGTGTCTAAACTGAAATGTAAAAGAAAAAAATCTCGATAAATTAGAGCTCTGTACATTACAGCTGAATCATAATCAGATACAATATGAGAATGAAATTCAAACGCTGAGATGTAAACTTGGTCAGGCTGAGCACTCCCTTGAGCACTATATGTGCATGTATGAACAAACGACTGAACAGACAAGGGAACTCAATCTGGCCATGGATGCACTCCTCAGAAGCCAGGTGAGTGTGAAGGGCAGGATTCTGGAGGGTTGCGGCTGTTGTGAACAAATTGGACTTAATTAAATATTTTGACAAACTATGCTCCTTAAATTTAAAACAAATTGTGATGTTCACATTCCCCTACAGCGACAGCTTGCCACAATCAGAAAACGACCTAAGATATAAGCTTGATATGACATGTGATTGATACTAACAGTATTGTTAGTAAAAAATACTATTTGACTCGAGGTCATTATTACCTATCTAATTTTTACAAAAGACAGATAGCAATTTCGCTATCCTATTTTTTTAACATAACAGCCAAAAATTTGGCTAAACAAACTGCTTCTTTTGAGCAGTGTAATATTTTGAAAAACAAGACATTGGAAGTTATTCCAAGTCATTTAAATTAGAAATAACGACAATAGAGGAAGTCTCTAGCCCCAAACAGTCAGATATTATTAATCACAAGAAAAAAACAAAGAAAACAAGATTGTAAAATAAATGCAAAGTTTACTAACTTAGTGCACCAGAATATTCAAGGATTGAAAAGTAAATTATTAGAATTGGAATTGTACATGAATTCATTTGATATTGACATCATCTGCTTAACAGAACACTGGCTGAAAAGCTATGAGCTCATGTTTAACTTCAGTAACCACCAGGTTGGTAGTTCTTTTTGCAGATCACATGGTATTCGTGGAGGCTCTTTAATAATACTAAATAAACTCATAAAATTCAAAGAACATAAGGACATAATATGCTTATCCGTTGAAGGCCACATTGAAGTAGCATGTGTAGAGTAGGAGCAAAGTATTGTAGTAAGCGTATACAGCCCACCATCAGCTTCTTTTGAAATATTTGAAAAAATATGGATGATATCTTATTTAAAATATCAAAATCAAATAAAAACCTCATGGTATGTGGAGACTTTAATAAACTTTATTATCTTTTAAAAATGTACTCCCTTAGTAGTAGATTAACTAATTTATTTAATTCTTATAATTTAAGGCCATTATTACGCCTACTAGCGATAACTGAAACCTCAGCAAAATGTATAGATAATATATTTCTTTGCCAAAATAATAAGATTATTAGTAAAAATGTAATAAGCAATTTAAAATCAGATCACTTAGGTCAACTAATTAAATTAGAAATTCAAGTGAAAAATAATAACTAAAAAGAGAATAATATACATACCTGTGACCACAAGTCGATTTGTACGGTTTAAATTGGATTGGGATTGTAATCCATCACCTAATTACTCTCATAACAACCCAAATGAGTCCTATTGCAGTTTTTTTTACCAAATTCACCAATGCATTTAATTCTATATTCACATCCAAATCGACCATGGTCTCAGAAAAACTTAACTTTAGTGAGTGGGCAACAGTGGGTATACATAATAGTAGACAAAAATTGTATGAACTGTATAGTGAAAAACAATAAAATTTTAGCCTGGACTTCAAAAATATTTAGAAAAGTTTGTCAATTAGCAAATTATATGAGCTCAAAAATTAGAAACAGTGAACATGTAATAAAATCAACATGGAAAATAATAAACAGTGAGACTGGAAAGGTCAGTACCTACATTAATGACTACAATTTAAAGATTAATGATTGCTCCGTCAAAAATGACGTCGAAGTAGCCCAAGCATTTGAAAACTTTTTTACTGACATTCCAATCTCTACCTACTATAAAGTGTCTGAACTCTTCTCAATTAATCGCTGAGTCTTTACTAAAAGAAAATGTACCTGCATGCGAAAATAAATTTAACTTCCAGATGAAAAAGATATTAAAAAAGCATTTAAACTTATAAATATAAAGAAAACTGCAGATCTCTGGGGCATTTCCGTTAGAATTATTAAACCATTGATTGATACTATTGCACCAGATCTAGCTTTTATTTTCAATGAATCTATTGATTGTGGCGTTTCTCAAGATCTGAAGAAACATAGTAAGATAATCCCAGTATTTGAATCGGTCTGACGCCACTAACTTAAGACCGATATCAGTACTGCCTACATTCAGTAAAGTTTTTGAAAAACTTATTTTACATCAATTGCTTAGGCATTTCAATGGCAATGACCTGCTACATCGTAAGTAATTCGGGTTTACTCGCGGCAGGTCAACTACTGATGCCGGTGTAGAGTTGGTATCGCATATTTGTGATGCTTGGGAGAAGTCGCAAGATGCTTTAGGTGTTTTTTGCGACTTGTCAAAAGCATTCGATTGTGTACACCATGGAACATTAATCAGGAAACTACATCACTATGGAATAAATGACACCTCTTTGGATCTTCTTACTTCTTACTTGAGTGACAGAATACAAAGAGTTGACATTAATGGGAAACGGTCTTCGGGATCTGTAGTTACAATGGGTGTACCGCAGGGATCTATCCTCGGTCCTTTCCTATTTTTGGTTTATATTAACGACCTGCCTGATCTCGTTAAAAATAATCACGAGATTGTATTGTTTGCTGATGATACTTCTTTAATTTTCAAGATGATTAGATAAAACAGAAATTATGACGATGTAAACAATGCAATATCAAAAGTAGTCCATTGGTTTAGTGTCAATAATCTTATATTTAACGAAACCAAACCTAAATATATATGATTTATTCTACCAAATGTAAAACAAGTAAAGGCTGATGTAAACGTAAAAGGAGAAACTTTAGAAATTATAGACAGTACCGTATTCTTAGGAATAACTTTAGACAGTAAACTTCAATGGGGCTTACACATAGATAAACTATCGAAGAGAGTTAGTTCTGCAGCATATGCAGTCAAAAAAATCCGTCATCTTACAGACGTTGATACTTCTAGACTTGTCTATTTCAGCTACTTCCATAGTATTATGTCTTATGGCATATTACTGTGGTGGAACGCTGCAAATATTAACACCGTATTTGTGCTGCAGAAGAAGGCTGTTTGTGCTATCTATAACATGGGTCCTAGAGAATCCTTGCATGATAAATTCAAAGAAATAAATATAATGACAGTACCATGTCAATATATTTATGAAAACTCATTGTACACTCATAGAAATATCGATCGATTCCCTAAAAATTGCGACATACATAATGTAAATACTAGAAATAAGAACAAACTCGCTTTGCCCAAAACTCAGCTGCACAAGACTAGTGTATCTTTTAAAGGGCAATGTATACGCTTCTACAACAAAACTCCGAGTGAGTTGCAAAAATTATCAATAAATAAATTCAAACAAACTATCAAACATATCCTTTGTAAAAAGGCTTATTACAAAATATCAGATTATCTAGAGGATAAAAAAGCATGGGACGACTTTTGTTCCAACTCGAAAACTAACAACCTAACAAGGTAAAGGTTACTTGTTCGTCTTAAAAAGATTGAAGTGAACAAAAAATCAAAGTGATCACTTTATTTCCCTGTTTTACTTATGTAATTTTAATTTTGTGACGTGTCCAAGAGTCCTGTAAGGTCTAAAGGAAATAAAGCACTTTGATATTTGATATTGCACGGAGGCCACTACGGGGAATACTGGGGGTCTCACTGCATGGCAATGTGGGGGCCCACTGCCAGGAGCCCCAATGCTGGGGCCCCACTGCGGGAAGCTACTGAGTGGGTCCCACTGCGGGGCAATGTGGGGGCCCCACTGCGGGAGACCAACTGCCAGCGGCCCCCACTGTGGAGGCTACTGAGGTCCCACTGTGGGGCAATGTGGGGGCCCCAGGGCTACTGGGTGGGTAAACATTGCGTGAGGGGCCCCACTGCTACTTCCGGGGCCCCCACTGCTACTTCCGTGGCCCCCACTGCCTGGGGCCCCACTGCCGGTGCCTCCCACCGACCCCCCATAGTGGGGAGTTCTCGCTTTCTACCACCCTTGCCCCGCGCGCCATCCCGCAACGCGCTTGTCCGATTTCAATAGCCTAAATACAAAACCGGTTAAATAAGTTAAAAAGTTTATCGTTAAATTAACCTGTACCGAAATCCATTTGCGCTGATTAACCGTTACAACGGTAGCCGAGTCCCTGGTACCATTTGAACTCATTGAGGATTTTCGGCGCTATGTGCAGCCAAGAAATTTTACTTCCATCCCTTCTCCCAAGAGAACCCTACTGAATTTCGGGATAAAAAGTATTTTGTACCCTTTCTCGTAATATAAACTTAAAAAAAAGTTTCATTTGAATACATTCAGTAGTTTCGGCGCTATGCGCAGTCAAGAAATTTTACTTTCATCCCCTCTCCCGAGGGAAGCCTATTGAAATCCGAGATAAAAAGTATCCTATGTCCTTCCTCGTAGTATGAACTAAAATCCTGCCAAGTTTCATTTCAATACATTCAGTAGTTTCAGAGTTATGCGCGGCCAAGATACAGTCAGACAGACATGATGGAAAAAAAAATCATTTTTGGTATCAGCACCGACAATAGAGAGCCCTCCAAAAAAAAAAAACGAAATATCTTCGATGTACAGAATTTGACCTGTTACAGTTTTATTATAAGTATATATAGTTAGGAACCAGGAGCAGGTTTTATTAAAAGATCAGGAATTACAAAGCATCATAAACGGTTTATTAACAATTTACACGATCAACTAGGTGGTTACACCACAAAATAACGTAAGCGTAGTGAGTAATTCAACAACACTTATGTACTTGTCGGAACGATACAACTATACGCAAGAGAGTGAACGTCCGAACAGCGCGACGACTTGTAGTAGACTGAGCCTCGGGACGAGGTGTTGACTCAACGGCGGCGCGTGGCAGAATGGGCGGCGTACGCTCGGCGTACGCCTTATATACGCTTGGAATGCCTCCGTTGTAATCTATACTTATAATAAAACTGTAACAGGTCCAATTCTGTACATTGAAGGAAGAAATTTTTTTTGGAGGGTTCTCTGTTATCGATACTGATGCTAAAAATGTATTTTTTTCCATCATGTCTGTCTGTCTTTCTGTCTGTCTGTATCTTGGCCGCGCATAGCTCCGAAACTACTGAACGTATTGAAATAAAACTTAAAAAAATTTGAGTTCATACTACGAGGAAGGACAAAGGATACTTTTTATCCCGGATTTCAATAGGGTTCCCTTGGGAGAGGGGATGAAAGTAAAATTGCTTGGATGCGCATAGCGCCGAAACTACTGAAGGTATTCTAATGAAACTTAGCATGATTTAAGTTCATATTACGAGAAAGGGCAAAGTATACTTTTCATCCCGGATTTCAATAGGGTTTCCTTGGGAGAGGGGATGAAAGCAAAATTTTTTGGCTGCGCGTAGCGCCAAACCTACTAAATGTATTCAAATGAAACTTGACAAGATTTGAGTACATAGTATAAGGAAGGACATAGGATACTTTTTCCCGGATTTCAATAGGGTTCCCTTGGGTGAGGTGATGAAAGTACTAGGCTACGCATAGCGCCGAAACTACTGAAGGTATTCAAATGAAACTTAGCATGATTTAAGTTCGAAAGGGCATAGGATACTTTTCATCCCGGATTTCAATAGGGTTCCCTTGGGAGAGGGGATGAAAGTAAAATTTCTTGGCTGCGCATAGCCCCGAAACTGCTGAAGGTATTCAAATGAAACTTAGCATGATATAAGTTCATATTACAAGAAAGGGCATTAAATAGTTTTTATCCCGGAATTCAGAAGGGTTCCCTTGGGAGAGAGGATGGAAGTGAAATGTTGCGCGTTGCAGGATGGCGCGCGGGGCAAGGGGTAGAGAGCAATAGCCCCCACTAGGGGGCACTGGCAGTGGGGCCCCAGGCAGTGGGGGCCCCAGTAGTGGGGCCCCTCACGTAACCGGACCCTCCCAGTAGCCCCCGGCAGTGGGGCCCCACATTGCGCCGCATTGGGACCTCAGTAGCCTCCACAGTGGGGGGTCCGGCAGTGGGGCTCTCGGCAGTGCCCCCCCCCCCACATTTCCCCGCAGTGGGACCTCCAGTAGCCCCGCGCAGCACCCCCCGCAGTGGGGCCCCCACATTGCCCTGCAGTGGGACCCACTCAGTAAGCCCCCACAGTGGAGGGCACTGGCAGTTTGCCCCCGCAGTGGGACCCCCAGTAGCCCCCCGTAGTGGCCCCCCCGCAGTAGGGTAAAATTTCTTGGCTGCGCATAGCGCTGAAACTACAAAATGTATTCAAATGAAACTTGGCATGATTTAAGTTCATACTACAAGGAAGGTCATGTTATATTTTTATCCTTGAATTCGTTAGGGTTCCCTTGGGAGTGGGGATGGAAGTGACATTTCTCGGCCTAAATTGGCCTTAAATAGCGCAAAAACTGCTGAATGGATTCGAATGATACTTAGCATGATTTGAGTTCATACTACGAGGAAGGACATAAAATACGAGTCCATACCCCAAAGCCAACAAAATGATTACAACATTGTTATTAGTGCTGATAAACGACCTACTGGACAGCATCCGGTTGGTACAAAGCTCTCGCTACCAATGATGTTGCCGTCGTCCTGGTAGATGAGCACTGTGACAGGCGGGACATTGTGCTGCGTACCCGGGATGAATGGAAACGCACCAGGCATTTGATGCTCTTCAGTCTCTACTCGCTTATATACCTACTGTCGTGGCGAAGACGGATACAACTTTGATCTTCGACATGTGAATCCGAAAACTGACGAGACTGGATACTAAAAAAGTTTCCGCAATGCAATTCTACGCCTAGATACATTTTACCAATAAGAGAAGGTCGCATTACTCACCTGCAAAGGTTTCGAGGTTTGTTCAACCGTTTTCTGGTGAACCTACGCCATAATTAAAACGGAGTGTTTAGTATACATCAGAACAGAACAAATGAGAGAAGACTGCGCACTGAGAATTATGTAGATCTGCGAGACGCCATGAACCAAGATACAAATTGTGAAGATTTATGACGACTGGTGATTCTTCCTTCCAGTTTTAGAACTGGACAATAGATGTTTAGTGCCCTATTCTCCAGTAGGTAAGGTACTATCAGAAGCTTTTGAAACGCATTATATATACGCATGTATATGTAAATCTATATTACATTAATAAAAATAATTAAGGTTTGTGAGGTTGTAGGGAGTAATCTCTGAATCTACTGAGCCAATTTTGAAAATTCTTTCACCTATTGAAAACCACGTAATTTGCGAGTGGCTATAAATATATTAACAACTAAAAATGTTTACCGCTCAACGTAGTGGGCACGGGTCAGCTAGTGTTTCCTAAATATGGATTATTCTGTTTCTCATTTCCATGATCACGGGCCATATAGTGACCCGGTCCGGTTGGGAGGCATGTGTCGAGCCGAGGCCAACACCACAGTGGCCCTATATGAGAATTAATCAAAAGGCGAGAGCTACACATAGCGAGCATCATCCTTGGTTGCACAATATGATACACCCGAAGATGATTTCCACCAGGTGTAGAGACTATTGCAAAGGAAAATGAAAATAACAAAAAAAAAAATGTTATTGTGATGAATGGATGGACTGGGTAATCGGGCTATGGGGGAGACTATGGACGCTTGCCATAAATGTCGGAAAGGAACAACATCGGTGCAATCGACTAAGGAGTGTCGAGAGGTGTGGCCCCGATTTCACCATCACGTTATTATACTCGTTATTACGCCATTAGACACTTCCACCTAAGACTACATCCTAAGATGCATCTCTCGCAACTCCACTCAGACCGGCCAATGAAGACATGTAAGAGGTGGGGTTTTGGTTCTCTTGGGATACCAATCCGCAAGCCGAGACGAGAACCAGGAACTTCCCTGGGAGCACTCGGTATACCCGCGGTGCCGCTACTCACCAACAGCTCGCCACAAGGTGCCCTGCAGGTTATTATTATTATTCGTATTAAGTCTTCAAATCGCTAAGAACAAGAAGACATTAAAAAATTTGAATGACATAGATCGGACCGCCGGGCGGGCTTCCACTAGCGGCGTAAGGGGGGCCCTTACGTCGCTAGTAGAATGAGCCCGCGCCACCCCAGCGCACAGCAGCGGGTGGATTAGTGCGGCATTTTATCGCAATCCGGAGTGAGACTAACTCGAACATTGATTGTAGGCCGCCAACAGTATTATGTTAACTTTGGTCAGTCTGTAGTAGCGGCACGTATGTCTAGCGCTGAGCGATACGCGGAGGAGATAGCTGCGCATGGGTAATGTACCACTGCTAGCCCCGCCCAGGTAGGTACCTTATTTTTAACTTCTGCGCAATAACGGTCAGCGCTAAAGTTACGTGCCGCTATGTATACCTATGTTACGTTTGGTTGAGGTTTTCTTTCTTCCAGCGCGTTGCTAGTGGTGGCGTGCGGCTGGTGCGCCAAGCCGGTGCCGGTGCTGCGGCAGTTCGGCACTGAGGACGCGAGCGCAGCGCCGGGGCAGGGCGTGTGCTTGGCGCGCGCCTGCAGCTCGTTTGCCGCGTGGGCGGCGCACTGCCGGCACTGTGTCGTACTGCTTGGCACGCTGAAGCTCGCGCTGCTCGAGACTACCACACCCAACGACTTCTACAACATTAGCTTTCCCAATCTCAGAGAGGTACATCACCAATTATCAAACTAGTATCGGTACAATTACCCGATTTGCTCGTAAACTATATTCGGATAAAGTTCCGAAAAGCTCATTGAAATTTGGTATTTCAATGAGCGTACGTACTCGTAAGTATTGTATTCTCTTTGCGTACGTATTTGACCTCCTGAGTAGGTACGAGCGAGTACATACACCTTAGAGGGGCCATACAAAAACGCTATTCTCTGCCCCACGTCAGTGTTTTAGCATTTACATAAGCAAACACTGTCGTCACTTCAGTGCCGACACTGCCGACCAAAAGTTAGACCCGTGCGTTTGTCTCGTAGCTTCGCGCTACGCAGCAACCTCCTGCGTCGCAAGTGAACGTTCGCCCACCGCGCCACAGAGGTCGTCAAATATGTTGCGTTGGAAACCTTAGAAAATAATGTAATGTGATGTAATAATAGTTCTATTGGAATAAAATTTTTAGGGGACTACTCTGTATACAAAAGCAAAATAAAACTTTCGAAATAGTATTCCAAAGTTTTATTTAAACTTTTTTATGTAGGTACATTATGTTCATCGATTTCTCCATTACCTAATTATGGAAATTAGGTAATTATGGAAATTAGGTAATGGAGAAATCGATAAACATAATGGACCTACATAAAAAAGTTTTAATAAAACTTTGGAATTGGTCACATGAAAACAGCTAAAAGTGGACTTAGTGACTTGTACATCTAAACTATCCAATTGGCCATCTAAAGTCGTTTAAAAATCACGAGAAAAAAATACTACGTGTAAATATTGTGTGAAATCATGCTGATGCGCTGAAATATCGATATCTATAGTCTAAACCAGCTTGTTCCTTCTCTACCGGCTGCGTAAAGCAGGAAGAACATATAAACGACATTATGTAAAAAAGGGATGTCAAATGAAACGTCATACACGCTGCCCGAGGTTGGCCATTTTACATTAACCTCTTGGTTTCTCGTAAAATAATTTAGTTTAAAGTTAATTAGGTAAAAACTTACCTATGAAATGCTATTTTTCCATCTGTTTTATACTTGGAAGATCGAGTATTTTTACCACACCATTTGAATGAGCAGTCGGGCATGGTTTCTTCTTGATTGCAGTATTTTATTCACCAAGCTACGAGACAAACGCACGGTTCTATCTAACTTTTGGTCGGCACTGAAGTGACAACAGTCAGTGTTTCCTTATATAAGTGCTAAAACATTGACGTGGGACAGAGAAGCGCGTTTTTGTAGGGCCCCTCTAAGGGATATGTACTCGCTGGTAGGTACAAATATGAAAACTAAAATTAGCGAATTTTTTGAAATGTATTTATAATGTAAAAAAAAAGCCATTTATTCTACTACTAAACATTACAATAAAATGTCAATTAAGTTATAAGTGAGCATTACAAATTATTATTTCATTGAATTATAGGTAAGTATAAAATATATGTCACGTTTTAGTAGAAGTCGCCTGTTTGGCGTAGGCCTCCCCCATATCCTTCCATGCTTTTCTGTCTCTGGCTAGTCTCATCCATTCTGGTTCAATTTTTTTTCAACATAAGTCTTCCCAACGTTTCCGTGGTTGTCTTCTACATCTCTTGATCTGTCGTGGTATCCACTCGATCACCTTTTTTGTCCATCTTGTGTCGTCCATTCTGCTTACATATCCTGCCCAGTTCCACTTTAAAGATCTTATTCTAGATGTAATGTCCTGCAGTTTTGTTTTGTCTCTTATGGAAGTGTTTGTTGTTTTATCTGATTGTTTTATGCTTAACATGCTCCTTTCCATCTTTCTCTGACATATTGCGAGTTTATTTTCTGCTTCGGTGGTAATAGCCCATGTTTGGCAGCCATATGTTAGGCTTGGTAGGATGGTAGTCTCATATATCTTTTTCTTCAGTTTTACATCGAGTTGTTTGCTTTTCATAATCTCCTTCAAACTCCAATATTTTTGCCAAGCTATTGCAATCCTTCTTTGTATTTCTTTCTCTGCGTTATCTTCGAAGGAAACTGACTGACCAAATAGATATATTCTTTGACATAACCGATTTTCTGGTTATCTACGAATATGTCTTTTTCAACTCTGTTGCTCATTAGCTTTGTTTTTGTCGTGTTTATTTCAAGCCCGACTTTTTTGCTTTCACGTGTCAGTTCATTTAGCATATATTCTCCATAGATAACGAGGTTTCGGCGAATAACACGATATTGTCTGCGAGCGTAAGTAACTTACATAATCCCCATCGATTTTCAGACCTTTATTATCCCAGTTTAGTTTCCTGAACACTGATTCTAATACTGCTTCACAGCAGTATTTTTGGAGAAATCGGATCTCCATAGAGACCCATTAGATTCAGAAGCTTCTGGAGCCTTGGTCTAGTTAATGCTTTTATGAATGTATCAGCAAGCTGATTCAAATTCAAATTCAAAATTCAAATCATTTATTTACCATAAATTCACAGGGAACACTTGGTCAAGTCAATTGCTACAAAAATATAATATAGGTACTATAGGTACCAGGGACGAAAACTTTACTCGTCGACGATAGGTACAATAAAAATAGTATTAATCAGAAAATAATAAATGAGTTAACGAATGGCTGTAAAAGGCCATGAATATTATGAAGTTTATATAATCAAATAAACATTAAAATGATTTTGCGCTGCCCACATCCAGCGATTTCCCGTGACCTTCACTAGGTCGTCGTCGGTCCATCGCGTGGGGGGCCTACCCACACTACGCTTTCCGGTACGTGGTCGTCACTCTAGAGCCTTGCGGCCCCAGTAGCCGTCGGTCCTACGAGCTGTGTGCCTTGCCCACTGCCACTTTAATTTCGTAACTCTGAGAGGTATGTCGGTTACCTTGGTTCTTTTATTTCAGTTACTTTCATAGCATTATGTCTTATGGTATTTTGCTTTGGAGACAGGCAGCTGACATCCAGACTATCTTTGTACTCCAAAAAAGGGCGGTACGCGCAATTTACAAATTAAAGCCACGCGACTCTTTGAGGGAATTATTTAAAGAAATAAATATTTTGACAGTAGACGTGTTTCAGGATCTGGAGTCCTTAGTTCCTAGAGGTCATTAACCTCAAGGTCACTGACCTTTTTTTGTAAAAACGTGGGTTTTCGCTGGAGTCGGTACCGGAAAGTTAAATTAATCATTTTCGAGCACATGTCAGTGACCTTTGAGGTCAAGGTCGCTGACCATTTTTGTAAAAACGTTGGTTTTTACTGGAGTCGATGCCGGAAAGTTAAATTAATAATTTTCGAACACAAAGTCAGTGACCTTTGAGGTCAAGGTCACTGACCTTTTTTGTAAAAACGTTGATTTTTGCTGGAGTCGATGCCGGAAAGTTAAATCAATCATTTTCGAGCACATGTCAGTGACCTTTGAGGTCAAGGTCGATGACCTTTTTTGTAAAAACGTTGGTTTTCGCTGGAGTCGATACCGAAAAGTTAAATTAATCATTTTCGAGCACATGTCAGTGACCTGTGAGGTCAAGGTCGCTGACCTTTTTTGTAAAAACGTTGGTTTTTGCTGGAGTCGATGCCGGAAAGTTAAATCAATCATTTTCGAACACAAGGTCACTGACCTTTATTGTAAAAACGTTGGTTTAAGCTGGAGTCTATACAGGTAAGTTAAATAAATCAGTTTCAAACACAAAGTTAGACCTTTTTGTATTTTTTGAATTCTATGTGTCGGGGTAGTTCTTCATGTTTTTTTTATTGCATTGCGATCGCGATAGCTCCGGCGCTGCGGGAAGTGCAGCCTCTCCGCCATTGCGTAACAAGGGACAGGCACCACTGCTCACCTCCTCACGGTTAAAGCAAAATATTTATATGCTTTAACCGCGATATACAAATGTGGACCAATAATGTTGATGTTGTCTTGTAATTAAGCCGTTCTCTTCTCGGTATAGCTCGAATGTTAGTACCCAATAGTTTTTTCTTACAAATTTGTTCGGATTTCTTGAAATTTTGAATGCGTTCAGGTGTCAGTTGGTTGTCGGTTGTTGTTTGTTATTGTTTATTGTCATTGTTATTTTGTTATTACTGTTTTGTTATAGTTATATTGTTATTGTTTTGTTATTGTTACTGTTTTGTTAAAGTAAGAAAAAAATGAATCCCATGGATTTAGTCCTGGCCTGTAATTTCACCATGTGGAATTACTCGGCCAGTATCTCCAATGACCAGAAGGCACTAGAAGCTGCTCAAACGTGGCTTTTAGTGCCAACTCCAAACCGACGGCCACGGTGTCGGCATTGCCAAACGGCAATGTCTGTAGAGCAACGCTCTGACACAATATGTAGGTTTCGGTGGCGTTGCCGCAGAAGGGGTTGTATCGGTGGGGTTGTGGCAGCAACAAAAAATACAATATTTGAAAGGTCCCATTACAATGCTGCAAACTATGCGCATCATATTTCATTTTTTTCGAAGAGATATGGAGTCGCTAGCTGCACGGGACGTAGGGGTCACAAGTTCCACTAGTTATTCTTACAAACTACACGTTTCGAATATTTATCTAATGAATAGTATTTTACATCTAACTCTATCAATAAGAACTTACTATTTTTTATCGATTAACTCTTATATGCAAATAACACTTACACACCAATTAACACACTACACAAACCACAACACACCATACATTTGGTCTTCAAAAAATAAATCGTCCAGCTATAACTATGTATATCTACAAATATACATAAAAAAAACAATATATCCTGAAATAATCCACTAAATGTCTACACAATTCTATTGCCTAATTGTATCCAGGGTGGTGCGTATCGTTAAGCGTGCGTTAATAAATTATAGAAATTAATTGCCAAAAATGATACGCGGCGGTTAACCTCAAATTTGAGGGGCGCTTGTTCAATAGAAAAATCTAAAAATGCGTTGGTCTGACATTGGACAGCTAAAACCCTGTAAGTACTTGGGAAGGCTTACCTGTCTGATAAAGTCTACGATCAGCTCCAATCGTTCACTGCAATCCAAAATCCACTTAGCAGTTCACACACTGAAGTTTATAGGTTTCAAAATGTTAATCCTTGCGAGGATCGAAAGGTCACGACCCGCGGGGTGATATGATGCGAATATTGTATTCTCTCGACAACATTAACTTAGTTGGAGATGCGATTGCCACACAAAGCTCAAAGCGAAGAACTTGTGGAAGAAAATTCAACCGGCCGGCGTAAGCGCAGAAAGTCCACTCTGGTGCATCCAATAACATGAATGCAGTTGCGAGAAGCGACCATCTGTGTCATAGTTCATATTGGTTGCGAGTGCCTGGATGGTTTTGCAGAGCAAACCTCAAGGGCGATCGCATGACATTCCAAAAGAGTAAACCAACCCTTTTTAGTACCTAGATAGATAATAACCATCCAATGTCACACAGAATTGTAAGTAAATTAAACGCAAACGCACTGTTAGCGTAACCACAGGGTTCAAGTTACAAAACTAACACAGTAAAATTATCTAAACAAAATCAGTGGATCATAGAGTAAAAACTCGCTGCTATCTCAGCAGTGGATGATTGGGTGGAGGACAATATCTTTGTCTCATCCGGTCCTCTATTATGGTTAACAACCAAATTGGAACTATTATCTGGGCTCTGGATTCAATATCGGTGGCAAAAACATTTTCGTGTGACATAGAAAATGTGGAGAATTATTTATGTACAAATAATAAAATGCTTAAAATTATTTCACAAAACATCCGCAGTATTAATTGCAACTTGCCCAGTTTCTGCACTCTGTTGGTCCACTATTAATTGATTAAAATTACTGAATGCTGGCTTAAAAGAAACAATAATATACCGAACCTAGACCATTATTCTTACCTATCAACAAGTTCACACTCTACTCAAAATGACGGTGTGGTAATATACTATCATAAAAATCTTAAAGTAACTTCCGTAGAGCCATCCATATGCGACGCAAACTGTCTTATAATAAAACTAAACACAGATAGATACATGTATAATTGCTACCTATATATCGTCCACCTAGCTACCACGACATAACAAAATTTATTGAGTCACTTGATAAGATTCTCATTGATTTAAAAACGTACAAAAATATAATATTATGCGGTGACCTGAACATAGACATATCCTCAGAAACGCACGATAGACGGTCCTTTGAGTATCTTACGGTCTTGGCAAGTCATGGTATACTTCCTGGGCATACTATTAAAACTCATGGCTCCACTTGCCTGGACCACATAATGCTAAAAGTTAAACTGGACGCGTTTTGTTTTGTTATTGAATCCTCTATCACAGATCACGAGTGTATTGCTCTCTGTCTAAATTTAAACACAAAACTGGATTATTTGAATAGAACATCTCTAAAAATAGATTACGAGGGTTTGGATCACTTTGTTAAAAATTTAAAATTTCAAAATTTTCTTGACAAGGATGACGTAAACGCAGCGACAGAATTTTTTATTGACCTACTTACTTCGGCTATTAGAGAAAATTCTAAGATCAAAAAAACACAAAAGAAAGAGAGTTACTAAGCCTTGGGTGACACAATCGTTGTTGAGATGTATGTGCAATAGGGACACCTTACATAAAAAGTTAAAAAAAGACCCAAACAACCAAATTTTAACTATAACTTACAAAAGGTATAGAAATTTTTGCAACTCTCAACTGAAAAAAGCTAAGAAAGCTTATGAGAGCCAACAAATATTGAACTCTATAGGCAACAACAAACAGCTATGGGATGTTATTAAAAATATTACGGGGCAAAAACAAACTATGGACCACTCAATTAACTTGCTGAAATCGACAAATCCCATTAATGATGTAAATGAAGTAAACTGCTTTTTTGCCAACGTTGGCAAAAATTTTGCTGAATCTATAAATCCATGTATCCCTTTAGCACAACAAACTATAGAAACTCCCTGTAATTCCTTCGTTCTCTTATCCACTAACGAAGAAGGAATAAGTTACCTAGTTAAGGGGCTAAAGGGAAAAAGTGCTGCTGGCTTAGACTTAATTTCGACAACATTTATCAAAAGATATGTATATTCCATACATCTGTACACCTATAACCTATATTTGTAATTTATCTTTTTCTTCAGGTATTTTTCCACTTGCTCTAAAGGAGGCTCTTATAAAACTTATTCACAAATCAGGGTACAGAGACTGTGTCAACAATTTTAGGCCAATATTCATTCTACCAGCTCTTTCGAAAATTCTTGAAAAACTAATAAACAAGCGACTTATTATGTTCTTGGAGAATTGCAATTTGATTTCGCCTGCGCAATATGGTTTTCGAGCAGGATTGTCTACCAGTGACGCCGTTAATAGCTTAACTGAGTCTATAGTAAATGGCTTGGATAGTAAGTTGAAATGTAGTGCAATTTTCTCAGATCTTGCAAAGGCTTTTGACACAGTCTCTATACCGCTCTTGCTGTTAAAGCTTAAAGAATTAGGAATAAGAGGAACTATTAAAAGACTTCCTCTCAAACCGAAAGCAACAGAGCAAAAGTGACGAACAGCCGGTTATATATGGAGTGCCACAGGGTAGCGTTTTAGGTCCAACGCTTTTTCTCGTATATATTAATGGACTTTGCAATCTAAGCCTATACAATGGTAAGATCATCACTTTTGCAGATGACACTGCCCTGTTCTTCCACGGTAACTCCTGGTTTGAAGCTTTCACTACTGCTCAGCAGGGATTTGATAGAGTTTCTCATAGGCTAAAGAGCAATAAATTGACACTTAATATAGCTAAATCTAAATATGTAACTTTTGCTCTTAAAATTAACTTGCAGCCTCCTACTCATCATACTGTTGTTGCACATGAAAGTGAAGATTGCGCCCTCAACTGCATCTGTAGGTCCTTAGAGAGGACGGACAAAATTAAGTACTTATCATTGATCAGTCTCTCAATTTTCGACCTCATATAGACGCTCTCGTTGGTCGAATGCGTAAGCTTATTTTTATATTCAAAGGATTGAGGAATGTAGCTGACCGAAAAACCATCAAATTGATTTACTGCGCTCTTTGCAAATCCATCATGGAATACTCCCTGACTACTTGGGGTGGTGCCGCGAAAACACATTTAATCAAGGTAGAGAGAGTGCAGCGAGCCAT
Source organism: Eupithecia insigniata (assembly GCA_947859395.1). Taxonomy (NCBI): domain Eukaryota; kingdom Metazoa; phylum Arthropoda; class Insecta; order Lepidoptera; family Geometridae; genus Eupithecia; species Eupithecia insigniata. Next base: position 14,985,513 of record OX402007.1, on the reverse strand, counting down.
ATTGAAGATCGGGGCAAGCCTTCCCGATCGTTATCCAACTACAGAACTGTTTAAGGACTGGGATGTACTTACAGTAAGACAAAGTTTTATCCTACAAACTGTAGTGAATCAACATTCAGTTCTAAATTATGACCTTGTAGGGTCTTAAAAGGTAAACGCAGAAAGAGTAAAGTTTGTAAAACACGTAGGTACATTTCACAACTCTCATTCCCGGAAATTCCTTGGATAGAATAGAATAGAATCATTTATTCAGATAAAAAAAACAATACATTTTTGTTAAAAGTGCCTTAAAGCCTATGTTAGGTTTAACTAGACACAGAGTTCTCACCGGTAAGTAGGTACCTATATTAATTTTATAAAATAAACATTTTGACAGGATTTTCATGAGCCAGCAGTGCTTAACATTAAACATATCTATAGACAAAAAGTTCATAATTATATATCAAAACATAGTAGGTACGCATATATGGGTCCTTTTCTGTATAATAAACTAAATAGTCTATTGCAAATTTATTCCCTTCCAAAATACCAAGTAAAATCCTTGTTAAGTAATTGGTTGAAGCAACAAGACTATAAAAAAATAGAAAATGCAGAGTTATGTATAACAACTATTACTATTATTGATGATACCAGAAAATTATAATTAGCGCTAATAAATAGACCAAAATTACTGACTAACACACACACAAACACACCACTCACACACGCGCACACACACACCACAAACTTCTCTTATAAGGCAGAAGGACTCTTAGTTTCGTTACGTTAATCTTCTATACATATGTTCACATAGCTGTATTAAATCTTATAGATTAACTCATTTTATCTGTATCGCCAAGTTTACTAGACAGATAGGCACAAAAAACACAGGTACTGTACGAGTCCGTAGAGTGAAGCCCTGGTGACTTGTAATACAGGTTTTACCAAACCTACATCAGGCACCAGTCTTCTAGGCTTGTTCTTGCTCGGTCATTAAAGAGATCGCTCTGTCCTAGTACAATCTCACTAATGTACTAGTTCGGACTTCTAGTTCTATTAGTACCCCACTCGGCAAATCTTTCGGGTCGTTTTAATCACAAGAGGGGTCCTATTTTAATGCTTCAAAATACGCAATCGATTGTTTTGTGTCAGAAATTAGATTGGATACTATTAACATTTACTGAATATTAATTATAATATTATTTTACCAAAACATACACGAAAACAGACGAAATATCCATTTACCGACGAAATATCGAAATGCAATGCTCCTTCCTTGCTTGTAACAAAAATAATACAAGTAGGTACATACATATTACACTTACGAAAGTTGCAAACATAAAATACTAACAGGGCAATTTGATCTTCAAACAAATAAAGTTTCTCATTCATTACCCCTCCGTCTCTTTTACTACCGGGGTTATGCGCTGTCTATCTCTGTTCTACCTTATTCGTTCCTTTGAGACAAGTTACTACTGAACTAGAGAACTAGATGCATATCTCCGTCTCTCTTACTACCGCGGAATATGCGCTCTCTCTATCTCTGTTCTTCCTTAATTATTGCCTTGTCTTCTAGTTCCGTCTGACACGGAATCACGGAATGTAACAGTGAACTAAAATAAGCATTGTACTAGGGAACGAGTAATCGAAATGCATTCTCAAACAGTTCTTTTATTCTTGTTATTGGATTTTAAATTTTATGCCATAGAAAATAGTGATTCAGACGCCAACTTTTTAGTGGTTTCGAGATTTTGTGACTGAAGAGCAAGTGAACTACAAGGAACTAGTTGAGCTGAATTGTTCTTACTAGTTCACTGGTCGGAAGTAATTCATTTTAGCTCATTATTCCTGATCTACACAAGACTACAGTCTTCACAATACAGGTTAGATCTAGTATATAAAATATCTATATTTTTAACTACTACAAGAAAACCTTTGTGAAGAAAAATAAATAATTTATTTATTTAGATATCGAAGCAATGATTTTTAGGATCGATTTTACGCGGGAATCGAGTGGGCAAGCACGATAGGTCCGGCGCGTAAGAGTTGGTCACAGGCACTGGCCTGTCGCGATGCGACTGCGCTGCGTCTTTCCTCCAACCTTCGCGCCTCACGCTCCCCTGGGCTGGTGGTGGTTGCCACGGCGACAGCGCGCGCGCCACAAACTTACTCTTCTTTTGTGCAATGAAGACATGAATAAGATTTTGACTTGTTGCAGCCACCAAACCATCATCAACATACTTAATAGTGCAACGATAAGCTTTCCTCCAGATGACGTCTTCCTTATAAATAAGCAAGGATCTGATTCACTGACTTTGAACACAATCTCTTTGAAATATTCCAAGATCCGCCTTTCTGTCCTTTCTGTATCTGAAAAACTGCGTGAAAATCTGCTCGCAAAATTGCCACATAATTAGTAGCACCGTTATCCACGTACCAGTTATCACGTTCAGCTTCAGATTCTACCGTATCCACAGATACCTAGTAACGCCATGTTAATTTCTTTGTTGCCTTCTACAACTGCACAAGACAAAGTGCACTTCTCGTAGGACAATCTTTCTTAAAGTGACCAATTTCTAACCAGTTGTAACATCTTACTTTCTTACTTGGCTCTGGATTTCTTTCCTGTTTTCACCGCTAAGGCGTCACAACTAGACTTACCGTCTTTACTGTTGTTACCAAGCGCCTTTTCATGTGCACACAACTGGCTTGTGATGTTCTCAATTGTCTGATTCTTTTTAGACATAAGCAACCAGCTCGACTTAAATGAAAAATAACTCTCTGGTAGAGTGTCCAATATCTTACAGATTAATAAAATGTCAGGAAGTTCCTTTGACTCCTCTTCTTTCATTAATTCCTGTCTCAACTGGAACCAGACGTTTTTCAACTTTGAGATGTGCGTCGCCATATCATCAGCTTGATCCTTTCTGTATCTAAAGAACGGCAAACATACGTCATATAGACGATCTTCGCTCACGCCTTCATATAAGAAGAGAAAGAGAAGAATCTATGCAGCTTATCCTATACTTCCTTGGACGATGTGAATCTGATGACTTTATCCAATGTGTCGTCAGCAATATTGTTCGTTATCAGTACAATGCCGTACTGTCCAACTTTTTATTTTTTTATATTTCTTTCGTAAAGAACCGAATTTGCAGCAGCTGAATCACCAGCCCCAAATGCAGGTTTTATCGGGTTCTTTATTTTTCATTGTAAAATATCTTGAAGACTCTCAACTCCTCGTAGAAGTGCCGTCCTAATATATACATATATTTATATAGCGATATTTCCATTGTGCCCATCTGTACCTTAGTTAGATCCATATTTTGGTCAATAAAGGCCCATAACTTGTTATATACTGTGCGATAGAGGATTAACTAGGTACTTATTTAATATTTTCTGTAAAAATATAAATATACAACAATTCTTGCTCATATTTTTATTTCATCTCTCAACTTGACACAACTTCTATACGAGTATCTAATGAGGTCGCATATTGCATTGACAAAAGCAGCAACCTTATTAGTCCCTTTCCTTCGCACTTCCTCCTCCATACGGGTGATAAATAATATGTTGAGTCGTAGATTTCCGCTACGATGATGCCACACGGTATCATACCTACAAAAGATTTCAACGCGCACATAGATATATAACTCAAGAGAAACGTAGGTACAGGTACGCTCTAGAAGTGATACCTAAGTTTTACACCCGCACATATTGACGAATAAGCCTAGGTACCTTTTATGGTAAAGCCACAAAGCTTACAATATCCTGCTACGACGCTACACTGATCATCTGATTTGTGTGTACCTAAATGTACACTTACGCTTGGCGCGGAAATGTTCTTCGTGCTGTGTTTCTCACGAAAATATCTGTAGGTAGTGCATATATAACAAATCAACTTGAAATATCTCGTATCATGTGTGGTGCAGGTCACAGAGTTCGTAGTGGTGTACCGTGTGGCGGGGCTACAATCGCTGGGCCAGCTGTTCCCCAACCTGGCGCGCATCCGCGGCCGCCGCCTACTCAACAACTACGCACTCGTCATACACGACGTCGACTCTCTCGCAGAGGTAACCAGTTTGGAGTGATGTAGGTACCGAGTGGCGGGTCTGCACTAGCTGGGCCAGCTGTTCCTCAACCTGGCGCACATCTGCGGCCGCCGCCTACTCAGCAACTACGCACTCGTCATACACGACGTCGAATCTCTCGCAGAAAGTGCTTAATAAGCCGACTTACAGGTTGCAGCCGTTGGCTAATTAACAAATACTTACCAACTAAGACGAATACGAATAGGTAGGTACAACAGAGATAGCTATCAAATCAAATATACCTAGGTACGTGTTTTATTTAAATTATTATTTAGTGTTTGTGTGGTCGCAGATTGGTTTGTACGGGCTGACGCGCATCGATCGCGGCGGGGTGGTAGTGTGGGGCGTGGACGCGGCGTGCTCCGCACACTCGGTGTCCTGGGAGCGGATCGCGCCGCGTGGCCGCATCGTGCTGCCTGCGCGTCCAGCGCGCTGTCCAGCCTGCAGGTGCGACCTCGCGCCCGACTCCAACTACTGCTGGAACAACAAGTGCGCTAACATACTCGTACCTACCTCACTCACTCACTCACAACTAATAACTTGACCTGTTATAGGTAGGGTAATGTCAGCTAATGCCGGTCACCTAAGCAAAATAAGATACTAATTGCTGAAAAATTCACTTTACTAAAAAACTGTTTAGAAAACATAACTAACTATTATTCTAACATAATAAGAATCAATAAGATATTTTTTAACAAAACATATGGTACAATAGACATTTGAAAAAAAGTATCCTTGACCGGCATTGCCCGACATAGCGGGCAAAGCCGGTCAGCAGGTTGACAGTACTGGTCAGTTAGATTAACGGCACAAATCACTTAATAATCTTCGGAGGACTCATATCCCGAGTATTCAGAATAGAATTGTTTCCAAATTGGCTCCATTAAACCATAAATCATTGGCTACGGGCCCAATTTTTAGAGATCCTACAATTTTTTAAAATAATATAATTGTGTAAAGCTACAGACAATTTTTTTTATACGTATAAAAAGAAATCTCTCTGAAATGAAAATTTTATGAACCATTTACCTTGCATCCATGACAAGCGGCTAATACTGGTCAGCGTGACCGGCATTGACCACATGTGCATTTTTGTGGTTAAAAGTTATTTAAGAAAAAACGTGTCGCTAATTGCTTAAAATCTACAATCAAACGAATAGTTAGATACCTGATGATAAAAACATTTTACAGACAGTAAATGAAATATGAATATTACGATTATCCTGATGATAAAAACATTTTACAGACAGTAAATGAAATATGAATATTACGATTATCAACTCTTATTTTCTGAGTCCAGAAAGTTATAAGAAAATGGCGTAAAATACACTTGCGTCTTGCTGTCAGTGACGCACGGTCGGATCTAAGCGGGGGTTGGTGCGTCGGGCGGGGCAGGGAACAATCACGCCACCCTCTTTGCATGTGTGAGGGCACGTAAACGTAGTATTTTGTAAGAAACTTTGGAGACTGGTATTGTCAACTGACCGGCATTGCCCGATTTTACCCTACCTACTTGTTTTGCATATGAAAGGAGATTTTATGCTAAGGAGATTAACAGTCTGGAGATGTACCTATTTGAGGTGTGAAGTGACAAGAACAACTGGATAAGTAAGAAATTTGAAAGACGTCAGTGACGGATAAGATGAGGAGCAATGGTAAGCGAGGTATACATATGTATAACCATGTCACGTGATGGTCAGATATGAATTTGGAGGGGTATAAGGTAGACCAGACAAAGTTCGATTTATTTTGTGAAAGATGACGAGAGTAAGAAAGGAATCAATGTTGAGATGTGTTTGAAAGAATGAAAACATGTTGTGTCGACGCCGCTTAAAGAAACAGGACAAGAAAATGATGGCTTGTCTTCCTTAGGAAATGCCAGATCTACCTGGAGGGAGCTGAGGCTGACGCGTGCTACGAGCAGTGCCTGGGCTGCCGCAAGACGCGGGCGGACGAGTGCTCGCTCTGCCGCCACTTCACATACAGAGGAAAATGTCTCTCTGAATGCCCCGCAAACACGTATGTACTTAATTGATATTTTATATATAAAAGGAGAGTGTTTTTCTGTATGGTTATTGTAGGTGGAAGTGGGAGGTAAAAATGTGTAAGGAGCACAGACATGATACTAGCTGCGCCTAAAGCAGACTAAATATATTTTCACAATTACATAAATAAGAATCAAATAATGTTTTGGTCACTTTCTGCCTAACCAAAAATGAATAAGCCTATCTCACCTCTTTTTACTGTAACAACGCTAACTCACCTATAGACATAATTGAAGATGAAGTAAATTTCCATGCCATGTTGCTAAGCAACAAACGAAAAATGTCAGCCAATTGTCATGTTATGAAAGTATTTTGCGTGTTCTTACTTCTTTTTTTTATATAAAGCTCGTGAAATATGTACGAAAAAGACTGAAATAAATGGCGAAGTGTAGTGCACCTTTGTGCAGCAAGGCATCGTATTGGATAACAACGGAAATTACTTTTCATCGGTAAGTTTTGTTGTGCTTTACAATATCTCAAATTGTTTTTGAATTACTGTGTGGATATTTGGCGATAATTCGGCATTATTTATACAGTGACTAACTGTTCTATGTCCAGGATCTCGTAAAACATGTACTAAGGTCGCTCTTAAACAGTCCTGTAATAACATTTATCAGTTTTTTAAACATTGTTGCTTTGTTTTGACTTTTCATATACTTGTATGATTTTCAAGGGCCGCATCTAGGTCCAACCTGGGTCTAGCTTTTTAAGAAGTGTGTGTGACGAATTTTTATTTGCAGTTTTATGGTTTAGTATCAATTCTTAAGAAACCCTTTGATAGGTATCAAATAGACTAAATAATATATTTATTGAACAATATTAACATTTTTCAGGTTTGCACAGCATGAAAACCTAACGAATACTTGGTTGGTAATCATGAACTGAATAAACTGGGAAAAGAAGAACTGAATAAAGGAAATATTAACTTTATTAGTGTGATTATGTATACATATATAGCTGAATAATAGAAATATTAATTGTTGTGATTTTAAGACCAGTGACGAACACGATTTTGATCATTTGCGTTTATTGATTTAGGCTGTTGTAAAATTTTATGTAGATTTAAGAATAAAACTTAATGCTGAGCAAAGCAATTCAACGGAAAGAAATCATAAAACAAGTATTTTGTTCAAAAATAAAGTACATACCACCTGTGTTTATTTATTAGTAAATGTGGCTGTATATTTATTGGAATAGATTATATATAAGTTCAGTTCAGTTCATTTATTCAAAAACAATTTACATTGTGTATGAATTTAGGTACAATTATATAATTTTAACATTGACTAAAGAATACAAAACAAACAAAATAATAATTAATAGCATGCAATTGTAATAAAGATAATCCAATTCATATTTATTTCTAACATAATATTACTTTCGTCTGATAAACTCGTCAATTGTATAAAAACACCCCTTCAGCAAAAGTTTTCTTAACTTATTCTTGAAAATATTTGGATTGTCAATTGCTTTAATTTCAGTAGGAAGGACATTAAATAATTTGACTGCCTGATACCTACTGGCATGCTTTGCTACTTTAAGCCTCGGATAAACCTCGAGGTCTAGGTCTTTTCTTCGTGTCATGAGTCTTTGTGTTCTCTTCTCTGCAGTTTCATATTTGAGAGGGTTTCGTACAATGTCCATCAGGACAACTAATATGTATAAGCTGGGCAGGGTGAGAATTTCTAGCTTATTGAAATACTCTTTGCATGATTCCCAAGGAGGGATGCGCACAATAGTGCGAATAGCTCGTTTTTGTATGACGAAAGCCCGATTTATATTATACAAGTAGCTATTACCCCAAAAACGTATACTGTATCTCAGTTTGGACTCTACTAGAGCATAGTAAACCGTTTTTAATTGCTCTAGGCTTATTTCATCTCTCAGACTTCGCAGCGCATAACATGCGGAGCTTATTGTGCTTTCGATGGCTCCCAGCTCGGTTTTCCAATTGAGGAAGTGGTCAATGTGGACTCCCAGGAATTTTACATAGCTCACAAATTTTATCTTATCACCGTAGTTGGTCAATGTCATGTCAATAGTTTCATTCTTATTTGCAGTTGTTCTAAATAATATACCATTAGTTTTAGTCATATTCAGTCTTAAATTGTTTACTGAAAACCATTTATTAAAGGCCTCCAGAGTAATATTTATTTTAAATGTCAATTCTTCTAAATTTATGGCTGAGATTATAGCATTTGTATCATCTGCGTAAACTACTACACTAATACCTGGGACAGCTTTATTCATAAAATTAATAAGGTCATTAAGAAAAATAATAAAAAATATTGGCCCTAAAATAGAACCTTGTGGAACTCCCCGTTTTACGTCCATTTCCTTAGATTTAGTCACAACTTCTTTGCCATTTACAACGTTTCTAATTTCAATAAATTGTTTTCTATTATTAAGGTACGACTTCATTAGATTTAGTGCTTTTCCCCTTATACCACAAAATTCAAGCTTCTTTGTTAATATGTCATGGTCTACCGTGTCAAAAGCGGATGACAGGTCCAGGAATAGGCCAGCTACTTTCATTTTACTATCTAGATTGACTAGTACTTCATTAATTAGTAGATCAACCGCGTCAACTGTTCCTACCCCACTCTGGTAGCCGAATTGCCGTTCATTGAGTATTTTGTTGGCCCTCACATGAGTCACCAACCTTTGTTTAATTAATTTTTCAAAAATCTTTGAAAAAATAGGTAGTAGTGAAATAGGTCTAAAATTTTTAGGATCTGTTCTTTTCCCCTTTTTATAGATAGGTAGAACTTTTGCAATTTTAAGTTGATCAGGAAAGTATCCTTGACAAATACATTCATTGAAGTAGTTGGCTATCAGTTCAGCTAGGATGTCAATATTTTCTTTAATTATTATGATGGGAATTTCATCATAGCCATGTGAGTGTTTTATCTCCATTCTCTTTACAATAATTTTAATCTCACTACTATTTGTAGCATCAAAAGCCATCTCATCTTTAATGAGATGGCAGGAGTTGGTCATAAAGTTTATAGCTTTTATATTTTTCTCATTTACGTCAGGGTCTTCACAACTATAGTCATATTGATTTGCAAAGACTTGTGCTATATCTTTAGAGTCGTCAAGAATTTTACCATTATATTTAAGTACATAATTATCATACGTTCTAGTTTTACACTTATTTCTATGTTTATTGATTATGTTCCATATTTGCTTTGTATTATTTTTTGCTAAATTTACCTCCTTTCTAACTGCATTCTTTTTAGATTCTGTAATGACCTTCCTATATAGTTTTATATATTTATTTCGATATGTGATCAAAGATTCGTGGCTGTCCCTCTTATTCATGGTGTTTAGAAGCCTCTTCATTTTGCTTGCAGTTTTTATTCCTTTAGATATCCATTTTGATTTGACTTGTTTGTTTGTGTTAATATTTACTTCCTTTTTTGTAAAAGACATATCAAAAATGTTTTGGAAGTTTGTTAAGAAGTTCTTACTGCTCGATAGGTTTTCCTGTAAGCTCTGCCTAAATACTTTTTTATGCAACAGTTATAATGCCCCCGCCCCCTTGTCCCTGAGTTCGGCCCATAGATTTTCCATGTGTACGTGATATTTGTATGTATGTGTAATTGGCACGCATAGTTTAAGTTAAATGTTTGCTCTGCTTATGGAAGCAGAACAAACATTAACAAGTATCTTACAAGTATCTCCGAGTAGAATCAAGTAGAAATCTATTCCATAATAGATTTCTGTGGTAAGGAGATACATCTATCCTTTTCTAACACATTGTACTCATATACAATTACAAAATTCTTTATTGTACACCACAAAGAAAACATTATAAATATAAATTACATAAAACATATACAATGGGTGGCCTTATCGCTTAGAAACGATCTCTGCCAGGCAATCTTTGGATGGAAAGAATTATACGAATTTAAGAAAGGCAGGGGTGTATCTAAAGTTTTCAGAAATAAATAACATTATAAATATCTAACAACAGAGGATAATATATATTTTCAATACCAACTTAACTAAATATTATATATAAATGTAGGTGCAATATACATAAATAGGTTTTCATTTTTCTAAGACGAAAATTTCTTTTTGAACTTGAAAACGCTTTGAAAACCGGTAATGATGCTGATTTTCGAATGGATTCAGGCAGTGCATTCCACAACCTTATGACCTGGACAGAGAAGGATTTGTCGTAAAAACTGGTTCGGTGGGGTGGTATATTTAATACCAGATTTTCTGACGACCGGAGACGAAGATCTTAGGACCCACCGCGTCCATTTGTGGTCGCTATCGATCAGAATTCCCAAGTTTTTAACACTTCTGCTAAAAGGAACTGTTACGTTGTTAAATTAAATGTTGGGAATGTGGACAGTCAATTTTAGCAGAAGTACGCGAGGTACCAATGATTAGCCTGTGTTTTGGCGGGGTTAACCCGGAAACCGTAGGCCACGCTCCAATCACGAATGCAGATAAGATCGCTATTCGTGCGGTGAATTGCGCTGGCCAGATCTAGCAGTGGGGCTTGTGTGTAAATCTGGAAATCGTCTGCATAGAGATGGTAGGAAGAAGTTAATTGAAGAAACATAGAATTAATAAATAATACGAATAAAAGTGGATAATACACACCACCTTACGGGACACCAGCGGATGTGTTGCTCCAAGACAAGAAAGAGTCGTCAGCGCGAATTCATTGCCAGCGCCCCTGCAGATAACTGCGAAATCAGCCAGTAACCGATGGAGATATGTTAATAGAGCGCATTAGTCCAAGCAGGATTTCGAAGTCAACAGTGTTGAAGGCATTGCTGAAGTCGAGTAATGTAAGTACAGTAAGATGTCCGTTTTCCATTGCAGATCGGATATCATCAGTGATTTTGACAAGGGCTGTAGAAGTACTGTGACCGGGACGGAAACCGGACTGGAGAGTATTGAGGAGATTATTAGAAGAAAGGAAGAAACTGTGTTGGCCAGAATGGTTGGAAAGAAAAGGTAGAATAGATATAGGCCTAAAATCTAACAATATGGAGGCCTTAGGTATTTTAGGGAGAGGAATAATATAAGCAGTTGTAAGCCGTGGGGTCGCGGCGTACGAATATCGACCCCTCCAACTCAACCCGTGGATGTCGTAAAAGCCGACTAAGGGAACCTACCAGAGGAAAGGCAGCAGCTTCCTTCTGAGTATTTTTAAACACCAACACTGCGATCACCAATCCGCCTGCCAAGCGTGGTGATTATGGCAAATCCCCCCCTACATGGGAGACCATCCACTCGATGGACCGACGACATCGTAGCGGTCGCAGGGAGTCGATGGATGGAGGCGGCTCAGGACCGCTATTAGTGGCGTCGTACGGGGGAGGCCTATGTCCAGCAGTGGACGTGTATAGGCTGATGATGATGATGATGATGAATAATATAAGCTGCCTTCCACACTGCCGGAACGGTCTCGGAGGCGACGAAAGAGTTAAGGAGGTGACATATAATTGGCAGTATTTCTTCAATAACAGGAATGATCATATTACGGCAGATATTATCACCTCCCATGGCGTGAATGGACTTAAGTTGAACATAGGATAATCTGGAACAGGCAAGGAAGAAAGATAGTCGAGAGTGCTGGTTTTGACATCTATATCCATGTTGGATGTCGACGAAAAGTGAAGGTTAAGAGAATCAATATTAATGTTTGGAATTACACGCATCTTGACGTGCCTTGCTAATACCCAGGGTTCTTAAAAATTTCCAGGCTTTAGCTGGATCGGCATTGGAGAGTAAAAAATGAATATAGTGGCGTGGAACATCCCTACACATTCTATTGCAGCGATTCCTGGCGAGATGATACTTTTCTTTGTTAATGTCGTTTGCACATCGTTTGAAATACATACTCGTAAAAGTTCGGGTCAGTGCTGCATGGCGTTAATTACATTAGTGCGTGGTGTGATAATATCGAGAACTTTGACTGAATGTTCTAGAATATTTCGGACATATCATCATTATCATTTAGATAGATTCTAAAATTTTAAGATTATTAATTACACTAGAATCTAGAGTAATTAATAATCTTAAAATTGTAAAATGATGTAGGATCATTTATCATAGTATTGACAGGAGCTGACTCGACACATAAAAAATGTAACGACATGACAAAGAGCCAGAATTATTTTATACACAAAAGGAGTTAAAGTCATCAGCATGCGTGTCAATTTACCAAAACTAGGTCTGTAAATAATAAAAGACTAGTAATTCAATCATTATTAGAATTTAAAAAACCTGACGTGTTACTGCGAAACCTGGTTAACAAAAAATCATATGGATAATTTAAGTTTCCTTGGCTATAAACATGCTAACTGTTTTGTAAGGCAAAAACGCATTCATGGTGTGTAGATATGTATTTACGAAGATTCTTTAGCGAGTCATGAAATACGTATGATCGCAGCTCGCAGGGCTCTTGCACTAGCACTTGCACTAGTACTTGACTCCAATATCTTGATGATATATTTGTAATAGGATATTCATTTGAATCTTGCTCAGAAAACGTTTGTTATAAACTACGATAAAAGCTGCTTAACACCCAAAACTTGTACTCAGTTTTAAGGTTTTCTATTTGACTCACGTGAAATGCATCTTACTCTACCTGGTCATAAGAAAAATAAAATAATAAAGAAACTTGGCCTTCGTTCAACACAGAAATTCGTTTTAACTCTAAGACTTTGCCAGGTTGATTGGATTGCTTGTATCTGTATGCCCAGCCGTACAGTAATCTTGGCTATATACAAAACTGTTAGAAAGACACAAGTAGGTACCTTTCTTTGTTGAAAAACCCAAGCTATAACCAGAATATTACTATCCCTAACCATATAAAAAGCTATTTTGATTGGTGGATTGAAAATATTAAAGCAGGTCATAGCCCATTTAGATTTAATTTATTTCTGGCTGAAATATTTTCTGACGCATCTGGTACAGATTGGGGGGCTTACTGCAATAATAACCGGTCTTATGGTTATTGGAAAGACGAAGAGAAGGATCTACTCGTACATATTAATGTCTTGGAGTTAAAAGCACTTAAAGTATTCGCTAAGGAATAGTTTGATGGTTCTAGCCCATTCTGGCTAGAACCATCTGGCAATGGTGTGAAATGCGTAAAATGGACATTTCAGTGTATTGCCTTCGTCAAAAATGAGGAATCTTCGCTTTTTTACATGAGGAATTGAGATCTTCCTCCTTTTGAAGTTGGTTAAAAATTACAAGAAAGTCGGAGGGAAAGTAAACAGGTAGAGCTATAACGATCCAACAACTTCACGAACGGCAAAGCCGATTGCAGGGCAGCACTGTACTGTAGAGTCAATACAGTGTCTGCTAAGACAAAATAACAACATAATATCTTAAAAAAATTCGTTAAAATAACTTTAAAAGTATCGTGTGTAAGGGTAGTACTAGGAAACGCTACTACAATACATAAAACCTCAAAATTGCATAAATTCTGCAATCACAACAATAATCATAAATAGAAAAAAACATTTCAACGAAAATCATATGAAACTTAACTAAATGTCCGACCGTTATAGAAAAACGGTTTCGTTGACGCAAAAACAGCTAAAGACCCACAACTATGATACTACACGACGTAGGTACGTCATGTAACATTCTCGCTGCGAATGATACTCGGCATGAGGTAAAACAGTGGAAAATCATATGAAACTTAAATAAATACCCTACTGTTATTAAAAACAAATAAAATCAACACATTCAACATAATTGGTACAAACCAATTATGTTGAATGTGTTGATTTTGTTGATTATATTTGTTTTTTGTTTTTATATTTAGACTGATATAATTTGTAAGATATCAAAACTAATTAGTACACTACGCATGACTGAGTAAAAAACTGGAAAATGTGATTACTACTATAATTGGTTTGTACCAATTATGTTTAATGTGTTGATTTTATTTGTTTTTTTTTTAAGTAGCTAACTTATTTTCTTCTGATAAAATAAGCTTTTAAGAATATAAGAGCATCAATTGACTAGAATTAATGAACGAGCACGGGACGAGGACCATAATTACGCGGCTAAAATAGCCACAAAACCTGGCTTGTTACGCGCAATTTAAATTCGAGACTCGAGAATTCTCGAGTCTTGGTAATTTTTTTCTCGTCTCGAACTAAGCCAAATTTCTCGAGTTTTCTCGAGTTGTCTCGAGCTCGAGCAGAAACCCTAATTATCATCATAACTAGCACCGTAAAAGAACGTGGAAGAAAATGATAAGTCACTGGGACATATCACACAATATTCTAATTCAGCGGCGGATTTACATATTTACCGCCAGTAGGCTATGTTCCCACGTAGCGCTGAAATTACTGGTTCGATTTCAACAAATGAGGCGTCGGATGATTTGTCTTAATAGCCCGATGGTTTAAGGCTATGGAACGTCAGATAAAAATGGGAGTCTAACGAGATAGCGGGGTCCTAAGTAAGGGTCAAAATAAAAATCCCAATGTAAATATGTTCGTGTGTTATATCGTTGCAAAAGTCTTTGTTTGTACATTTCAAAATCGTTTTTCAAACTTTTGTGAGGTTAAGGACTTTCAAGCTATAAGCAAAAAGGTGTAAAAATATATAGTTAAAAACTAAAACCCGACTACCTAAAAGTCTTAAACAAGTGTTCATCTATTGTCCTTATCATTTTCTTTTGATACTTAGTCGGAGGCACCCACCCCATATAATGTATGTTATATAGTACAAGTAGGAACAAAAGCCTCCGACTACCTCCGAGTATCAAAAGAAAATGATAAGGACATAAGGTGAATGCTTGTATAAGATTTTTATGTAGTCAGGTTTTCGTTTTAAACTATTTTTTTAAAACCCAGGATTTAGTGAACATTACATGGACCTAATATAAACATTTAGATATTTTCTTAATTTGCAAGACAATATATTTTTGGACCAAATTTGCCGCCCCCTAAAATCTGCCGCCCTAGGCTTTAGTTTACTTAGCCTGCTGGTAAATCCACCACCAAATTATTCGATTTTGGGTAGGAAATAGTGTAAATAAAAGGATAATCGACAGTTTCGTTCTTGGCTGATGATTGATTTTGACTAACTTCTTATTTTTGAAATACCTACCTATGTATATTATATATCTTTTTTAACATCTTATGTGTGTTTCTTTAAACGTGATAAAACATTGCGAGTACATAAAAAAAAAAATTCGTAAAGCGGTTAATCTTCAGTCTACGTCCAGTATTTTTATGAAGTAGGTAGGAAAATCAATGAAATTATGTTTATTATTTTTCCTGAAAAGTTGTGTTTTTGCAGTTATCATTTTATTTTCCGGGGACGGCGATTTATCATGAGCACAACCAGGTACTTAAGGTATGTGTGCCCTACACAGATTCTTGTCGACGTTTCAGCCTCATCCTCCCGGACTGCCAGTATTGCGTGTCGCGCGTAGAGTGTTCGTCGCTGGAAGGCTGGGCGTGGAACGGCACGTGCGTGTTCCACTGCCCGCGGGACTACGCCGAGCGCACCGCGCCCGCCGCCACCACTTGCGTCTACGATCCGGACATCGACAAGGTACATAATGTAGATATCAGTATTGCCCATCTCGCGCCAAGTGCTCGTCGCTGGATGGCTGGGCGTAGAACGCCACGTGCGTGTTCCACGTTCCACTGCATTCGGAACTCCGCCGATCGCATCGCGTTCGCCGCCACTACCTACGTCTATGACCCCGACTTTGGTCAAGTCAATTGCTACAAAATATAGGGTTTATTCAAATTAGTGCACAATACCGCGGGGACGACGACGTGCTGTTGGTGACACAGAATAATATAAAATTAACCAACGAACCAACTACAAACCTAACTAAAAAATTTATAATACAGTACATTTCATCAAAGGTGGCAAAGCACTTGGAGACGACGAAATTATGAACGAAATACTCAAAGACACTCTTAACGTTATATCATAACGTATAACAAATATTTTCAACGAAACATTGGCTACTGAACAAATACCAATTCAATGGACGGAGTCTAGTATTGTCTTGTTATTATAAAAAGGGAGATAAAAATGAAATAAATAACTACAGACCCAAGTCTTATGTCCAATTTATACAAAGTCTTTTCATAAGTAATACCTACTTGCCGGATAACGCAGTATCTAGAAGAAAAACAACCAATAGAACAATAGGGGCTTCGCGCCGATTATACTATCATCGACTATACTTGATATATTGAATATATTTAGGATGTGTGCAGCGCGACAGATTTTCGAAAAAAGGTGTCTTTCGTGCATAAAAAAAACGCTTGAATATGACTCGATTTGGTGGTTAAAATTAGTTTCGCTCTCATTTACATGCAACCTATACCACAGATTAAATACGTGTACTTACGTAACAGATACCTTAATTACTCGTTTACACCAATCAATTTTGTTTCTTATCTCCTTGTAAAAAAGGTTCCTAACGCTCTGCTCGCTGTTAGCGAGGCGACTCGTTCAAAGCCAACCGCGGCCACCTACCTCGCAGTCCCCTCGCTGGCCCCTTGGCTCGCGCTAACTCGAAACTGAGCGCGACTGACGGAGCACTGCCTAATCCAGGGCAGGCGAACCTTTTTGTATCAACGTGCCATTTTTTCTAAATCAATGTTTAATGAGGTCATAGACATGTGCCATCAAATAATTTTGACTGTGATTACTGGGAAAATAAAAATAATTATAATAATCATCAGACTATAACAGGCCACTGCTGGACATAGACCTTCCCTAATGAGCGCCATAGCGCCCTCTGTTCAGCTTGCCGTATCTGCTTGCAGACTTTCGCAGATTCACCGACCTGGTCAGAGGGCGTTTTAAACTACGTTTGCCGAGCCGCGGTCTCCACTTAAGAACACGTTTACGCCAGCGGTTGTCGGTTCTTCGCAAGATATGGCCAGCCCACAATATAATAATAAATAATATTAACTCATAACTCTTTATTTACTACACAAAATTCTACTTTTTTTGATGTCACACGCTTGTAGATATTACTTTTGGCAGATTACATTCTGCACTAGAGTCATCTGTCAAACGGTTTCTAACCGAGTCTTTAAGATTATTCATCTGTGAAAATAATGAATCGCAGGCATAGGTAGATGAAAATATTATTAGAAGTAGCTGCTACCGCGCCTTCGCCCGCGTTTTATCGGGATAAAAAATAGCGTATACATTTGTTATTCCAGATCCCAAACTATACCCATACCAAATTTCGACCTAATCGGTTCAGTAGTTTTTGCGTGAAAGAGTAACAAATATCCATATATCTATTACATGTATACATCCATCCATCCATACAAACTTTCACATTTATTATATGAGTAGGATAGCACGAGCCTTTTCTTCAAACAGTTGAATGTTTTTGTTAACGCATTTTATGTTTCCAAAATTTTGTTAAATTTTGACTGGAAATCAATTAGCTGCATTTCAAATTCTTCAATTTCGCTTTCACTCGTCCTAATACCTTCTATCTTCACAGTTTTTATAAGCATAATAATGAGTTTTTGTGATCGGTGACGTGCCCAAAATATTGTGTCGTGCCGTTGGTTCGCCATCCTAATCTAATGCCTATACTCACGCCACCTACTCCTCCCTCCGCGACCCCAAGGAGTCCCAGGACTCTGATACATCAATCTCTCATCCGAAAATTCGCGGAGAACAATTTGTCGAAAACAATTCGACGAAAACACAATTTTTCAGATGTAGGATAATGTACGGTTTACATACCATACAATGTCACATGTTCCCACGGGTCAGCAGTTTACGTTATGCCGTGTTTCTACGGCTAATTAGAGCCAGTCGCAAACAACTGTCCTTTGGGCAACACGTCACGGCGTACACTCGCGACCATCAACATTACTTTAAACTTACGTACGATTAAACCGTGAAACTTAACAAACTCTTTTAACTAACGAACTCTACCAACAACTTATACGATTGTAGGGGGCACACTACGCACCATATATGTAGACAATACTGGGTATTTTCCGCTATACTTGAAAATCTTTATGACTATTTCTCACAAATTGTATTTGCTGTTAATTGTGTTTTCGGCGAATTGTTTTAGACGTATTGTTCTCGGCAAATTTTCCGCAAATCCTTAAGAACACATTATCAAGAAAAGAGGTCTCTTGGAAAAAAATGATTATTTTTATTTAAATATGGTATGTTGTTTTGATCTCATTTTATAGCCAAATATGAATCCTTGTTTTATTTGTAGGTTTTGTGGGTTCTCTAAATCTAAATCTAAGAATATTGTTTTCTTCTTCAAAATCTACTATCTAAAAAAATATACAATTTTTGCCAAAACCGGGGCAACACAACACCGGTTTTCGGTATTGGGCCCTCAAAACTGAAATTCAAAACCGGTTTTAAAAACCTTCCAGTTTTACACGCCCTACTACCTACCTACTTGCACTAATTAGTTTATTATTTATTCGAATAATTATTATATACCTATGTAAACCTATGTATAAAATAATGTATGTACCTTCTCCTGATCTTTGCTTACCAGTTTCTGATTTTCTGATTTTATACTATACGTATGGAGGTAAGTGATGCATGTTTTTTCCTGTTTCAGACTTGCGAGAGCGTCAACGTGTGGGCCATCAGCGCGGCGCAGGAGATGGCGGGCTGCACGCGCGTGCTGGGCGCGCTGGAGTTGCACGTGCGGCGCGTGCCCACCGCCATGGACGAGTTGCGTACCGCACTGGGCCGGCTCCGGGAGGTCGAGGATTACATCTACATCTACGGCTCCGCCACGATCACATCCTTGGATTTTCTGCCGTCCTTGAGGAGGATAGGAGGACGGAAACTCAAAAATAACAAGTACAGCGTCCTGATCCACGACATGCCCGACCTTCAAACGTTGTTCACCTCGAATGTCACTCGGAATCTTAAAATTGATCGGGGCACCATAAAGCTGTACAACAACCCAAGGCTGTGCACCAGCTCGCTGCAGGCGCTGGGCGCGCGGCTGGCGCCGCCGGAGCGAGACGAGGCGGGCCTGCCGCTTGGCATGAACGGATACGGCGGCGAGTGTGGGGACGCGCCACGCTTCCAGCTGCGCCTGCTCGACCACTCCGCGGCCGTCGTCATGTTCTCCACTCTGAGCAACCCTGGGGCGCACTACTCGGTGCTGTACGCGCGGCTGCCGCGTGGCACGCCCGCGCCTGTGCCGTTGCCGGAGGCCTGCAGCGCCGCCGAATGGCATGCGGTCGCCGCAGATACCGGCTTCGGACACCAGTTCGCCATTGTCGAGCTTACGTCCTTGCGGCCCGCCTCCACTTATGCGATCTGCATCGAAACCTATGATCCGGTTCATAAAATACTAGCTCGAAGTTACATCTCAAATTTCACGACTCCGGTGGGCAAGCCCGAGCCGTCCTTTCTCCTGGACCTGACCGCGTTCAACTCGACGGCTGTCTTCGTCCGTTGGCTCGACCACGAGGACTACCTCGCCGCGATATCTCACTACGAACTCGACGTATCGTTGTTGGATATTTACGAAAAAGATATCATCGGTGTGGACCAGTGTAAGCTCTTCGAATACGCCGAGGTGGATGTGTCTCGTCACGCGGTGGTGTCGCGGCCACCCACGCAGTACGCGAGATCCTGTGAGGCGGCGTGCGGGCGTGGAGCGGGAGGGACGCAGGAGGGAAATACTCTCGAAGAGTATTTCGATGTTTGCGGCGCTATCGGCTGCGACGGCGAGGAACGCGCGGCGCCGGCCGACTCAGAGCTCGGGCGCTACGTGCGGACCCGGCGACTGCATCTCGCGGGGCATAGGGACAACTGCACGGTGGGAGGGTTGGCCCCGTTTAGAGATTACAGATTTAGGTTGCGCGCGTGTGCCGGACACGCGTGCAGCCGCAGCGCGCGCGGCGTGGTGCGCACGCGGGCGTCGCGCGCCGCCGCCGCCGACGTGCCGACGGGCACGCGCGCGGAGCACATGGACGGCGGCCGGCTTGCCGTGAAGTGGATCCCCCCCGAGGAGACGAACGGGCCCATCCTCTCGTACTTGGTCGAGACCACGTACGATCCTGCAAGTGACACTCCACAGACTCGCTGCGTCCCAGCCAACGAGACGCGCGTCACCGTCGGTCCCCTGGGACACCGCGCGCGCTGCTGGGTGCGCGTGTGCGCGCGCAGCCTGGCCTCGGATGCGGCGTGCGGCGGCTGGCTGGCTGTGGTGCCGGGGGGCGGTGGAGGGCAAGCGGGATGGTGGTTGTGCGGGGCGGGGGGTGTCTGCCTCGCGGCCGCCCTTGCCTGCTGGTACGGACACAGGAGGCGCGCAGGCCGCGCCGACAATGACCCTATCCTGGCAGCGAACGCGAGCCTCGCCGAGGAAGACCCTCCGAGCTTCATGTTTGACTTATCTCCACTGTATGACATACCATTACGCAATACTCGTTTGATATGATAATTATCATCCTACTTATTGGGATGGGGGAACCATGACATCTGCCACTGGCCGTTGGCTAGCAGGTCGATAGCGGTACGATAGTTGTCTTGAGAATGTTTAACTCGAGCAATAATGTTTCCTGGCCTTGTTCATGCGCTACACCAATAAATGAGTAGGTACTCTTGATCCTGACAGAATATAAATTCTGCCTCTAACTAGAACACCGTTAACCCTCAAATGGCGCCTTTTCAATTTTTAATGGAAACGTTCAAAATTTTCTATCTCTCCGTCTCCGTCATAACAATCGACCATTCCAAAATTCCAAATAGTTCCAGATATATAAAAAGTTCGTTGGCAGTTAAGTAACAGAATTTTTGACTTATTTATTTTATTTAAAGACCAACAGTTATAATATTACAATACAATACAAAACTCTTTATTGTACACCACAAAGACAAATAAAACACATAAACATTAACATAAACAAGTACAATGGGCGGCCTTATCGCTTAGAAGCGATTTCTTCCAGGCAACCTTAGGATGGATAGAAAATTTTCAATTTAAGAAAGGCACGGGTGTATACAACTTTAATACATAAAATAAGATTAACAACAATATACTTATAGTAGAAATATATTATTTATATGTAATAAATAAATAAATACGAAGATATAGAATAGATAGGTACCAATAATTACTTTTCCGACATATAAAAATCTTTAACGCAAGCTTTAAAAACAGGAGAGATCCAGCTTTCCTAATAGACTCAGATAGTGCGTTCCACAACTTTACGGCCTGGATAGAAAAGGATTTGCCATAGAAACTGCTTCGGTGGAGAGGCATGTTTAATACCAAGTTTTCTGAAGAGCAAAGGATACGAGAAGGATGGGGATGGAAACAGTGGAGAAACTCAAAACGCTCCTTTAAATATAGTGGAGTGAGAGGGTTGAAGAGTATGTTATAAAGAAGAGAAAGTATGTGAGAATCCCGGCAAAGACGGATAGGAAGCCACTTGAGTTTTGTGCGGAACTCCGAAATATGGTCATATTTGCGAAGCCCAAAAATAAACCGTATACAGACGTTTTGGAGACGTTCAAGCTTATTGAGCTGCTCTTCAGTGAGGTCAAGGTAGCAGACGTCTGCAGTGTAGGTGTAGATAGGAAGTATCAAAGATTGAGCGAGCACAATTTTAGAAGCAGTAGGTAGAAAATTTCGGTGTCTTCTCAACGAGGCGGCGGAGGCAAAAATCTTACGGCTCACAGCATAATGGATGCTGTGAGCCGTAAGATTTTGTGGGGCCCAAGTCATGTCGCAATCCATTAAAATTCTTAAATTTTTAACGCTATTACTAAAAGGAACTGTGACTCTATCAAATTCAATATTGGGCAGAGTGGACCAGTCGATTTTAACGGAATTGCGAGAACTACCTATTATAATAGCCTGTGTTTTATTTGGGTTAATCTGGAGACCATTGCTGAAATCGAGTAGAGTCAGAATAGTGAGATGTTCGTTTTCCATGCCCGATCGAATATCATCAGTGATTTTGACGAGTGCGGTAGCAATACTGTGATCGGGGCGAAAACCGGATTTAAAAGGTTATGAGAACAAAGAAAGGAACTAAGTTGGCCATGAACAAGACGTTCGAGAACCTTTGACAGAAAAGGAAGAATGGAGATAGGCCGAAAATCAGCAAATGAGGAAGGTTTAGTTTTTTTGGGTAGAGGAATGATATATGCTTCCTTCCATACAGCCGGAACGGTCTAAGAGGTAACAGAAAAGTTGAGGATATGATATATCAAAGGTAATAATCTCCTCCACGATTGGCATGATCATATTACGACCGATATTGTCACCTCCCATGGCGATAGAGGAAATGGACATAATGCTCTTTTTAACATCACATGCGGCGAATGGTTGTAAGTTGAACGAAGGATAGTCAGGAATAGGCAAGGAATTAAGATAGTTGAGGGTGCTAGTTTTGACATCCACATCTATGTTGGACGTCGACGAAAAGTGAACATTAAGAGAATCAATATTAAAATTTGAAGTACACGCAGCTTGGCGTGCCTTGCCGATTCCAAGGGTTCTTAAAAAGTTCCAGGCTTTGGCTAGATCAGCATTTGAGAGTAAAGAATGAATATAGCGGCGTCGAGCATCCCTACACATCCTATTACAATGATTCCTGGCGAGATTAAACTTTTCCTTATTGATATCACTAGCACATCGTTGGAATCTCGCTCTGGCAACTGCCTTTTTGTGCATGAGGGACTTGATTTCTTCCGAGATCCACGGAGCAGGCAGATGTTTTATTTTGACCAAGCGGATTGGTGCATGGACGACAAACAGATTAATTAAACTACAGTTAAAGGCTCAGAGCTTATCGTCAATTGTGTCTACCGACATCACTGGAAACCAGTCGACTTTGGATGCATCCGCTCTGAGATTTTCTAGATTCATTCACTAAAATTGCGCTGAAGAAGAATTTTATGTTTATGTTTGGGAGGACGTAGTTTATAGGACAAGAAGATAAGGTCATGATAGGAGAAGGTATCTGCTGAGCATTGGCCGTGCTTAGCAACATGCTGTAGAGATAAAGTAAAAATTAAGTCAAGAAGAGATGGAGGACGGATGAATATTATATGTTTACAACTAGTTTCTTACATTTAAACAGCCCTTACAGGTATTTGAAAATATGGTACCTAATTATGTATTTGTGCTTCAAACAAATAAGCACAAATACTCAATTATTAAATGTACATTACTCAGAAAAATATAAATGCTCAGTGGAATAAAAATACTCTATATATAATATAATATAATAGTTATCCTTAACTTGAAAGCAGCTAATCCACAATACATTGCTAAAACGTGGGTTTAATACTTTAACTGCTCAGTGGAATAATATCCTTCTGGTCTAATACTTAACTAAAAAGCAGTTATAGAAAAATACTTACCTTAAAAAATAATATTGACCCAGAAGTGCACGTTTTTGATTTGGTATAAAATACTTACGGTAGTTTATCAAGAACAGCAAAGGCCTCTGTATATTGCCTTCATTGATTACCAGAAAGCTTTTGATACTTTGGTGCATCAAGCATATGAGAAACCCTCATAGACCAAGGCGTTGACGATCAGTACATACAAGTTATCAAAAGCATTAACAAAAATAACACTAAAACTGGAAACTATTGGTCCTAGTTTTTCTATCAATAGAGGAGTAAGACTAGGCGACCCTCTATCTCCAAAGTTATTTACAGCTACACTAGAATTTATAATAGCCAAACTACACTGGAAGAGATATGGAATTAAAATAGATAACTGTTACCTCAGCCATCTACGTTTCGCGGACGATCTAGTGTTACTATCTGAAAGAAGCACACAGCTAGGTACAACTAATGATTGAATCACTGAATGTGGCTAGCAAGGTTGTAGGCTTAGAAATGAATCTTACCAATACAATGACGATGACGAATAGTTTAAAAAGAGCAATTGCAGTTGGAACTCACACTTTGGCATATACGGAAAGATATACATACCTAGGAATACAAATCGGGTTTGACAGAGCAAGTAATGAATCAGAAATTGACTTAAGAACACGACGGACATGGAACAGATACTGAGGCCTAAAAGATATATTTAAAAGTAAGATACCAAAACATATAAAAGCAAAAGTTATAAGATCAAATTTACTTCCATGCCTAACGTACGCTTGCCAGACATGTTAGTTCACAAATAAAATTAGAAACAAAATTAACACCTGTCAACAGCCATGGAACGAAGCATGCTAAACATTAAAGAAATCCACAAAGTCAGATACACTAAAACAAGAAAATTCATAAAAGCGACTGGTGCTCTCAGCTTCGCTCAAAGACTAAAATGGAAGTTGGCTGGCCATGTTGCTAGAATAGAAGACCAGAGATGGACAAAAAAGGTTACAACATGGAAGGGGCCACAAGGCAAAAAGCACCGAGGAAGACCTTATACCCGATGGGAGGGTGATATCAAAAACACTGCAGGACCACATTGGATGCAACTGGCGGGAGAAATGCAATTCTTTGGAGGCCTTCACCTTAATAGGGGTTCTCGAAAATGAACAATGAACCTAAGAAATGTCTACCTAAGTATAATTAAAATGTAATGAATTTAAATGTCAAGTAATAATAAAGATAAATAAGAATACAAATTTAATTTAATTGATGAACATGCATAATGTCAATAATCATAAATTGTTTTAAAATCTAATTGTATAATCTCATAAATTTTAATAGATTTTTTATGCATGCTGCTAATGAGATTATGATAGCTTATTTAATTTATGTGTAGAGAAATAAAAGGCTTTTTTTATTTTTTATTACGGTAGGTATTGAATTCTCATTGTAAAATACTTAGGAACTAATTTTCATATTGTACCTACGATGTACACAAGGTGTTGAAAAGATGTACATATCCTGCTGCGCAGCCTATACAATAACATAATTGCAAAGGTACGATTGGAGAGTGAAGGCTCACCTTTTCCCATTGAGAAAAGAGTGCGCCAAGGTGACCCCCTGTCACCCAAAATCTTCTCCGCCGTATTAGAATCCATATTTAGAAACCTGGATTGGGAAGAAAAAGGCTTACGGATCAATGGGGAACACCTGAGTCATCTAAGGTTTGCAGATGATATAGCTATATTTGCTGAAAGCTCTACAAAACTAGAAAAGATGATAAATGAAATGGCAAACGAAAGCAAGAAAGTAGGATTAACTCTTAATACTTCTAAAACTAAAATAATTACGAATGGAAACCAAGACATTGTATTAGTTGGGAATCAAACAATTGAATATGTATATGACTACATATACTTAGGACAAGTGGTGTCCTTTCAAAAATGCACAAGCAATGAGTTACAAAGGAGAATAGCAATTGCTTGGAAGAAATATTGGAGTCTCAAGGAAATTATGAAAAACAACGAAATAGAGATTAACATCAAGAAGAAACTTTACGAAGTCTCCATCCTACCGTCATTGTCATATGGCTGCCAAAGCTGGGCACTGAAGAAAGAAGATGAAAAAAAGCTATCGGTTTGCCAAAGAAAAATGGAAAGAAGCATGCTGGGAATAAAACTCAAAGATAGGATAAAAAACAAAAAAATCAGAGCTGAAACAAAACTGAGGGACATTGTAGAGGTCATAAGATCACTAAAATGGAATTGGGCTGGATACCTGTGCAGGATGGAAAACAATCTCCCTTATTCTACACTCTGTTGGGCAAAAAAAATCACAGAATGGATCCCATTGACTAAGAAGAGATCTAGAGGTCGACCGGAGAAGAGATGGCAAGACATCTTTACGGAGAAAGTTGGTCCTAACTGGATGACGAAGGCCAGAGACAGGAAAATGTGGAAGGAACTGGGGGAGGCCTACGCCAAAAAAGGCGACTACTAACATTATAATGTAATAATAATAATATAAGTAATAATGATATAATGTAATAGTAAGAATATATTCATAACTAGCTGACCCGTGCCCACTTCGTTGGGCGGTAAACATTTTTAGTAGTCTATAAAACTCGCAAATAACGTGGTTTAAACGATGCGTGTTTAAACAAATAAAATAGGTAAAAGATTTTTCAATTTGGCTCAGTAGATTCAGAGATTACCCCCTACAACCACACAAACCTTACTTATTTTTATTAGTGTAGTATAGTATAGATTTAAATATACCTGGATTTTATCGACCGGACGTCACACACACAGCTCCACATTTACCTAGGTATATATTGCGCTTCAAAAGCTTTTGATAGTACCAACTGGAGAATAGGGCACATCTATTGTCCAGTTCTAAAACTGGAACGAAGAATCACCAGTCGTCCTAAATCTTCACAATTTCTATCTTGATTCATGGCGTCTCGCAGATCTACATAATTCTCAGCGCGCAGTCTTCTCTCATTAGTTCTGTTCTGATGTATACCAAACGCTTCGTTTTAATTTTGGCATAAGTTTCCACCAGCCATTTTAATTTTGGCAATACGACCTTCTCTTATTGGTAAAATGTAACTAGGCGTAGAATTGCATTGCAGAAACTTTTTTGGTGTCCAGTCTCGTCAGTTTTCGGATCCACATGTCGAAGATCAAACTTGTATCCGTCTTCGCCACGACAATAGGTACCTATATAAGCGAGTAGAGACTGATGAGCATCAAATGCCTGGTACGTTTCGCAAATGCATTGCAAGCGGTCATCACGGGTATGCAGCATAATGTCCCGCCCGTCACAATG
Source organism: Eupithecia insigniata (assembly GCA_947859395.1). NCBI lineage: Eukaryota > Metazoa > Arthropoda > Insecta > Lepidoptera > Geometridae > Eupithecia > Eupithecia insigniata. The sequence goes on along the minus strand of OX402007.1, from coordinate 14,958,722 downwards.
CTGATCTATCAAGACGCCTGCAACATCTTTGGTAGCGAGAGCTTTGTACCAACCGGATGCTATCCAGTAGGTCGTTTATCGGCACGAATAACAATTTTGTACCTAATCATTTTGTTGGCTTTGGGGTATGGACTCGTATTTCATGTCCTTCCTCGTAGTATAAACTCAAATCATGCTAAGTATCATTCGAATCCATTCAGTAGTTTTTGCGCTATTTTAGGCTGAGAAATGTCACTTCCATCCCCACTCCCAAGGAAACCCTAACCAATTCCAGGATAAAAAGTATTCCATGACCTTCCTCTTAGTATTCAAATGAAACTTGGCATTCATTTGAATACTACGAGGTTCATTTGAAGTTTCATTTGAATACATTCAGTAGTGTCAGCGCTATGCGTAGGCAAGAAATTTTACCCTACTGCAGGGGGCCGCTACGGGGGGCTACTGGGGGTCTCACTGCGGGGCAATGTGGGGGCCCACTGCGGGGGCAAACTGCCGGGGCCCCCACTGCCGGTGCCCTCCACTGTGGGAGCCTACAGAGTGGGTCCCACTGCGGGGGGTACTGCGGAGGGCTACTGAGGGTCCACTGCCGAGAGTCCCACTGCCGGTGCCCCCACAGTGGGGGGCTAATGAGTGAGTACCACTGCGGGGCAATGTAAGGGGCCCACTTCGGGGGGCCATCTGCCGGCGGCCCCCACTTCCGGGGCCTTACTGTTGGTGCCCCCCACAGTGGAGGCTACTGAGGTCCCACTGCGGGGGGCTACTGGGAGGGTCCGGTTGCGGAGGGGCCCCACTGCCTGGAGCCCCACTGCCAGTGCCCCCCACAGTGTGGGGCTATCGCTCTCTATCGCCCTTGCCCCGCGCGCCATCCTGCAACGCGCAAAATTTTACTTGCATCCTCTCTCCCAAGGGAACCCTTCTGAATTCCGGGATAAAAAATATTTTATGCCCTTTCTTGTAATATGAACTTCAATCATGCTAAGTTTCATTTGAATACCTTCAGCATTTTCGGCGCTATGCGCAGCCAAGAAACTTCTCATAGTAGGAACTCAAATCTTGCCAAGTTTCAATACATTCAGTAGTTTCTGAGCTATGCGCGGCGAAGATACAGACAGACAGACAGAAAGACAGACAAACAGACAGACATGATGGAAAAAAATTACATTTTTGGCATCAGTATCGATAATAGATTGCCCTCAAAAAAAAAATCAAAATATCTTCAATGTACAGAATTGGTTATTAGTTACAGTTTTATTATAAGTATAGATTCTCAAGGAAAATATGTAATTATATAAGTAACATAAGTTAGTACAAAAATAAAGGCGAATTTAATTTAATTTAATTTATTTATTTTATTACCTACTGTATTTTTATTAAAGAAACAAAATTATCCAATCGTACAACCTGTACTGTAGGTAGGTAAATATTATAGCCCGGCCACACGCTCAAAGTTTTGTGCATGCATGATTGCACAAACACAGTTTGCGCAAGCAAGGTGGAGCGTGTGGCCACGCTCAAACCAGTTTGCGCAAGCAAGATGAAGCGTGTGGCCGGGCTCATCTTGCTTGCGCAAACTGGTTTGTGTAATCATGCATGCACAAATGTTTGAGCGTGTAGCCGGGCTATTAAATATCTAGGCTGTCTATCGGATTTCTAGAAGTTAGATTTGTTTAGAACATATGTACATACTCGTAGTTACCGATACATTTCTGGGCGGCCGCCCCCGAAAGGTCCCAGGGCGGGCGTCGCAAGTGTGCCAGGTTACGAAGTTCCTCCAGCCTCTAATCCATCAAACTAAAGACCTTATCAGATTTGATCGGAAGATTAGATATGCAAGAAAACTGCTGAAGAAAACTGTTACAGAAGTCTCTTTCTAATATAGGTAATATAAATAGTTTATGATTTCAGAGCAGTTTATAAAAGGTTCGAGGCAGAAAAACTTTCAATATATCGGTGTATTTACATAAACCCGGGATCGAAAAAGGTCCCAAATAGTCGGGAACATTCGTCTTTCCAACGTCACTCAATTTCGTTAAAGCTATCTATTCAGTACATTAACATAAATCTGTTTGGGCACAATGCTGTGTCCCACGCCCCGCGCCCTGGGGAGCGGAGGTGGGCGCCCCAATGAAAACACTACGAATTTTATATATAGTGCACCTTTATTGTCTTTTTAGAATGTTAAGCTCATTGGTACTTAGGTACTGCATTGCCTTGGTATTAACAAAAAGGATTAGAACATTTAGAACCAATATAGATTATTTAATTATTGTTCTAAAGCGAGTCCTTCGTGTCACTATGTATATTATGTAATGGGGCCGGCTGTTTATAACCGTCTTCCTCCTACGATTAATTATCAGTGCTTCCTCAATGCAATCCTTCAAAAGCAAACTAAAGTTCTGGCTTATTGAGAATAAAATGAGAATAATAATATTGTATTAATTTAATTATGATTCAATTTATATTATTTCCACTTATTATTTTACAATTAATTATTTTAGCACGTATGTATACATATATTAATTTATACAACGCTATTGTTAATTTCATTAGAATTAAGAATACATGTCATATTCTTAATTCTAATGAAATAACATATGAACGTTATCAATAAACGGACTATAACTATAACTATTATCGACAGCGTCGGTGACAGTCTTAATCCGGCGCCTCGTACACGCTGTTCATCAGGGAGAAGTAGGACCAAGTGCTGCTCATAACCTGTGAAATGTTCATTTGTGTTACCTTATCTTATAATTATACGTCGATGAACCAATTTATTCATGGATCCCGCAACTTTCCGTATAGCAACATATCTTCAGTTGGGTGCAAGGTGTTGCGGTGCCTCATCAATGCCAGTGCGGTAATGTTGTCGAACAGCTTGATCATCACGGATTATCGTGTACTAGGGCTGCCGGTTGGATATCTCGGCATACCAGCCTTAACGACATCATCCGGCGGGCCATTGTCACTGGTCACCGCTAACGTACAAGCTATTCTCGAACCGAATGGTCTGTTGCGTTACGATGGTAAGAGGCCCGACGGCACGACATTAGTCTTTTGGGAGCTGGGGAGCCATTGTGTGGGACGCTACTTGTGTCGACACACTTTCGCCTTCCCATCTTTCGAGGTCATCCGTGAGGGCTGGTTCGGCGGCAAATTTGGTCGAGGATCTCAAGAGTCGCAAATATGCAGGTCTCGACAGAGCCTACGTATTTGCTCCCCATGGAGTCGCGACCCTAGGTCCGTGGGGGGTACCAAGGCTCACCGGGTTTTCAAAAAATTATCTGAGCGCCTCGTCGAAGCGACGCGTGACCCGAGAGCTGGTGAGTATTTGGCGCAGCGCATTAGCATTGCCATAAAGCGGGGCAATGCAGCCAGCGTCTTGGGGACGCTTTCGACTGGTATTGATATGAACCAGTTGAGCTACCTGTAGATTGTTTGCAACAATCTGCAGTTAGCTCAATTGTTTCAATTGTAAATACTAGTTTAATTTGTTTATATTATTTAATTGTTATTTTCTTTGTCAATAATACAATTTATTCATTCGCCTATTTATTTATTTTTTAGGATGAGCCCTACCTAGATCTTTTCAAATGTATGGCCTAAGTATATTTGTGAGGTAGCGCCGACATTTCTTTAGTAATTTATAGATCACGTACTGTTGCGTGTGAGTCACTCACCGTGGTGAACATGCTGAGAGAGACGGGAGCGTACTTCAAGGAGGAGAGGCAGCAGGGCCGCTGCGCCCTGCAACGGACCACACCACACGAACAGTAGGTAAGATAATATAAGATAACTTTTAATTTCAAAAGAAAGATTACATGCTATTTCTTTTTTCAAGTAAAATGACGGGACCTATAGTTTTTTTTATTTATTTAATTTGGATTGCCATCAGCTTAACTAATAACAATAGAATTTGAAATAGACACAAATCTAATATAGTAATAGGCATTCGCTAATAGAGTCATGCTAGTGTGAACATTAAAATTTCTTTCGTCGACAATTGCGTACTTAATAATGTAAGTATTAAAATTATTAGTTATTAAAATTTAAAACCAAATAAGATATGTATACAAATTAAGAGTATATGGACATTATTGGATAAAAGAGGGAGCGCAGGGCTCTGGCGGTTCGAGGGAATATGTTGATTCGTAGGTTCTCCCGTTGTAGCGAAGAGGTGAAGATAACCCTCTTCAAGGCTTACTGCCAATGCTTCTAAACGGAAACCTATGGGTTCGATATACCAAGAAACCACTGGAGACCCTGCAACCTGCAACAACATTTTCAGGATGATGTTGGGGCTACCCCACTACTGCAGTGCGTCAGGGATGTTTGCGGAGTACCAAGTAGATGGGTTCACAGCTATTCTCCGGAAAAGACTGCCTCCCTGATGCGCAGAGTCCGGGATAGCTAGAACGGTATCCTAAGAACTATTGATAGACTCTCCTTTCCTAAATGGATATGTGTTGTGCGTAGGGTAATAGGTGTAATATGATGTTTTCCTTTATTAATTATTGTGTGTGAGTAGCTGTGACTAACCTAAATTTTTAAGTCTTCTAAAGTGCTAAAAACTTTACTAAAAAAAATATATATATTTTATTACAACTTTATGCAAAAGGAGTTGATAGTGATGCATCGCCTTGCCCTGTGAATGCTGCCCTGTAAAAGTTCTACTCGCTCGCACTACAAATGAATTTTGTCTATAATTAGTTCCAACATGTTGAACATGTAGTAGGGCGTTGTGTCTAAGCTGCTTACGCGGTACATAGAAGTCTAATTTGCCAAGAAGTTCTGGACAGTCAACATTATAAAGATAATCCGCTATATCCCGTCTATTTTTAAGTGGCATGAAATGGAACTTATTGCAGAGTTCATCGTAGGTAACAGGTATCTATGATTTGTAAAGGATCTTCACTCTAAAACACAGGTATCGTAAGAACAGCCTCTGAATACTTTCAATACGATATACGTACTTATAGTAACGCGAGTTCCATATCTGAGATGCGTATTCTAGATGACTCCTTACAAACGTGCAGTATAGAAGTTTAAAAGTTTTGGCGTTGGTAAAGCTCTTAGCTCCCTGATGCGCACAGCCACTCCAGCAAAAAAATCCCTAACTATTTTATGAAGTGAGCATGTTTCTGGCCTAGCTAAGGAATTACATGATCCAAGAAGAGAGAAATGGAATGACGAATACATACCTCAAGGATATGACAAACCAAATGCCACAACAGAAGAAATTCTTAAAGAATGCGACAATGTAGAGAACTTTCAAAACGAGACATCGTAGTAAGTATTAAGTTTAGGTTATCATGATGTCAGCCCTCACAAAATGTATAGTGCTTTATGTATAGCGCTCTACAAACTCCGAAACACTAACGTCATTGTGCTTCCAGTTATTAAAAATAAATACTTAAACGAGGAACGGCTGAATATGAACCTACATCTTTTATGTAAAAACTTTGACCACAGTAACTTTATTTCTATGAGCTCTATCCGTACTAATTATTTTTATAAAAATAAGGCTAATTTTGTTAAAGAATTATGTAATGTCATAAACGTAGCGATTGCCTATTCAGAATATAAAACACAATACCTAACATTTGAGAACCTCATCAAAAACAGGGACATGTTAAACTGCTTTCAGGTTTCAGCACAAGAAGAAAAACATAAACTTATGATTAGAAAATCCCTAGAGAGGATCAATGACATGGTTTTAGACGGTAACAAAGGACAGTTTTTTCGTTCCCAATGAGAGCAAGTTTGTAATATTCCACCAAAAAATAGGTGCTCGAAACAAACAAGACCAACTCCAAGTATTTTTAGATGATTTCTCTGAACAAGATTTTAATGTTCATGCGATCTGTTCATGCGAAATGTTAGAAGAAGCACAATACGATCTTAACTCTTTGTTTAGATGGTTTCTTGACCATTCATATTTCAAAAACCTGCTATCTCATATTCAAAGCTAAAAACAAAATACTACAGTCGTACTCACAGTTGATAATCAATGGCACAGTTTTACAGGAAAAGCGAGATGAGAAATACTTGGGGTTAAGACTAGACACAAAACTCAACTGGCACGTCCAAATAGACCACATTAAATCAAAGCTATCAGCGCTTGCTGGATCGCTTCGAAAGAGCGTTACATGTTTTCCAAGACGGGTCCGCTTAAACATTTACAACTCTTTGGTAAAATCACACCTAACGTACCTAATAGAAATATGGGGTAACGCACCGAACTATAAAATAAATGAGTTACAAAGACTACAGAACAAAATTATTAAAATTCTATTTCACTACCCTTATTTAACACCTACAGTAAAAATCTATAAAGAAACAAAACTGATGAATATTAAACAACTTTATACCTATACAATCTGTTTACTTATACGTAGAATCCTAAACAAAACCATTCATACAAATATCACATTCATCAAAAAGAGCCAATGACACAGCAAATACAATAGACGAAGAGATGACCATCATGTTTTGCCTACGATTAGAACTCAACTGGGTAGAAAGACGATTACTTTTGAAGGGGCCCAGTTCTATAACAGGCTACCCGAAGACATTAAAGGTGCTGGAACGTTTGGCGTGTTTAAAACCAAATTGCATAAATATATATTAGAGGATGTAACACTACTGACCTAATTTAAAAAGACGAAAAATAACATAATATTAATACTTAGCTTAAGTTTCTCATGTAAGTAACATGTTTGTTGTAAATGGGAAATAAAGATCTTTAAACTGATCTGCCTTACAGATACATTTATTATTTCCGGTCATAAACGAAACCTTAATTTACCGGGTTATCGACTGAAATCGAGTTTTTCAAAAAGCGATAACGGAACCAAGAAGTTTCGGATGCTGTGAAGACAAGAGTGAACAGGTTTCTTCTAGACCTTCGTGATACAACGTCGGCCACATCATCACTTTCCATCAGGTGAGATTGTGGTCAAACGAAAATCTATAAAAAATAAAAAAAATTAAAGGTTAAAAACTGTAAAACTGTATAATTAGTGTTTATCGTACACCCAATTCAAACATAAAAATATTTTTAGAAAAATTAAATAAAATAAATAGACAATCGAAAAAAAATGTTTTGGCGGGAGATATAAATATTGACACGACAACCTTTCAAAAATTCGAAAGATCTTCATGACCGATTATCGAGGTATAATTTTCAGCTCCATATTAATACACCTACAAGAAAACAGACGTGTATTGATCACTTAATATGAACTTTTGTAATGTGGAAAAGTTCTAAAACGATAAGAATAATATAAACATCTTGGTTAAAGCATATAAAACGTTGTTTTATTATAATTTTAAGAAGTACAAGTTAGCAGTTAAAACAAATATATATTTTCAGTGTTCTTGGAATAATAACACCAAGTAACTATAGCAACCAAACCATAGATTGTAATACCAAAGAGACGACATCCATAGGTACAGTCTCTTTACACCCTCGGAACTTATAAGAATCTTTAAATTCTCTTCAATCCAATCTGCCCGCTTAAAACTTCCAATCTTGGACCAAAGAGCGGCTTGGTAAGCATATCAGCCAGCTGTCGCACCGACGGTACTTGCTTAACTTCAAGTTCACCATTGATAACACATTCACGCACAAATAGATGTTTAACTTTGATATGTTTTGTACGTTTGTGGTATTCATACTTCGGATTGTGCGATAGCTTTATAGCAGACTCGTTGTCCAAATACAGTATTGGTTTCTTCAAATCCACCAAACTTTTCATAAGGCTGTTTAGCCATATAATTTCTTGCGCCGTTTCACTAGCTGCAATAATTTCTGCTTCAGTGGATGAAATAGAAACAACTGTTTGTCGATGACTTTTCCAGCTGATTGCAGCTCCTGATAATAAGCATACCATTCCAGTTGTTGATCTGCATGTTGCTTGATCTCCGGCGAGGTCTGAGTCAGAGTAACATAAAAGCTGTTGGTGTGACTCTTTTGATTGCTTATATACAAGACCTTTATCCGTCGTTCCTTTTAAGTAACGGAAAATCCGTTTCACTAGCATGATATCGTTTGTGCTAGGTTTCTCCAGGTTTCTGGAAGCAACGCTCACGGCGTATGCTATGTCGGGCCTTGTACCCACAGCTAAGTATGTAAGGGCTCCAACGGCTTGTCTATAGGGAAAAATGGTATCAACATCAGGTTCTGTATCGTTGATACTTTGTTTGATTATTGGCGTCGGTGTAGGTTTGCAATTAGTCATACCGTATTTTTCAAGAACCTTCTTTATGTAAGCTTGTTGGCATAATGTTATATTGCCTTTTTCAGCTTTGATTTCCATACCCAAGAAGTAGGAAGCAGGTCGAGTGGTTATTTTGAATTTTGTTTTCAATTCCTTGATAAACTCGTCTCCTGCTGTTGACGTATTCGACGCCACAAGCCCGTCGTCAACGTAGAGTCCAATCAAAACTTTTGACTTTCCTCTGATTCTAATGTACAGACAAGGGTCAGCTTCACTTTGTTGAAATCCCGTCACTTCTAAGAAACCGGCAATGCATGAGTTCCAGCATCGCGGTGCTTGCTTCAGACCATAAAGGCTGCGATTAAGTTTGCATACCTGGTTTGTCCCATCTTGGAAACCTTCAGGTTGTTTCATAAAGATTTCTTCCTCTACTGAGCCATTCAGAAAGGCTGTAGCTACATCGAATTGGCGTAGGTTTAAATTTTCTTTAGCAGCAATTGCATTAATAGCTCGTATAGTACTGAGTCGAGCCACAGGACTAAAAGTTTTGTCGTAATCGATTCCTTTTTGCTGTGAATAGCCTTTTAAAACTAGTCTAGCTTTGAATTTATCGATTGAGCCATCTGGATTTGTCTTTAATCTAAATATCCATTTGCATGGTAGTGCTTTTCTTCCAGCAGGCAAACTCACTAAGTCCCACGTTTTGTTTTCATTCAGAGAGTTTATCTCGCTCAGCATGGCTTTAATCCATTGTCCTTTATTAGGAGATTCCAATGCTTGTTTGTAAGTCACAGGATCTTTAGGTAAATTTTGAACTTCAGCAACAGCAGCTAGTATAAAGTCATCATACCGTTGTGGTTTTTGTATTGCTGATCTGTCTCGTAGACTGTAGCTATTCGGTTCAGATTCAGGCTCCGTGTTAGCGTGTTCATGACTAAGACTTTCTCGAAGAGTACTTTCGTTAAAAGAATCTTGTTCATCATCAACGTTTTCGTCAACACTTTCATATTGCAGAGTAGAATCAGCTGCGTTTTCAGCAATACTGTCGTCTTGCTGACTTTCAGTTTCATTATTTTCAATAGAAAGTTCTTGCTGAGTCACGTCATCATCATCGATTTCTATTTGCGTTTTCATCGTTTCTGAAACCGAATCACAGTTAGTGTTTTTATTGTATTCAAAGTTGTTTACATCAGTTGGGCTTTTGTAGTAATTAGCCTTGACTACTTTCACATCTGCGGATATAAAAATCTTGTTCGGAACGTAAACCCTGTATGCTTTGCTGGTGTCAGAATATCCAGCAAACATCCCCGGTATTGCTTTTGAAGCAAATTTATGACCTCTTGGTCCTTTCTTCAAAATAAAAACTTTCGATCCAAAAGGGTGGAGGTGATTAAGACAGGGCTTTCTTAACACCCATTTCTCAAATGGTGTTTTATTTTCTATAGCACTGTTTACACTTCTGTTTGCTAGGTAATTAGCAGTGTTTACTGCTTCTGCCCATAGGTGCATTGGTGCTTTAGCATCAATAAGCATAGCTCTAGCCTTCTCCACAATTGTCCGATTTTTGCGTTCAGCGATACCGTTCTGGTGTGGGGTTAAATAGGCTTGGAATTTCGCATTGACGTATTCTGTTCCATTATCCGTTTGCAAATGTTTAATTTTATTGCCTGTAAACTTCTCCATTTCTTGTTTGTACTCTTTGAACTTATCTAATACTTCAGATTTATTTTTCAGGAAGTAGACCCGTCCATACCTACTGTAATCGTCAATAAAAGTAACGAAGTATCTGTTTTTGGCATGAGTAGGTGTTCTTATTGGGCCGCACACGTCGCTGTGGACAATTTCTAGACGTTCAGTAGTTCGAGGAGTTGTTCGTTGTGGAGGGCTCGGTACTCGAGTCATTTTTGCTCGAATGCAAATTTCACAGTCTGGCAATGACAAAATCTCATTTTTGTTAAAACTCATTCCAGTCACTGTCTCGTTGTTGAGAGCCAGTTGGAGATCTTTGTAATTCATGTGCCCAAGTTTTCTGTGCCAGTCTAGTATGGAACCTTGTTTTGTGTTTGTCGAACCAGTTGCAGGCGTTGCTGCGAAGCTTTGTTCAATGTTTGGTTTTCTTACGTAGTAAAGACCATTGCTCGACTTTTCTGCAGAAAGTATAAGTTCACCTGACTCGTTGCGAACTAAAGCACGGTTGTTGTTGAACGAGACGGTGGCTCCATGTGAAGTCATTTTAGGTACCGATAGTAAATTGGTAGAAAGGGAGGGTACATACAGGGCATTTTCCAGATGTACCCGTCGTTTTCGTTCTTGATCAGAAAATGTAATTCTTCCTTCACCCAAAATTTCTGGAGAGTGATTTTCTGATGCAAATTGGAGTTTTCTTGACACAGTCTTCATGTTTTTGAAATGCTTATGGTTATAGGTCATGTGTGAGGTACAACCACTGTCAAGTACCCAGTCATCCTGGTTGTTTCGTGTTGAACTAAGAAAACATTCTTCAGCAAATAGGGAATCAGCGTTTTTGTTAGTGTTTTTGTTTTTCTTCCAGCAGTCAGAGCAAACTTTGTGTGTCTTCTTCTGAAAGATTCTTCTTCCCGTTCTTTTACATATTTTGCAAGAAGCGAAAAGTGTGTAGGGGTTCCTACAGTTATAAGTTTAGTTGATGGTTAAATAGTTAGAGGGAAGGAAAACGTACGATTCAAACCCCCGAGTGCTAGTTTGACACTGATTTTATTGGTAATTGATTGAACAATAATAGTAGTTAGGTAAGCAAATTGGTGTAGGTATATATGTACATGACCTACTTAATTCTACCTACCTATCGTGCGGTACACCGTACATTCTGCCGGCCGAAAAGGTAAACGTCGAATCACAATTTATCTTAATGCTATAGAGTGTATAAACGTTATGTAAGTAAAGCAAAAGAACATGTAAGCGAGTAAGTTAAATAGTAAGTAGGGAGGAACATAAATATGAATTCTTAAATATTTAATCACTACACTACACTGTTGGAATGTCCAATCGTAACGATGGAAGTCGGGGTCGGCCTCTCGGAGCCAAGTCTTCGAGCTCGAGGTCCGTAAACGCCGCCGCCGCCGCCGCCGCCGCTGCCGGCGCCTTCTGCGCCTTCTGCGCCGACCGCGTCGCTGCAGCCATTGTGGTTAAAGTGACCGGTGCGCTAGTGGTTAGCGCCTTGAGAGCCTTGTGCCTGCGGCAGCGTCTCCATAGATATATACATAGTACTAGAACGCTTAGTCCGATTATTGTGTAGAGTACTGCGAACTGATGTATGTCGTGTACTGTGAGTGGCGCGTTTTCTTGTTCTTTGATCGTTTTGCTTTGTGTATCTATACGGCGCCACTCGTTGTCATGAGTTTCAGGTGAAAACTCGATGCCAGAAGAGTTGATGAGGGTGTTTAGTATTGATGTCTCCGGTTTTAAGAACTTGCTGTCGTCATGGACTGTGATATGGCTCAGGTAGTTGTTATGTCCGAGTATTGTTATTATGTCACTCTTGATTGTGCAGCCTTGACCTATATCCAGTAGTCCATTTCCTTTTAGTGACTTAATCGTCATGCCAGTACCAATGCAGAATATGCGGACTGTGCATTTTCCACAGCACGAGAACAGCCAGCTGTTGTTGTTGTGTAACTTGATCCATCGCTCGTAGCACGCCGCCGTCTTCGCGTGACACATTGTTATGTTTTGTATCTTCAAGTTACAAAGTGATTGTTTAATTTGTATCATATAAATGGGTCTATCTATATGACAGAGTAGTTGGTTTGTCTGTACGTTAATACAACTTTGGATTTCTGCTTCAGTAAAGGTGATGAGCAGGTCCTTTTGTAGATTATACGCGATGTAGGGTGCTATAAATTCCATAGTATATGACTGTTGTGGTAGGCTTATTATCCTGTCCAGCTCAAATGATTCTTTGTTAAGTAGAGGTATTCTAACTTCGATTATCATGTAAGAGCCGTAGACTCGTCCCTTTATCTGCATAAGTTTGTAAACCTCCTTTACGTCTTGCTTGTCAGCAGGTAAAGTCAGGTCCGAAGGTAAGTGATTGTTTATTGTATTCATTTGTTCCTGTAATTGTTCTGGTGGCAATAAGTGTATGTCCATATGACCTTGCGTTAGGTCAGTTATGGTACTTATTATGTTTTCTTGCATGGTTCGTAAGTGAGAGATGATGATCACCGCCGATATGGAAGCTGATAAAATGTGAAATTCCTTGTTGTTTATAGTTTGTTGTCGAGTCGTAGTAGTTTTTATGTTCTGTAGGTAGTTTTGTACAACTCCAAACTGTTTGTTCATTATTACTTCGTTTCTCTGCATGAGGTTTGTTTGAGCTTCAATAACGCTCGTTTGGTTTTTCAGTAGAAGTTGTAGGTGATTTTCGTTCTGTGATATCTTTGTTATGTCATTTTCGTACTTCTTTGCAAAATTGTCATCAAGTACTCCAAATAAAGAGTTAGCTAGATAGCCCACACCATTGATCAACCCTCTTTTGGGCCTTTTAGTAAGTTGGCTCGTGAGAATCCAGTTGTAGTGATTAATCTCTGATAACTCGTGTTGAAGTTGATAAATTATGCTCTTGTACTGCAGTGGTAGGTCGGTATCCTTAGTAAGTAGGTAACCTTCCAAGTGGTTGACATAGTCTTGCATGTAGTCTAATCCTGTCCAGTAGGTACTCATGTTATAGTAAACAATTATTTTCCATTCATCTCGTATGATGTTCATGTTGTACATCTTATCGAAGTAGATGTCCTTGTCGTCACTGAATGTTGATATGTTGTATGAGCCCTGTCCTGGGGTCAGTAGGATTAGAAGCAGCATTGTTGAAAATAGGCTTCTGTAAGGCCTCCGTGTTGCACGCACTGGTCGGCCGCTTGTCGACGATTCGGCCAGTATCGTTGTGACGTCATTCCTTGTAGATCGTGCGTCATTGATCTGTTGCTGAGGATCTGCGTTCTTCGCAGGTAAGAGTGATAGTTTCTGGATTGGCCTTTTTATGTCGTTATAAGGAATAAAAATCGATAACATGCTCCGTTTGTTTAGTTTGACCAGTTTCTTAACTTGTAAATCTTTTAATAGTTCGTCTTGAAACTTCATAGATTGAGCAGTCTTCATCGTTAGATTTAGAGTGTTATGCATCTTTGTAGGGAATACGTTTTTATGTTGAGGCATTTGTTCATTTCGCAACCGCTCTGTAAAACTCCATATCCAGCATATTTTTGTTATGCGCCGTGTAGAGCTATGATTGTTTACTAACAAATCATTTTTGTATGTTACGGTTAAGGCTGCGTTCACACTGTGTTTCTTGACCTTTAGGACTAGTGGTTGGTAAGTGTTATTCTGTGTGTTTTTGTCATAGAGTGTAGTTAACCACTGCAATCCCTGCGGTCCTTGCCACGACAAAGAATGTTCTGACAAATGTAGCGATGTCAGTCCTCTTGTAGCGCATTCTGCTGTACTGTCTTTAGAGCAAACGTGGTGCCATGTTGATGATGATATGATGTTGAGTAAAGTACGAACCCCGTTAGCTACAAATCGTTTCCGTTTGTCGGTGTCTGTATGTAGCCAACCAAGAACCACCACTGAGTCGTTCCACTTATAAATCTGTACAGCATGCGTCCGCAAAAATGCTTCCTTGACCTTCTTCATAAGGCACAATACATGTAGTATAATATGTAGTAGCGCGCAAAGTTTACTCATAGGTAAGTATTGGTAGTTTTTTAAAAGCGCTAACTTTGTTATGACCGTCACAATCGTCAATGTGTACTCGCCTTTAGAGTTTGAGGTTACGAAGTAAATAGTACAAGCTTTTTCTGATGCGTCATTCAAGTCTTGAATTGCATAATTTTCGTTTCCAATGTATTTAAGTTTTCGGAATTTATCTAGAGCATGAAAACCCCCTCTTAGTTGTAGCCACTCCATTGCTTTAAGTTTTTTTGTTTTAGTTATGATAGCCTCATTTTGAACTTGTTGGTGGAATTTTAAAGTATATGAAACGGGTTTCCAACGTAATCCCAAGGTTTTCCTATTCTCTGCGTTTTTAAATTTAGGAAGTTCTAGATAGTCAGTTGTGACATCTAGTTCGAGCTTCTTGGTGTTGCTGGAGCACATGCAATTGTTTATCCCAGCTTCCATTATCTCCTGTTGTGGCTGATGAGCTACAGATATGTTGTTGCTATTTTGTAGGAGACCATCCATGAATAATGAAGATATCAGAGCGGCAGGCGTTTTGGGAAACTTATGTGCGTCATCCGTTTGTCCTTGATTTTCGTAGGTCTGTACGTAATCATTCTCGCAGTACGGTTGATCTTGTATCAATTTATCAGCCTGCTCATTGATCTCTTCTAGTTCCCAATGCTGTGGTAGTTCAGCCATGTTCTTTACCACGACGTGACAATTGAATGTTTTGACACATCCTGACAGTATCCAGCCTAGCCTTGTTTGTTGAGCGATGGGAGCCAAGTGCGGGCCCTTGAGCAGACCGCTCATCAGTATCTTTGAGTAAACGCTCGCATCCAGCAGTAAATCGATAGGTTTGGAGACATTATATTCAGGGTTGGCGAGTTGAATGTGTCGCAGGTGTGGCCATGACTGTCTGTTGAAGGACACATTGGGTAGTTGGTTTAAGACGTGCATAATAACCATAGCTTGTGTGGTAAAATCATAGTCTTCGTAGATAGATTGACATTCAAGTGTGATGACTGCCTTAGTTTGTTTTGTCCCGTTTCCGATGCCAGAAACAGATGCATGGTACCGCTGTCGGGGCAAGCCTAATATCTGTGCTGCGTTTTCGGATATTAAGGAAATCTGGGAGCCTTGGTCCAGGAGAGCTGTTAAGGTGACGTATTCACCGTCCGCGGCCTTGACCTTGATAGATACAGTCGTTAGTAAAATCTCCTCATCATCGGTAGCGACGTGATTAACGCTATGTTGTTTGTTATGTTGTTGTTGTGGTGGCGTTGGAGATTTCGCAATACGAGCCGTAGGTATGGACGATGACCCGGCCTCGATTGTTTTATTCGATAAATTGTCAGAAAGGTCGCTATTCGCGTATGCGTCATGTAAAATCGTATGATGGTGCTTATAGCAAACTCTGCATGTTTTCTTCGATGTACACGTGTTGTCATTGTGTGAGTATAAGCAATTTTGGCAAATATGCAATTTTATTACAGTCATTAGCTTGTCGTCTGGTGTTAATTTTATAAAATTGGTACATTTATATAAATAGTGATTATTGTTACACATAGGACAACTGATTGAGCATGCTGCACTAGCTTGATGTTCTTTGTATGGGTATTTGCCATAACGATATTCACCCTGCTGCTGATACTTTGGTTTGTTGACTTTTTGTTGGTTTGCCCTACCAGGTGACGAATCTCTCTCCTTTTTAGTATGTATAGGCTCCAATGCTGTGAATTTCCCCTCCAAGAAGTCCAGTAGTTCCGATAGTGTCGGTAGATCACGGGGCGACTTACGGGCTTCCTTGTAATCTCCGTATGTTTCGGGGTCTAGCTTCTTCGAGATTAGGTGAACTAACAGCGGATCCCAGGTACTTGTATCGATACCTAGATTTTGTATGGCGTAGAGGCACTCTCTTGATGTATCGAAAAGACGT
Organism: Eupithecia insigniata; assembly: GCA_947859395.1. NCBI lineage: Eukaryota > Metazoa > Arthropoda > Insecta > Lepidoptera > Geometridae > Eupithecia > Eupithecia insigniata. Next base: position 14,942,864 of record OX402007.1, on the reverse strand, counting down.
CTGATCTCGTGTGCTGTCTGTTTGGTGGCTACTGGTTGATTTAGAAATACCTCTACCTGTTTAGTGAAGAGCAACTGCGGGTTGTTATATCGATGAGTTAGTAAATCCCACGCAGTGTCGTAGTTGTCTGCAGAGATATGTAGATGCTGAATAAGTCGCTCAGCATCCCCACGAACTCTTCCCTTCAGATGTTGCATCTTTTGGGACTTCGTAAGCAAGTTGTTGTTATGGATGCTTTCCACGTAGAGGTCGTAAAAGGTAGGCCATTGTGTGTACTTGCCCGTAAATGTTGGGATCTCGATTTGAGGAGTCGATTGCTGAAGATGCGATGTTGAAGCCAGCTTATAGTTTAGTGTACGCTTGATCTTAGTGTATGTTTCCTCGTAACTATCAAACTCACCATCATATCGAGGATCGGATCCTTGTAGAATATTGTCAATTCGCAAGTGCAGAGAGTCGATTGCATTCCATCGTTGTTGTAATGTACGCAGCTCATCTTCGATCTCCCATCTGTCTCGTATCTCATCAGCTTGAAACCTGTTTACCTGACGGTTAAACGCGCGGAAGTTGGTTCTCTGCAGTGATAGCAACTCGCTTACCTGCCCTAGCGAAGAAGTAGTTTGCTCAATGGGCGGTGGCGGGGCCGTCGAGATGGGCCTAGGTGATCGAGCAGGCACTTCCTCGGCTGATGTCCCCGGCCTTGGTAAAGGAGATGGAGTTGCTAGAGTAACATCCACAGCCGCAGGGGGGCAGGACGATATCTTTACACGGACAGATTCGTAGTATGTTCTCATTTGCTCGAATTGGTTTTCCACGAAGTAAGGCTCGCTGTCATTTGTATAAGAAGATAGTTTTTCGTTATTGGATTGAAAATCTCCCCACAGCTTGTCGAGGGTATCCAGACGTTCATCCAGGTACCTGCGGGTCTTCCGATTCGCAGAATCCTTGCTAAAGTTGCGTTCTAACTTCTTGATGGCATCAACAATATCGTGTTGGCGCTGAAGTAGGCTCTCCATGTTGTAGTAGTAGTAGTTGGTAGTAGGAGATGTAGGTAGGATATTCAGTACTTATATGTAACTAAGTACCTGTAGGTACTCCGTGTCCTCGTTAAATTAGTACAACCTTATGCGCCTTCTCAATGACTGGTGGAACCCGCTGGTGGGAAGCCAGTCAACCGATTCGCAGTCGCACGTAATTCACTAAAACACTAGAGCACTGTTTCACTGCTTGGTATCAAACGTCGATGATACTTCACAGAATAGTTAGTAGACCGTAACCCGGTTGTAAACCGTGTCTCCCGAACGTCGACAGGAGGCGGCCACGGCGCTGGTAAAAATTTAGGCTGAAGGACCAAAAACTGTAGGGGTTCCTACAGTTATAAGTTTAGTTGATGGTTAAATAGTTAGAGGGAAGGAAAACGTACGATTCAAACCCCCGAGTGCTAGTTTGACACTGATTTTATTGGTAATTGATTGAACAATAATAGTAGTTAGGTAAGCAAATTGGTGTAGGTATATATGTACATGACCTACTTAATTCTACCTACCTATCGTGCGGTACACCGTACAAAGTGCGTTTTCTTCTTGTTGTTGTTGGCCAGGTTCGTAATTATCATTGTGATGACGAGCGTCGCTCTCTTCAATGATTTTTATTTTTAGTTCTTCCGGCTTTGGCAATATGTCGCGAGACTCTATAGCAACGCGAAAGTTTTCGTACTCTGAGGAAAGGCTGTAGAGCATCATGATAGTTAGCAAATCCTCATTTATGGTGACATCCATGTCAGCGAGCTTATCCATGGTGTCCATAAACTTGTTTAAGTGTGTACGAACATCACTGCTTTCTAGTTTGGTCAGAATAAGTTGCTTTAATAATGTGGCCTTACGAGCAGGGCCTTTGCTCGCATGTATTTGTTTCAATTTGTACCACAAGTCTTTCGCAGTCTTACATTTCTTAACCACTTTTAGTTGGGAAGGAGCAATGATTAGAATTAGTTCTGCCTTGGCCTGTTTATCTGCTTCGACCTCAGTCGTATCTGCTTTTTCGTCAAGCGGAGTTGAGACATACTTCCATAGCTTACTTTTTACCAATACAGCTTCAGCCTGTATTGCCCAAGTATCATAGTTATCCTTATCAAGTGGATCAATGTGATATGTTGCTTTAGACATATTTATAGCAAAAAAAAAAAAAACTTACGAAAATATTTTCGCTATAATATTGCGTCGTGACAACTTTTCATTGTTCGGAACCACGCTCTGCTACCATATGAACTTTTGTAATGTGGAAAAGTTCTAAAACGATAAGAATAATATAAACATCTTGGTTAAAGCATATAAAACGTTGTTTTATTATAATTTTAAGAAGTACAAGTTAGCAGTTAAAACAAATATATATTTTCAGTGTTCTTGGAATAATAACACCAAGTAACTATAGCAACCAAACCATAGATTGTAATACCAAAGAGACGACATCCATAGGTACAGTCTCTTTACACTTAATAAGCAATATTTCTCACGTATACACGTATTCGCCGAGTGGTTATCCATTCATACCACACACACACCGTACAACGCGACTGATTGCTGCCCTCGTCAGCGTTGCGTATCGCACCGCCTGCCGCGGCCCTGCTGGAGCCGCCATCGCCGCCGCAGCCAACGCGGCCGCTGCCAACGCGGCCGCCGCAGACGCCAGTACTGCGAGCACCTGCCCGCGCGCTGAAAACCGGCTCCTCCTTCACGACGACGGTACTGGGCTTGGCGCCCACGCCTACTGCACGTGCCTGCCGCGCCCTTTGCGCAATCTCCAATGCTTGTGCCAGCATCAAAGTTTTGGAGTCGCATTCAAAAAGTTTATCACGCCCTTGTCCGGTCCTCAAGCCTAGCACGAAACGGTCCCGCAGTAGCTTATCCAATTCTCGCAATAAACGGCTACCACTCGCAGCCGTGCTGCCCATTCTTCAATGCTTTCGCCGTTGGACTTTTTATTGCTTCGTTGTCACCTAGCTTGACAAGCCTAGGGGTTAAGAAGAGAAAGAATAGATAGTTATAAGAATATTTAATTAATAACAAGGTCGTAGGTCAGCCGGGTCAAACTTCACGATATAAGGATTGGGTTTTCGGAAACCGCAATCTCCTGTAGGGCACTCCTGTCCTCCTTAGCGCCAGTCCGTGTTCGTCCCAGTCCGGGAATCGGCGGCAGGAACTGGGCGAGGGTTGCGCTGACAGTCGGGTTGAAGTAGGCGGGAAGCGGGAAGCCAAAGTGCCGGAACAAGACAGCTGCTTCTTGCCGGTATGGTAGGAATATAGGTGTTTCTTCTAGGAAGATAGGTGTTCCTGGAATTCCAGACTCAGGATTAGGGACACGCCAGCGTAAGGGGTTTGTAGGGGAAGCCCGAGGATTGCACAGTATGCAGAAAGACTAAAAACTTCCCCAAGGCAGAGAGATATAAGAGGCGGCGTTTACAAGTTATATTTAAGTAAGATTTAAAAACAGCCGTTAAACAATAATGCACAACTCACCCAAGATTGGGAACACTATGAACACTGGCTTTATTAGAATTTAAAGAAAACTAGTGCCTAGCAATTAAGCGATAAATGTCTCACTTTTTTACGTAAATTTATAGAGTTAAATTCCTTAAGACGAGTTGGCACCGAGAAGCTTAGTCTCGCCTCGAAGCTCAGGAAGTTACTGCTTGCGGGCCGAACGACTCAATGAGCTCCCGCCGGCCGCGCGCAGGCGCAGAGTGGTCGCGTCGATCGAAAGTCACGCGCATATCGTTAGATTCGAAAGTTTAAAGCTTAACCGACCACATAAAAAGAAGGTGGTTCTAGTATCTACGTTACTAGTAGGTACCGACCATCCGTATGAAAATTCAATATTAAAATAGTTATTAATAAGATACAACGTTACATCGTAGAATTTTGCCCTGTTGGGGAACGTAGACCTTTGTGGCGTGAAATGTTTGTTGAGTACATTCACAAGCTCTTTGTAGGTTACTCCTTCGAGAATCTTCGGATGAACGATGTTTCGAAGCAGAGTCGTCGGAAAAATGCGTTGGCAATACCGCACTTTGTTTTTCTTCGCCGATATTGTTCAATTTGATAAATTGCGTCAATGTACCGAAAAACACTTCCCACTCATGGATTTTGAATAGATCATGACCTCTTCGTGAAATGGTATATCGCTAAGTAATGAAACGTCCGTCTTACTTGGTAGCTAGTTTATTACTGGGGAAAGTACAAGTACCCTCATAGTTATATACATACATCTCAAATAGTCTTCAAGACGGGAGAGATCTGACTGAAGAGCAACGATGTCAAGATTGGATGTTACAGTGGAGAATATTTTCACATCATCAGCAAAACAACAGATTTGATGATTTGAAGCATACTTCGATATGCCTTAGGGGACCTAGCAGAGACCCCTGCGGGACCCCACTAGGAATGGAAACCCAACTAGATATATTGTTACTGAGAACGACTGTCTGTGTCGATTATCAATATAGTTCCTTGAGTTAAACTCTATTCCCCACACTAGGACAAGATAGCCTGTATAGTGGGGACACAGGTACGAAGGATCAACCAATACCCAACTGAACCTACGCACGTTTGTACTTAGATAGTTAACACCACTGCTACTAGGTATATACGTCCACTGCTGCACACCGCACACCTCGAAGAGTTTGCCTTTATCATCTCATTACGCTTGGCAGGCGGATTGCTGATTGCAATGAAGGTGTTAAAAATAGAGACGGAAGCAGCTGCTCTTCCTCTGGTAGGTTTGTTTCTGAATACATCTGCAGAGACCGGTGGCATGACTTGTAGTTTCTTATTGTGAATATTATTGTGAATCTTACTCTTCTACTAGAAACTCACTGTATACTGCTATTTTTCAGGGATTCATACAATGGTTATGACTAGAAAGGCATGCGACCTGGAGGCCAAGCTGAAGCTCGCTACGGCCCAGCTCAAGGAAGCGAACGAAGACCGAGATAGGCTGCTTTAAGTGCAGGAGGATAGCGAAGCTGAGTTCCTGGTTAAACTTGGCAGGATCAAAACTCTCAAGGGACAACTCGTTGAACTTCAAGCTCACCATGAAGACGCATTATCAGAAGTGGACCGTTTAAAAGCATGCTTGCGTTCTGTGGACAATTGTTATGAATCGTATGAACTGGTGTTGCAGCTTAACAAGGACTTACAGCAAGAGCTTTCAGAGTGTAGAATAAAACTTGATAAATTAGAGTGTAAGCCCTTGCCTTCAGCAAGTTTTTGTAGTTTAGATCTAAAGACAGAGCTCATGATATCTGATCCCAACATATCCAATGTTCTGACTACACCATGTAGCCAAGGACAGAGCCAAACACCGGTCATAAAAAAGAGAAATAAAATTAAAAAATATGTAAAAATAAGGAACTTCATTAAGATGTCAACGAAAAAACTTAAGAATCAACAACTTCTCAATAATGCTAAATAGAGCAAGGAAAAATGTAAATGTAGCTTACAAAAAGAACTGGACTCCTGCTATAATTTAATAGGACACCACTCTAAGGATTTAGACTATATGGCTGGGGAAATAGTTAGCTTAGAAAGGGCACTTCATGACGTAACATGTAAATATAAACAGTCCCAAAAAGAAGCCAATGACCGCAATCAGGAAATGCAGGCTATTGTTAATAGCAATAGTATGTATGTTGAAGTACGGCATAACTGTACTCAAACAGATTTCGAGATGGCACCTACAAACTGTAATTCTTTAACTAGAGACGGTGCTGTGGAGGTGGTGCATCCATCACCGCTGTTGTCACCATCCGCATTGCTGGCGGCATCACCTTCGCTCGAGTCCCACTATAATAGCTCTAGCAACAATACAACACTTATTGCACCCATGGGTGGTCCTTCAGTTTAAGCTGCGCCGTCTCTGGTTAAGGATTTACGTCTAGACCACAGTCAACAAACACCGAAGACTGTGATATACTCGGATAAGTTAGGTGCTGGGATGGGTCTGATACTTAGTGACTTACTAGTACAAAATGTTGTAAACAATTGCTATCCAGATGCTAATATTAATGTAATTACGGATTGTATTCAGAAAGATAACTCTCTGAATAAAAGCACCACTCTAATTGTTCAGCTTGGTGAAATTTGTGTAAAACGGTCAGCGTTGATTAGGCTAGTTGAGGTACTTCTAGAAAAGGTACAAAATGGACTAGGGAAACTGATTATTTGCTCCTTCTCTTACTCAAATTCATTGACATCAAAGCAAAATGAAAATATATCAAACAATAACTTGCTGATGTAAAACATGACATGTCGTCATAATGATGTATTACTTTTTGATACTAATAAGTTTATTAGTAAAACTTTTTTAGAACAAAATGATAATTGCTAAATTGTTAGCATATAATATTTTTGATCCCGTTATAAATAGTATAACCCAGTTGCCTGACGAGCCTGTATATGTAGTTAGTAGTAGTACTAATGAGGGCATTAAAGCGATCGTGTCAGTAAATACAAATTTAAACTGACCGCAACGACAACGGGAAAGCAAAAATCACTTCATATAGTCCATCTAAATATACAAGGCTTACCCAGCAAAATCCTAGAATTAGAATTATTTTTGAATTATTTTAATGTAGATGTTATGTGCTTAACAGAACACTGGATTGTGAAGAATCAGTTACTTCCCTTTTATCATAACTATTGTTTTGAAAGTTCCTACAAAAGAAAGGCTGCTATACGTGGTGGCTCTCTAATTATAGTTAAAAATAGTCTTAAATGTAAAGAACGGAAAGATATTGTAAACCTCACTATCGAGTAAGGATGGGAGTTATTGGATATTTTGGCTACCGGTTATTAGTTGGGTATTTTTTTCAATACCGCTAGTACCAACTGGAAACCCAATAACGTTACAATACTCTATACCTGTTCTGATTTCTACCCAATATATTTCTAACCGATTTGGTTAGAAATACCATCTAACCGATTTGGTTAGAAATACCATCTAACCGATTTGGTTAGAAATACCATCTAACCGTTTTGGTTAGAAATACCAAATACTTGTTGCAGCTACATAACTCTACGGGTGAACGGTCCGCTAGTACCTATGCGTAGATGATAGTTAGGTAAGTATAGGTATTGAAGCGTTGGGTAGTTATGGCTCACGGTCGGTTAGGCGCGATGCTCGCTTTGCACAGTTATTCCCTAGCGGTATGCGGATTTAACAATAGCGTTAGATATTTTAGGACCATGCTAACAGGTACTGAGTTAGTTATTGAATACCGGACTCATCTCTACTATCGAGAGGACTATTGAACTTTCATGTGTGGAACTGGAGCGGCATATCATAGTGTGTGTGTACCGCCCCAAATTGTAAACTCATCTAATAAAATAAAAGCAACATGGAGACTAATAAATAACGGAACTAGTAAATCAAAGCCACGTTCCAGAGAAATAAGGTTAAAAATTAATAATTCAATTCTTATACATGAAAAGGATATTGCCGATGCTTTCGGTGCATTCTTCTCCGATATTCCTGAAGTTGTTACCCGGACTCTAAACTCCTCACCTTCGATGGCGGTTGAATTATTAGAATCATCTGTTGAAAAATGTAAAGAGGTCTTTATATTTACTCATGTAAATGCCAATTATATAGTCAAAACGTTTAAGTCTATTAACATCAAAGATACTGAGGATCTCTGGGGTATCTCAACCAAAGTACTAAGTTCAATTATAAAGGAAGTGGCTCCTTTCTGGCCTTTATTTTCAATAGTTGTGTCGACGCAGGAGTTTTTCCTGATCTCATGAAATATAGTAAACAGGTTCCTCTTTTTAAATCTGGAAGTCACACTGATCCGGCCAACTACAGACCAATTTCAATACTCCCAGCAATAAGTAAAATTTTTGAAAAAATTATTCTCATTCAGTTGTCCTCTCCCTGTATATTGGATGCCTGGGATAAAGCAAAAAACGCTATTGGTATATTCTGTGACCTTTCTAAGGCTTTTGATTGTGTAGATCATGCTACATTAATTGGAAAATTGAAACACTATGGAATTCAAAACAAGGCACTGGACCTTATGCAATCATATTTATCTGATAGAGTTCAAAAAGTAGATATTGGTAAAGAAAGATCTAGGGGCTCAAAAATTTAATTAGGCGTCCCGCAAGGATCAATATTAGGTCCTTTCTTATTTTTAGTATACGTAAATGATCTCCCTTATTTAGCAAAAGATCTGTGTGATATAGTCTTATTTGCTGATGATACTTCACTGATTTTTAAAGTTGACAGAAATAAATGTAATTATGACGATGAAAATTATGCGCTTTCACACGTACTAGATTGGTTCACCGCCAATAACTTCTTACTCAATGCTAAAAAAACCAAATGCATTAAATTCATGTTACCTAATGTAAGAGAATTTCCAACGAAGATAATGCTAAAGAATGAGATTTTTGACTTTGTAGACTCTACTGTTTTCTTAGGGTTACATATTGATTCCACTCTTCAATGGAAACCCCAAATTGATGCTCTCGCAGGCAGACTTAGTTCAGCGGCCTATGCAGTTCGAACAATCAGATATATTACCGATAAAGATACAGCTAGGTTAGTTTATTTCAGTTACTTTATGTCTTATGGTATTTTGCTTTGGAGACAGGCAGCTGACATCCAGACTATCTTTGTTCTCCAGAAAAGAGCGGTACGCGCGATTTACAAATTAAAGCCACGCGACTCTTTGAGAGAGTTATTTAAAGAAATAAATATTTTGACAGTAATATCGCAGTACATCTATGAAAATCTTATGTATATGCAAAAAAATAGAGATAGCTTTTTGAAAAAGTGTCATGTTCACAATAGAAATACAAGAAACAAGAACTGTTTACGCCCGACTAAAATTAAAGAGCAAATCCGCATGTTATTAGATTCACAGCAGGCTAATCTAAGCAAGTTGGTTAGATTTGACAGTTCATCATTCGATTCTGACTCGCGAAGCTAAACGATTGTCCATCCTGAATCTTTATCCCAAAACACTGTAATTCTTTCAATACAAGTTATTTATACATTTCGGGAGTTTCATTTGGGTGTCTGTCGATGCCTAAACATCTGGCGACCGTGTCAATACGAGCTTGCGTAAGGAAATACGCAAAAATACCGAACGAGTTCGCGCCGGTAGGCGCCCGCCATCAAGTCGGACTTCCAGCCGGGCCATTGCGGCCGTTCCTATCTACAATTTCAAGATTCATCTGTTGAACGGAACACCTGAAAGTCCAGCTATTGGAGCCATTTGCAGTCCATCGATCCAGCGAAAGCGTCGAGCTGCATTCATGCCAATGAAGCTAAGTGTCCCTTGAGTGTACCTTCCTAATTTTTCCCATTCAATTTTCTTATCTAAATTCCCGAAATTATCCTATCTACATATATCAATCGGTCAATATATGTGCAATCTTTCTATTTACAGTGTTTCTATGGCTCAATAATAAATCTATTTATAGTAAATTCAATCACAAAGTTCAACAATCAATTCATAATTAAGTATTTGAAGCTACCCTATGTTGTGAAAAAATAATAATTAATTTTTATCTACCAAGTTACGTTCCTCTATAGATTTTAACTAGTTTCGTTTACAATTACGATTGCTAAGATTTTATAAGTAAATAATTTCAAGATTTTTGCCCCTGACTGGTGCCAAGTTATTTCGTGTACTTTTATTCACCCATCTCGCCGAACATTCCAGGCTTACGTTGCGTTATCGCACGCACTGTCGGCTTCGTTCGAGAATAATTCGGCCCAGCCCGCGACCAGCGGCCAGCGCGCAGCGGACGCTGTCCACGCGTGGAGAGTGGAAGTCGAATACCGGTTCACAGGTGACGCCTAGTCAAGGAGCGTGCGTGAGATAATTTTCATTACCTTATCTAAAGTCAACTATTTTTATTGCAGTTTTTTGCACTCGGTTTTTATTTGTTGTAACCTCGAGTTAATTTATATTGTTTCTAGTTTAATCTTTAATTTGTTACGATGGGAGGTGAAACTAGTGCAAAGGACTCGCAAAGTTTAGTTGATCTTTGTACAAGACGTAGCTCAATTAAGGGCCAAATTACCAAGTTTAAAAACTTTACTCAACATGCCGCTACCAAGGAAAGGCTATCGCCCGATGAGTTAGCTGAGTTGTCTCTTAGACTTGGTAAATTTGAGTCACTTTCGAGTCGTTTTGACGACTTGCAAAGTCAGATAGAGGTGTTAAATCCTACTGGTTTGAGCTCCGAGTTGGACGAGCGAGATGAGATTGAGCAGCTTTTCATAACTAACATTGCCTTTGCTCAAAGTTTAGTACAAAAACATCACTCACAGTTGCGTCAAGAAGAAAGCCTCAACTCAAGTCACTTGTCCTCGGCTCAAAGCCATGTAGACCAAGAGTCTTTCGGTTTTAAATTACCGCAAATACAAATTGCAAAGTTTGACGGATCATTCTTTCGCTGGCTTGAGTTTCGTGACACTTTTTTATCTATTGTGCATAACAATGAGCGCATCGTTCCCATTCATAAATTTCACTATCTTATTTCTTATCTAACGGGTGATGCGGCGCGTATTATTTCTAATTTTGAAGTGTCAAGTGCTAACTATAAAAATGCTTGGAAATTATTATGCGAACGTTATGACAACAAGCGTCAGTTGATAAATCATCATTTAAATTCGCTATTAAGTATAGAACCAGCTACTCGCGATTTCGATAAATCGTTGAAATGTCTAGTAGATAACGTCAGTAAGAACCTGCGCGCGCTTTGCAGCTTAGGGCTGCCCACAGACCAGTGGGACGTTTTGATCGTCCACATGATGGCCTCCAAGCTCGATAATAGTACTCGCATGAAATGGGAAGAATGGCGTGGTACGTTGGATGAGTACCCTACTTTGAAACAATTTAATAAATTTTTAATTGATCGCGCTGACGTTCTCGCATCTATTCATCAGAACTCCAACGCTAAGCCAAGTCCGTCGGCTTCTAAGGCTTCTTCTAAGCCACAGACTAAATCTTTTGCATGCGCAAGCGAAGAGAAGACACACACAGCTGCTTCTGTTCCTCTTTTGCAGTGCGTCATCTGCCATGAAGGGCATCGTATCTACGACTGTCCTACCTTCATGGCCAAGAGTGTAGAAGAGCGTATTGCCGAAGTGCGTAGGTTGAAGCTGTGCTTCAATTGTCTTCGCCCTGGACATTTTCCTCAAATGTGTCCACGGGGCCCATGTCGCGTATGCAAAGGAAGACACAATAGTCTTATTCATAAACCGGATAAAGTATCCACTAACAATGCTTCTGTTTCCAGCGCTGTTGAGGCCACTGCTGACAGCGCTGACGATACTACTGTCAATTTTTCGAATCAAAGTTCTAACCAAGTGTTACTGTCCACTGCATTCATCGAGGTAGCCAATCCGCGGACGAAACAAGCCGAAAGGATTCGGTGCCTCTTGGACTGTGGCAGCCAATCATCATTCATCACACAATCTCTCAAGGATAAGTTAGGCTTACCTTCTAATCCAAATTGCCTGGTCAATGTACTTGGCATTGGCAACCAAAATTCTGGACAAGTCACCGAATCCTGCGTGGCTCAATTGAAGTCTCTAATCAATGGCTTCAAGGTCACATCAGGGTTCCTAGTTTTACCACAAATCACCGGTGATTTGCCTAGATTTCCTATCGACGTTTCAAGGCTTAAGATAGCTAACAATATTAAACTTGCAGACCCCATGTTTCACCAGCCAGCGCCGACTGATGTTCTAATCGGCGCCGATCTTTTCTGGGACATTCTCGGCCGCGAGCAACAGTCTCTCGGTCCTAACAATCCAAAGCTCGTGAATTCCCAGTTTGGTTGGATTATTTCAGGTCCTATTTCAGCAAGTATGCAAGCCACACATGTTCGATGCAATCATTCCATCATTTCAAGCACATTGAATGATGGCGATATTCAAATGAATCGTGATCTCGCGAAATTCTGGGAACTGGAAGAGGTTCCTCTAAAGTCTACACATAGCGAGAGCGAGAAGGCATGTGAGTCTCATTTTAAGTCTCACACTTTTCGCCTAGATACAGGTAGATTCTCTGTAGCTCTGCCGCTCAGAGATTCTGCCGATTGTCTTGGACAATCCTATAATGCAGCTAAAAAACGATTACTAAATTTAGAAAAACGATTTCGCAAACAACCCGATGTTAAATCGCAATATGTTCAGTTTATGCGTGAGTACTCTGACCTAGGTCACTTGTCAGAGTCTCCTATTCCTATTCCGCATACTTCCTATTTTCTATGTCACCACGCTGTCTTTAAGGACAGTAGTGAGTCCACGAAGATCAGAGTCGTGTTCGACGGATCCGCTCCTACGTCATCCGGCTATTCAATCAACGATATTCTGTGGGTAGGACCCAACACGCAGGACTCGCTTTTCTCCATACTCATAAGAGCTCGGTTCCACAAGTACCTCTTGACCGGTGACGTTGAGAAAATGTACCGCCAGGTCCTAATCAACGAGGAGGACCGAGACCTCCAGCTGATACTGTTCAGAGAAGATGAGTCACTGCCTATTAAGACCTTCAGATTGAATACTATTACATACGGAATGGCCAGCAGTAGCTACTTAAGCACGAGATGCCTGTGGCAACTAGGCGAGGAGTGCACAGATCCAGGTATCAAGGATATAATCCAACACGATTTCTATATCGACGATCTCATCACCGGATCCGAGAACGAATCGGATCTAAGATACATCCATCAAGCTGTTTCCGCAGCTCTCCAGAAAGGCTGCTTTAATCTCCGAAAGTTTAAAACTAATTTACCCGCGATATTAGAGTCTACAATAAATTCTAACGACAATTTAATTGTCAGCGAGTCTTCCTCTACTGTGGGAATGGGTTGGAACCCATCTACTGATCAGTTGCATTTTCCTTTCAAGGTTCCGCCCCCATCTAATGATAAATTTCTAACGAAAAGATTAATTCTTTCGTCACTATTTAAAATATTCGATCCTTTAGGATTGCTGAGTCCCTGTGTCATCAAGGCTAAAATGCTAATGCAGCAACTGTGGTTGCAAAAGCTAGGCTGGGACGATCCAATCCCTATTGCTATTCAACAGGATTGGAATAAGTTCGCAAAAACCATACCTACTTTGTTGAACCTAGAAGTTTCTAGACGAGTTCTATGTGATAATCCAGTTTCAGTAGAATTACATTCCTTCAGTGATGCGTCACAAAACGCTTACGGCGCCTGTATCTACTTGCGCAGCGAAGACGCTGAAGGAAATGTAACTGTCAATCTTCTCTGTTCCAAATCGAAGGTAAGTCCTCTGAAGGCCACCACGATCCCGCGCCTCGAACTGCAGGCAAGTCTTCTGGCAGCCAAGCTATGTAATGCTGTCAGGGAATCTCTTCGATTTGAAATAAAAACGCAAGTACATTGGTGCGATTCAACTATTGTACTTTGTTGGCTGCGAAGCAGTTTCCAACACTTGAAAATGTTTGTTGCTAATCGCGTATCCGAGATATGCGAACTAACGAACTATGCTGCGTGGCGCTATGTTCCTACGTCAGCTAATCCAGCCGATCTGATATCCCGCGGGATCAATCCCGATGCATTGAGCACCACTACACTATGGTGGTCAGGTCCGTCGTACCTAGCAAAGCCTGAAACCGAATGGCCTATTCTCAATTTTAATAAAATTGAAACACAAAATCTACCCGAATTAAAACCTAATTTACAATCAGATTCAACTATGACTAACCTAACTACTAACAACGATGCTATAATAAATTTTAAAAACTATTCTAATTTCTCTAAATTAAAACGAACATTTGCTTATCTATTGCGATTCATTCATAACTCGAGATACTCGCAGAACAAAAGAACTCGCTCGTTATCAGTTGACGAGCTTGATGCGTCATTCATACATTTATGTCGCCTTGCTCAACGTGAATCGTTTTCAGTTGAATTTAACTTACTATTAAATAAGAAATCGTTAAGCCCTAAATCTCCTATTTTATCATTGTCTCCGTTTTTCGATAACGGTGGTGTTATACGTGTAGGAGGCCGCATTCAGGCTTCTGATTATAACCTTGACAAAAAACATCCTATTTTGTTACATGCGACGCATCATTTTACTAAGATTTTATTTGAGCTTGAACATAAACGCAATCTACACGCCGGCCCACAGCTGCTTTTAGCTATTGTTCGTGAGTATGTGTGGCCAGTGAACGGAAGGTACTTAGCACGAAGTACTGTCCGTAATTGTTTTAAATGTAGACGGCTACAGGGTAAAACCATGAAACCTATGCTAGGCAACTTACCGTCTCAGCGTATTACGCCGAGCTTTCCATTTCAAGCCGTAGGCCTCGACTTTGGAGGTCCCTTTTTAATTGTCAATAAAAAGGGACGAGGTGCTACGCTTTTAAAATGCTATCTTTGTATTTTCGTTTGTTTACGCTACAAATGCGTGCATCTTGAATTAGTTAGTGATCTTTCAAAAGATGCCTTTGTTATGACGTTTCGCCGCTTTGTGTCACGAAGAGGCAAGCCAGCCGAAATTTTTTGTGATAACGGCCGTAATTTTGTTGCGGCTGCTAAAGAAATCAATCAATTTTTAAAATCCAACGCACCTTCTTTATCTGATTTCGCAAGCGAAGAAGGAATTAAATTTTTATTTTCTCCGCCTTACGCACCTCATTTTGGCGGCATCTTTGAAGCCGGTATAAAATCCGCTAAATTTCATTTAAAACGCGTTATGGGTAATTCACACCTAACGTTTGAAGAGCTTTCTACTCTTTTCGCACAAGTAGAGGCCGTATTGAACAGTCGTCCACTCTGTCCCTTATCGTCCTCTCCTGATGACTTCCTATGCCTTACTCCTGGGAATTTTCTCATTGGTCGGGCTCTCACTACGCTACCTTCGTCTACTTTGGAAGATTGCAATCCTAACAATCTGAATCGTTATGAAAGACTGCAGCAAATTCACCAACACTTTTGGCGCCGATGGCAAAGAGAGTATATTACCGAACTGCAGCAACGCCATAAATGGAAAACCAATTCTTCAAACCCAAAGATTGGAGACTTGGTACTTATTCAAGAAGATGACGCCCCGCCGCTTTGCTGGAAACTCGGACGTATCTCCAAGTTATTTTATGGTCCTGCTGACAATATAGCACGAGTTGCTGATGTAACAACAAGAGGAGGATGCACGCGCCGTCCCTTGGTTCGCCTGTGCCCACTTCCAACTGCTGAAGAACTTGAAAGTTGAAAACAGATTTTTCAACGCGGGGAGGATGTTTACGCCCGACTAAAATTAAAGAGCAAATCCGCATGTTATTAGATTCACAGCAGGCTAATCTAAGCAAGTTGGTTAGATTTGACAGTTCATCATTCGATTCTGACTCGCGAAGCTAAACGATTGTCCATCCTGAATCTTTATCCCAAAACACTGTAATTCTTTCAATACAAGTTATTTATACATTTCGGGAGTTTCATTTGGGTGTCTGTCGATGCCTAAACAAGAACAAATTACATATCCCAGCATATAGATTACGAAAGGTAGGGAAATCATTTATGGGCAATTGCGTGCGCTTCTATAATAAGCTTCCATCTGAAGCAACTGAACTCCCTATTCGTAAATTTAAACAGTACATGAAACAAAATCTTATCAGGAAGGCCTTTTACTCCATAGATGATTACATCAATGATGTTAATGCTTGGCCAGATGTCGCTCCGTTCCGCACTGTCAGTAGTATGTAAGAAATTAAATGTTCTGTTTAGCTTTAAAGAAATATTGACATGTAGGTATCTAAATTGCATTAAATTTATATTTAAAAATAAACATGTATTAGACACTTATGTGATATTATAATGTGCTAGTGGTTTCTTTTTCACTTCTTCCACTAGTGGACAAAAAATTGAAGTGAAGTGAATATCAATAATACCTTATTTCTTATTTGATAATAAAAACTATGTTTATAGTATACAATTTGACTTGTCTAAGTGCTTATTTTGTAAGCCTAAAGAAATAAAGTTATTGATTCTGATTCTTAATATGTATTAGTAGTAGAAAAGCAATCACTCGAAGATCACTTTCAGGAAAGTACCTCATTGAATAAGAGGGTTTTTATTTACCTTGTAATAATCATGAAAATAATAATTCGATAATGCTTGTTTTCCTTGTACCACGGACTGTCATAGGCTGCGTCCGCCACGCTCAGGCTCTGAAACAGTCGGACGGAGGATGAGTCGTGAGGTGCAGGGGGGCGGGGATGCACAGGGGTGCGGGGTGGGGTGCACTCACCGCGCCGGTCAGCTGCTCACC
Organism: Eupithecia insigniata; assembly: GCA_947859395.1. NCBI lineage: Eukaryota > Metazoa > Arthropoda > Insecta > Lepidoptera > Geometridae > Eupithecia > Eupithecia insigniata. Next base: position 14,926,544 of record OX402007.1, on the reverse strand, counting down.
GTAGTAGCAGACGCACAGCACGTACAGCTGCGACGACACCACACCAATGTAGTTGTTAACCATATCGACGGCGCCTCTCGAGAACTGGAACCGACGCATACAGCTCATCACCTTACCCATATATCCCATATAATGAATATACCTCACACCTGGTGGTTATTATTTGAGCAGTCTACCTGACCCGCGAACCTGAAGAAGCACGTCGTCACTCCAACGAACATCAGATCGACGAATACCAACTTGTTGAATATGTCATCAAACTGCTGCGACAATCTGCAAATGGTTGATTTAAAAAGAATTTAGATGTTCCTGATCGATATCTGTAAACTAGGGCGAGCTGTAGTGTACGATTTATGTATAAACCGCACATTTGCACCTTTCGCAACCGGTGCATTTTTACTTACTTAAGCTTACGGTGTTGCATTATTTTTAGATCTATCCAAAGCGTTCGATTGTGTTGACCATAATATACTAATAAGTAAACTAGAAGAAACGGGAACGGGGAATAGGCCTTTCTCTATTCAAATCCTACCTAGACGATAGAAAACAATCAACTGTAATTGATATATATAATAAAATAACTAAAACCATTGAACATATTAATTCTAGTTTTGAATCTACTATATTGGGTGTACCTCAGGGCAGCGTCCTAAGTCTACTTTTATTTTTTATTTATATAAATTTGCCATATAATAACAAACCATATGTTGGGGTGTAAAGGTTCTCGAGTCGCGACGGCGATGCAATGCGAAACGGAGGGTGGGAAGACCTCCCACTCGATGGACTGACGACATTGTAGCGGTTGCAGGGAGTCGTTGGATGGATTCGGACTGCTATTCGTGGCGTCGTTTGGGGGAGGCCTATGTTCAGCAGTGGACGTGTATGGGATGATGATGATGAACAAACCATCTTTGTGTCATATTCGCAGATGATGCCACAATTATTATACCCCAAATAAACGAATTAAAGAATCCTTTATAATACAATATAAAGGATTTTGAAAAAGAAATTAACAAAACCCTCAAGGATATAATAGATTACCTAAGCGTCCTAAACCTAAAAGTGAATATCAATAAAACTAAATTTCTAAGATTTAAAAATTATAAAACCCGCACAATAAATTTAAACATATCAAACAAGGGAGATAGCGTTGTAGCTACGTCATCATACCTACATAAACCGAGCATTTGGCGCGGCGCGGTCCTCATGCGTCCGCTCTCCACGCTGTCACCAGGAAACTGCGCGGCGCGCTACTTCTTTCCTTCTTCTTCTAACTTCTTTCCGGCCCTTGTTGGGGGCGCGGAGGGAGGCCTCGAGGCTATGCCTCTTTACCCCGGCTTCAACTCGAGAGGTGACGACCCCTCGGTCCTTGGGTTGAGCGCTATGCTCTTTTGCGCTGGTTTTCATACATATTTTTTTTAAGGCTGCAATGTGTATTTTTTTTTGTTTTTTTTTTTTTTATAATACAACCCAAGGACTCACGGAGGTTCTGCGGGGACTAGGTCCCGCGGCAGGGGTCGCCATGGACGATCGTTGTCCGGAGGCCAGGGCAGGTGAGGCGCGAGGTGGCGGAGGTGTGCGTGCCTTCCGTTGTCGGCGCGGTCGTACATTTGACGCGCCGACTGGACGACAAACTCTTCTATTGTTTGGACCTGCAGGTCGCGGGCGATGACGTCGTTCCTGACGTAGCGGCCCGCGCCCGTGCAGATCCTTAGGGACATGTTCTGCAGCGCCTGGACCCGGTCTTTGTTGGTTTGCGATAGTAGCGCATACCAGGCCCGCGCTGCATATGTGAGGCGGGACCAGACGTAGCCCTTGTAGACCCGCACTTTGGTCCTCAGAGGCAGTCGAGATTCCAGGACATGACGGAGGAGCGCTCTGGCGACGCGCGCTTGTTGTAGCGTGCGGTCAACCTGTGGCTGCATCCTCAACGACCTGTCAATCTCGATGCCGAGGTACCGTGTGTGCGAGCTCCAGGCCGCGCTCTGGCCCCGAAGTTGTAGCTGCGGTGGGTGGCGGATGCGGCGGGAGACAAATAGCGCAGCCGTCTTTCCCACATTGACGGCCATGCGCCATTTATCCAGCCAGGGCGGCAGGATGTCGAGCAGCCTCTGCATCCTGCGGGCTGCGATGGTGGGGCTGGTGGACGACGCGAAGTAGGCGCTGTCGTCGGCGAATAGCGCTAGCGACACATCCCTCTCCCCGGGGCGTAGGTGGCCCTCCAGGGTGGGGATGTCGTCGGTGTAGAGCGCGTATAACGCCGGCGACAGACAGCTACCCTGCGGTACACCAGCTGTGATGGACCTGGTTGAGGATGTGGCTCCCTCGACTGCGACAAAGAACCGCCGGTTGCCCAGGAAGGAAGCCACGATCCTCACGAGAGCTGGCGGCGTCGGGGTTTGCAGGAGCTTGTACAGAACGCCGGGGTGCCAGACTCGGTCGAAAGCCTTCTCCACGTCCAGAAAGACTCCGACCGTGCAGCGCCCGGCGTTGTGCTCGACTGCGAGGTGGTGCAGCACCCTGGTGAGCTGCAGAGTGGTGGAGTGGCCGCTCCTGAAGCCGAATTGCTCCGGGCGCGGCTCGGTGGTAGGAGCCAGGCGCCCCAGAAGCAGGCGCTCCAGGAGCTTGGCCACTGTTGGCAGCAGGGTGATCGGGCGGTAGCTGGCCGGGAGTCGATGGTCTTTGCCCGGCTTGGGCAGCACTATGACCCGCCCGGTCTTCCAGGAGTCCGGGAAGTGGCCCGTCCGGTGGATCCCGTTGAAGAGCCGGGCGAGTGCGGTGACTCCGCGGCGGGGCAGCTGTGCGAGGGCCATGTTGGGGATCCCGTCATAGCCTGGCGCCTTCCGCCTGGGAAGGCGGAGGACGGCCTTCCGCACCTCGGCTGCGCGGCGCGCAACGTCGCCGCGAATATTTATGTGGATATTTATACATACCTCGCCCCGCACTTCCCGCACTCCTTACCTTACCTGACTGCGGTGCGAGCCGTCTCCTGATTGGCCGATTCGCGTATCTCGCTCTTCGGACTCGTGCTAAGCGACAATATAATCTAGTGCATAAATACAGTGATTTTCTTGAATAAATTCATTCGGAGTAGCCACGAGTTTTCCGCTCTGAGTAAACGCGCGCACGGACCGTCTACGCACCTTCGATCTCGGCTGCGTTTCTGTGCAAACGCTAAACGCTAGCGTGTGCGTGTGTGTCGCGTGTGTGAAGTGCGGGCGATGAGTTCCCGCTCGAGTGATGACGCCGGAGGGAGGAAGAGGGACCCACCGGACCTCGCCCTCAACCCGAACGGTTGCGCGCCGGAAACCGTCCACGATAACGCCCGTAGCCAGCGCAGTCACGGAGTGACACAGCGCGCCTCTTCTGGAGCGTCGGCCCGTAAAGGTCGGCCGTCCCATAGAGAGACCAGCACCGACTCTGCCGCCAGTGCGGCACTCGTCGCTTCGCGCCGCGAGGCGAAAGCCGCGAAAGCCGCCGCAAAGAAGTCCTACCAAGAAGCAGTGGACAGGATCGAAAACATTCTGATGCCGCCCCCCACCACCACCCCCGATCAAAGACCCGCGTACATAACGAAACCCGTCGCAGAGCAAACGCTCGAGGAGAGATGGATGGCGCACAACAGCGACCTTTACCAGACGGCCCAGCTGGTAAAACAGCTAGGCCCAAACAATGACTTCGTGCAATACATGAAGAGATCCCTGAACCAAAGGGAGCAGAAACTGAGGGCGTTGGGGCCACCGCCCACAGTCACTGTCACTGCACCCACGAAGTCCGTCCCCCTAGCAGGACCATCCAAAAAGAAACGGGAGGAAAATTCCCCACTCGAAGAGCCAAAGTGCAAGGCGACCGAGGATACCTGGGCGTCGCCACCTATACGCGTGCCACCCAAAGAAGACCGGTCACAGGTAATAGAATTAGAATTAGATAGTTCTCCCACCACCACTGCCTCCACGAAGTCGACGACGTACGCATCGCTGGCAGCAACGCCCCCCCGCCCCTCGGGCAGCACTGAGTCCGCCCGCCCAGCACCCGCCCGCCCCACAGAACCCACCCGCCCAGCGGAGCCCGCACGGACCGAAGACCTCGCCCACCCCAGCGAAGGAAAAACAAGGTCCAGATACCCACCGCTGGTTGTTGAAGTGATGCCAAACTGGGCGCATCACTTCAAACAACTTCGAGACGCCCTAGGCCACGCCCCTCAGGCCCGACCATTCGGAAATGGGGTCCGTTTCTCCCCAGAGACACCACAGGAGTACAGAACCATCCAGTGCTACCTATCCAACCAGAAGGATATGGCATGGTTCTCGTACTCCTTACCCGAGGAAAGGTAGGTGAAGGTGGCCATTCGTGGTATCCCTTCCGACACCTCTCCCGCACTCATCATGGAGGATCTCCGCTCCCAGGTCTTCGAGCCCGAAACCATCCGCCCAATCAGGGCCAGCAAGGGCCGACCGGGATGCATTTTTTTCGGCATTTTCAAGTCGTCGCCGAATTTGCTCCCGGCCATCTACAATGTCACCGAAGTCCTCTGCATGCCGGGAATCCGAGTGGAGAGCTGGAGGGGTAAGAAGGACCCCGCACAGTGCCACCGCTGCCAAGGCTTCCGACACTCAAGCCACAACTGCCACCGCCCGCGGGCCTGCGTTCGGTGCGGGGGCTCGCACTTTGCAGGTGAGTGCACGCGGAGTCGAGAGGAGCCCCCCACCTGCGTCAACTGCAAAGGCCACGGCAAACAGCGCCAGTTGCCCAGTGCTGAAAAAGGAGGCACGGAACAAGAAGGCCGCCTCGACGGCGTTCACGGTGCCCAACATACCCGCCCCACTACCAGCACCTGGAACCACTCAGGTTGCCCCCCCCCACCACCACCAACACCCCCTGCTGGAATACAGCAACAATCTGATGGCCCCGGCGAACGTACCGACGCCGAGAACCAGCCGCCTTCCCAAGAGAGGGAAGAAGAAAAAGCAAACTCCACAACTCTCGGCCCCCCGGCGGGGCCCTCCTGCAGCGAGCCAGGCACTAGCTGCACCAATCTGGGAGACCCACCTTCCCCCCCAGAACCTGTCGATACCTCTGCGTCCAGCGCCACCTCCACCAGCTCAAGAGGCACCACCACCACAGCACCTTGCAACATTGCAGGACTCACTAGATGTTCTGGAGATTGCACTGGAGCTACAGGACATCCTCAAGGCCCTGAAAACGGGAGCAAACCCAACCCCGCTCATACTCAGCGGGATAGCGAAGCTGGTACAGCTCTAGCTCCGCTAGACCATGCACAAGCGCAGGTAGCTAAAGCCAAGTCTTCCCGCCCAGAGACCTCAACCAGCCAAGCCCAGGCTAATCGAGGACAGCGGAAGCGAACCAAGAGGGCATGCAAAGAAAACCAAGATTAGTGCCCAAAAAGGAAAGTGTCTCACTCCCAAAACTTGAGCTATGTGCGGCACTCCTACTATCAAATCTCATGAAAATCATATCTATCTATCTGGACACAACATCAAATCAAATGGATGGTCGGACTCGACAGCGGCCGTTGGAAGCCATTCGTAGCAAATAGAATCCAAAAAATCAACGTAATCATACCAGCAAAAGATTGGCAGTACATCAAATCAACTGAAAACCCTGCTGACTGCGCGAGCCGTGGAATTACTGCAACACAAGTGAAAGAGCATAAAATTTGGTGGAATGGACCTGCGTTGCTACTATCGCCGCCAAAGGTAGATCAAGTTGTGGTTTACGACACTGATCAAGAAGTGAAAAATACCTAAGTATCAATCAAACGCTATTACACAGTGTCAAAGCGGTGACGTGATCCGCGAGCTTATACAAAAATACAGCTGTCTCACTCGCGTGACGCGCATTGTCGCATGGATATCACGTGCATCAAGTTACAAACGCAACCGCCGCCAGCCAGCATACCTAACAGCGAAATAAATCAATTTAGAGAAACGAAAATTGATCAAATGCAGTACGTACAGTAGGAATCATTTATGAAAGAAATCAACGCATTGCAAAAGCAAAAGAAATTATCATCAACCAGCAAGCTTCTCTCATTGAACCCGTTTCTGGAAAAAGATGGATTATTAAGAGTTGGTGGCAGAATAACAAATGCCAATATCAGAGAAAGCATGAAACATTCCTTCATAATCCCACACAATTGCAAGCGGTGCATTTTTTTATTTTATTTATTTATTACAAAGTTATTAAACATTTTATGAAGTTTTGTACCATAAAACCTAGAGAGGTTTGTCTTGATACTCACATCCATCATGACAATAAAACAAGAAATGTACGTAGCTATACAAAATCTATTTTTAGTTTGGCTTGTCCGGCCTACCGCCCTGCATCTGCTTTCTTATTCACTCCCTCTCGCTCGCGAAGGGTTCGCGCTAGCCTTAGCGTGCGTTGCCAGAGGTAGCAAATGGGTGTGCTGTGCACAGTTCATTGCATGCGCTGCGCGGTCGTAAGCAAATACGCGGTAAAGGATGATTCAATTTCTTACTGTTGTTTATGGAGTTATCCTTATTTATTTATTTTAAAGTGGGTAATTTTGTATATATGTTATTAAAATGTATATAGTTTACATTTATACGATTCTTTTTTTTTACAATTATTTATTAGTTTTTTTTTATTTACATAGTAATTGTTGTTTTTATTTTTATAATTTTTAATATTTATTTCTCAGTGTAATAGGTAATGAATTCACAATGTTTGAAATAAGATAGTGATTTGTGCGTCTTCCGTAGTAGTTGTTTTGTACTTCATCATCATTTATTTATTTATTTATTGATCTAGTATAGAAATAGATAGATAGATAGATAGAAAATTCTTTATTGCACACTTATTGATAAGAAACAGAAATACAAAAAAGACAATTTTAAAACTAAGTTACAAGTGGCGGTCTTATCGCTCGAGAGCGATCTCTACCAGACAACCGTGGATGGATAGCTTTCCAATAACACTAGTCATACATGAATTACAATAAAATGGATACAATTCAAGGTGATAATAATAATAAGCAAAAAAATTTCATGTCAAAAGAATAAAAACCTACCCTACATAGTCAATTTATATAATAGTAATAATATATTATCTAATAAATTCATCCTTAATTATGTATGAAAAACAATAAAAAATTAAAACTTAAATTCAAACTAAAAATAAAATAGAGATCACAAATTTAGCATGTCTATCTAGTACCTAACTCGCAAAAAGCCAGGCAGTTTGCGGTCAGTAGTCTCCAGGCATCCGTAAATACATCGTATTCAGGATTCGCGTCTAAGAGGGCATTGAGCGATGAGAGAGTGCGTGGAATAGGAGATTGCGCGTGAGCAAGAGTTCGGCAGTATGGCACCGCAAAAAGCCTATGAAGATAGTTGTCTGGGACGTAAAGCTGAAGGAGCTCATTGTTGAGATCCGGGGCGTCAATCTTTCCTCGAAGAATCTTCAGCATGGTTATAATTTGGTCATTTTTTCTTCTGACCCCTAGGCTATTATAACCAAGGCAGCCCAGCAGGAACTGAGTTGGATACATAAAAGGGTAGTATCCGAAAAGGTGCTTATGAAGGAATCGCAGAAAAGCTTTTTATGCCTTTTCAAGGAGAAGCGCATATGTGCTTTCATGCGGGTGCCAAACACACGAACTCGCTTCTAGTTTACTACGGACTAAGGCACTGAAAATTAATTTTATTACGCTGTCACTTCGGAAATCTCGACAGTTTCGCAATACAAAACCCAACCTCTGGTAGGATTCTTTAGCCACACTAGTAATATGGTCATTGAACGTTAACTTTTGATCAAAGGTTACGCCTAAATCTTTGACGTGTTTGCACCTGGTGATAGAATTACTGACTCTATCACCAGAACTCGCTTCTAGTTTACTACGGACTAAGGCACTGAAAATTAATTTTATTACGCTATCACTTCGGAAATCTCGACAGTTTCGCAATACAAAACCCAACCTCTGGTAGGATTCTTTAGCCACACTAGTAATATGGTCATTGAACGTTAACTTTTGATCAAAGGTTACGCCTAAATCTTTGACGTGTTTGCACCTGGTGATAGAGTCAGTATTAAGTTTATACAGGAAGCTGATAGGTTGCCTCTTCCGACTAAAAGTCATAGTATAGCATTTAGAGGGGTTAAACTCCATTCTATTTGCCACACTCCAGTCATAAACCGCGTTCACATCACTCTGGAGGTTCAGGCAGTCATCTACGGACCTTACTTCTGAAATTAACTTCAAATCATCCGCATACAACAAACATTTTGCGTATTTTACTACCGACGGAATGTCGTTATATTAGTATCATCATCATATCAGCCCATACACGTCCACTGCTGGACGTAGGCCTCCCCCATACGACGCCACAAATAGCGGTCCTGAGACACCTCCATCCATCGACTCCCTGCGACCGCTACGCTACGATGTCATCGGTCCACCGTGTGGATGGTCTCCCAGGTAGGGGGGTTTTGCCATAATCACCACGCTTAGCGCGCGGATTGGTGATCGCAGTGTTGGTGTTGAAAAATACTCAAAAGGAAGCTGCTGCCCTTCCTCTGGTAGGTTTCTTTAGTCGGCTCTTACGATATCCACGGGTTGAGTTGCAGGGGTCGATATTCGTACGCCTCGGCCCCACGGCCGTTTTATACTTACTTATGCTTAAACAATTCAGTAAGTCCTCGTTCGAACGCGGTCCCGTGTATTCATATAATTATCAATAAAATCAAGTTATCAGTTTAACCTCTGTATCAATTATCATATTATCACTATCACCTAAATGTGTAGGGTACTACATGTAGAGTGCACGGTGTAGCGCAACCGTGCATTTAGGTATAAGCTAGCTAATTGTCAAATCATCGATATTATTAAGGTCAAATAGTTACACGCGCCTTCCATTTACTTTATTGCATCAGTTCACGTTTTCACCTCATCATGGTAGACGCGTGCTCACATATCAATTAATATTATCATAACAGTACATCAATATAAGAGTTTTATCAATCTCTACTTTCTATCATTTATCATAAAGGTGTCCCGCACATCTTTTGGTCCTTCGGCTAAGGGCTACTTACAGTGAGCTAGTAACAGTGTTCGCGTAAGTGGTTATTACCAGCATATGGATTGCAGTGCATAAGGAGGAAGGATATACCTACTCTAGAGGACTGCAAGCAGCACACAAGTAAGATCTTTCCTTTTACTGAGATCTTCTCTATCATTGACATCTCTATAATTGCAACCATGGAGGATCTTGTGGTGACCCAAAATCAGCTCATGGGAGCAATGAAATCAGCTCCTTGTGAATTTTAAGAAATACGGGTCCGATCGAAAGACCTCTCCGTATATGAAGAAAAGGTTGGATACTCTCGACACCTACTGGCAGGAGTTCCAAGCTAATAATAGTAGATTACTAGAGAGTCAGGAACTATCATGCATATTTTCAAGAAAATTGCTACGACCGTACCTTAGCATTTTATAAAGTATTAATTAACAACTACTTGTTGGATATAACGAAGAAGAAACCTCTACTTAAACCTTCAACTCCCTTCACCATGCCGAGAAAATTAGATAACCCAGGCCAATCATTATCACCAGCAGCAGCTCGGGAAGGTCCTCCTTAATTTTCTTCTAGTGGTAATCATAGAAAATTAGACGAGATGATGCGCTATCAAAAAAGTAACTTTAAAGCATTTTCCCGTAGTATTTCTAACGTCAATTACACTAACATGAACAAAAACAACGAACTAGAAGATTTTTTGAGAACTATAAACTTGCGTTGGTCTGCTATCGACTCTCTACACTAGAAAATCGGTAGTGAACTGCAAGGAGAAAATCAAGAGTATGAACAAGCGTACAGCAGGTATGAACACGAGTACCTGTAAATCAAGAAAGAGATCACTCTGAAGATTTCATCAGCAAGCCACAGGGAAAGGTCAACACCTCAAACGGAAAAGCCATCATTCAGCGGTGATTATCAAAAGTGGATGACATTCAAAGATCTGTACATAGAGGCTATTCATAACAACGGGACTATGTCTAATTGTCAAAAAATGCAATTTTTGAAAGGCAAACTCAAGGGAGAAGCGGAACAAATTGTCTTACATCTGCGTACCACAGCAGATAACTATCAAGTATGCTGGGAAATTCTTAACAACCTTTTTAATAACACCAAATTTATTTTCAACTCATACATAGGTATCATCATGAATATGCCTATTATTCAACAGCAATCAGTAACTCAACTGAAAAAGATGCATGACTGTGTCGTCGAATGCCTAAAATCTATCAAAAACATGGGCGTTGATATCAGTTCTTGGGAACCTTTGGTGATGTTCATATTGGAGCAGAAGCTGGATCTCGAGACCGACAAGGAGTACTGTCAATCATTGAAAAATCCTAGGGCTCTGCCGACTATCAAGGATTTACAGACTTCTCGGAAAGTAAATTTACGTCATTGGAGGCGTCCCAATCACAACGTTCTCCAAATAAATCAAACAATTTATAATCAGCTCAACAAACAGGCAAACAAAACCAAAAATATAACAATCAATATAAATCAAATAATAACTATCAAAAACCAATGAATAATGTTGTACAAAAACAGCAAACAGGATGTCAACTCTGCAAAAAATTTCATGGCATTTTTATTGCAGTGTTTTCTTAAAAATTACACCGAAAGAACGCCGTAATACAATTGCGAGATTAAAATTATGCATGAATTGTTTGTATCATTTTGGCAAAAAATGCTTATCAAATACTTGTTGCCGTGAATGCAATGGTCGGCACAATACATTAATTCATGAAGCGTTTGCGACGAGCCATCCGGTGTCACTACTGTGCCAATGTTTACAATTGCTCCGTGATCGTTTCAAAGTTAAAAATATAAATCAATAGTTACGAGTCGCGGAACAGTGATAATACCAAATATCTATCAGTGAAAAACTTGCACAATTTGAAAAATTCACATTTCCGGCGTGAGAACGTCCAAAAATCTTCGAAAAAAGTTGTGTGTTTGTGGTCGCCAGTGAGTGTGTTTTGAAGGAATAAGGAGACAATTCGATGAAAACACCACCCAAACCCCAAACACAGAAGGTCAGTCAACAAGAATAAATCTCAAATAAGCATCAGAAAACACATTCTTGTTATTATTGTACGTTGAAATAGCCTCAAAAGAAGCTCGAAATAGATTCGAACCAAGCATTCTTAAAAAGTGCCATCTAGCGGAGAGACACGGAACTAGACGTAAAACTCTTGCCAGCCTGTGTGAACCAAATCAACACGTAAACGCCACGCCGCCGCCGGCGCCGACGCCGCCGTGAAATATTATAACAATATCTACATCCACCGCTAGAGGGCAGTTGCAGTCACCAAAATGGAAAATAAATTCGAAGTACTTCAAAATATTCAGCAAGAAATGTCACAACAGAAAATGAATATGAAAAACATGGAGGAGAATTTAAAAAATTCAATTAATAAAAATATAAACGAAAAATTCACATCTATGGAAACCAAAACAAAGGAACTTGAAGAAAAAATTAATAAACAAGAAAATCTCATAATTTTTTTAGATAAACAAATAAGAAAGAAAAATATTGTTTTCTTTGGGATGAAGGAAACTGAAAAAAACTATGAAGATTTACAAAACTCGGTGTTGAACATTATAAATAATTCGATGAAAATTCGCTGCGAAAAATGGGAGATAGAGGCAGTGGCAAGGAAAGGAAAACAACACGATGAAAAGACTAGACCAGTCATAACAACATTGACGACGATGAGCAGAAAACTAGAAATCATTAGGAACAAAAAATACTTGAATAATACCGATATATACATAAAAGAGGACTTCTCTCCTGCTGTGCTCCAGAGAAGAAAAGAGCTCCAAGAAGAGTTAAAAAAAGAACGAGAAGCCGGTAAGAACTCCGGTCCTTCGCCACGACAGAATAGTAACGTTGAACAGCAGAATCGCAGCACGTAAAGCACCGTCCGAGAGAAACCCCAATAAGAGATCACTACCGGTGTCCCCAGAGTCATCACAGCGGACCAATGACAGCATCGATGAGAACACTAAACCGGTAGAAAAAAAGCAAAAACCGGTCACTATTAAAAACTACCTGCGACCAGCATTATTGGGCGCGCCGACCGGGGCTCTATCATGTGACGAAAAGCAAGGAACACAAAAAAACTGTTAAGCGTCCTAACAGCGCCGCCGCCAGCCTCTGCAATCAAGACGCTGCGACCGGCGCCGTTACCACCCCCCGTTATGACAGAAACAGCACACACACTAACCAGCAAATCCCTCACACTGAGCCATCTCAATATACGTGGACTAAACTCTAAAACTAAGAAGCTAGAAGTGCTACTCGCAAATGAGCTTGCTTGCGACGTGCTTATAAATACCGAACACTTCCTTCGCAGCCATGAAATAGACTCTGTGACATTATGTAACTACGACTTGTTATCTTCGTACTGTAGACCGAATGTAGAGCGTGGAGGAAGCTGCATATACGTAAAGTCGTCCCTTAAGGTCAGTAAAAATGCACAGTATGGTATGCTAAAAGCAAAAATCTGCCCAAGAACAGATTTTTGATATTTGTGCGGTCCAACTAATGCCTGACAATATTCTTATTGTTGGCTTATACCACTCCAACAGAACAAACCACCATGAATATCTGACATTGTTCGAAAAACTATTAGAGAAAATAAGTAATGATGGACTAAGCGCAATCATTATTGGAGATTCGAACATAAATACATTGGTAAGCTCACCTCTCACAAAGCGCCTTCTGACATGTTATCCACGCATAACTTCAACCAACTCGTAGACTTCCCCACCCGGTTCCAGGACGGACATGATACGTTATTAGACCACGCTTACACCAACCTACCACTAGGACAAATCGCCAGCATTTCCTCAGTTAACCCAAATCTCAGTGACCACCAAGTCCAGCGCCTGATAGTATCTCGCACGGTCGCGAAACCTGAACTTGCATGTAGGCGGAGCTTCAGTCCAATAAATATCCACAATTTCGGGGTGGCCCTAGATTCAGTTGACTGGGAAGAAGTGTTGGATGACTCGAAGGGCAACTGCAACATTTTAGCTGACCCAATTATATCCAAAACCGTGAGTAAACTCAATCTTTGCATACCATTAAAATGTAAACCTTACGTAAAACATAAAAAGCAGTGGGTTGACAGCGAAATACTTAATTTAAAGGAATTATTATTCGACACGATATAGTTAAAAAATAAATTTCCAGACAACGAACAACTAGCTAAGTTTACAGAAGACCTGTCTATACGATATAACACACAGACCAAACGTAAACGCACACAATTCTACTCCAACTAGATACGTAACGATCCCAATAAGTGCAAGAGAATGTGGAGAGTAGTCAATATAGAGCTAGGCCGCGTAGTAGTGAGCGGCTCGACTATACCGACTATATAAAGGACGAGTACGGACAGCCGTACTCCTCCAAGCATCCTCTCCTAAATGCGCTTAATGAGGAATTCGTTACAGCAGCGAGCAAGTGTGGCGCTCCAGCTGCAGACATCAACCACGCGACAACCGTAATGTCTGCCGAACTTCACGCTAGCGACGCGTCACTGTGGTTGCGACCCTTCTCACCAGAGGAGGTAGTGAAAGTAGTGCGCTGTAAGATTGCCGCTAAAACAAGCACCGACATCTACGGTCTATCCGCGAGCCTTATGAAGGTAGTCATAATAACCGCTCGCCAGAATTATGTCAGAACTATTCAACGCTTCTGTTAAGCAGGGTATATACCCGACCCCCCTCAAAAAGGTAAAAATCTGCCCGCTATATAAGGGTAAGGGAAGTAAGCAGGATAAAAAATCATACTGACCTATATCACTGGTCCCAGCGTTCAGTAAGGTGTTAGAAGTTGGGTTGAACCAGAGACTCCTAGAGTTCGTAACTCAGCGCGAAATCCTGACTGACTTAGTAAGAGAAGTGGTGTGGCGTGTGTTGAGCGCGCGAGAGGCAGGTCTGCGCACGGTTTTACTGTGCTGCGACTTGTCACGCGCCTTCGACACCGCCAACCACTTTCTAGTCGACAGACAAGCTCTGATACTACGGCGTCCGAGGCCCCGCCGAATCTGTCTTACCTCTTTCATGTAACAATGAAAGCAGGTCGTGACAGGTGAGGCAGGTCGTGTAGAGTCATCCGAACTGGAGAACGTAATGGGCGTTCCACAGGGCTCCTGCCTATCGAACACCCTGTTCAGTTTGCTATTGAATGACTTGCCAAACTCAATTAGCGACGCCGATATATTTATGTACGCGGATGATGTAGCCGCTGTTGTCACTGCACCCACGGAGAGCCAACTAGAGCACAAACTAAATACTGTGGTTGCGAGCCTGGGGGAGTGGTTCGGTGCGAACGGCCTCGCACTTAATAGCGAAAAAACTTGCTTTATGAACTTTAAGTTGAATGGGGGTACTCCGGGGTCACTGAGAGTATCTGCAGGTCAGACTCCGCTGCAACAGGTTCAGAATACCAAGTTACTGGGATTCACGATGGACAGCGCACTGCTTTGGGACACTCACATCGACAGCATGTGCAAAAAACTGGGGCGGGCCTGCTTTGCATTACGAAGGCTAGCTACCACTGCGTCTCGAGACGCAGTCCGCTCGTGCTATTATGCGACCGTCCATAGTATAGTCACGTACGGGGCAGAACTATGGGCGCGAGCCGCCGACACTGAGCGCGCCTTCTTGATGCAGAAGAGGTCAATCCGCGCCATTGTGGGTGTACCGGATGATGTATCGTGCAGTGAATATTTCACACAGCTGAAAATAATGACTCTACCAAGCGAGGTCATTTACCAGGTAGCGCTTTTCACCTATCATAATCTGGACCTGTTTCAGCGTCGTGGAGCTAACCCCAATCGCGCTCTCCGTAGCAACAAGGTCCACTACAGACTTATAACACCCTCACAAAAACTTCAAAAGTCAAAAAGATCTGTCTACATAATGGACCCCGAGGTATACAACGACTACCCAAAAAAATCAGAGATGCCGCTTCCTCCAACATATTCAAGCACCGTCTTAAGACATGGCTGCTGGAAAAGGTCTTCTACAGCTTCAGCGAATTCCTTGAGTTGCCCGAACTGTAGAATGCAATACCATTTTTAAGCTTATCTCTGTAGAAGATAGGAATATTTTAATTAGTGAAATAATTTTGTATTCTAATTTGACATTAATTTAATTGAAGCAAAGATAATAAAATAAAATAATTTTAGGTACTTATTATACTAAATTATTCCCATAAAAATGCTCAAAATTTAGTCTCGGTGAAGCTAAGCAGAGCTAATGTTAGGGATACTAGATAATTTAGTAAATGTAGTGAAATAAGTACCTAAATCTTAAAAAAAAAAATCTACATAATTATGACAGAAAATTATGAAGGAAACAAATATTGTTTGATGAAGTATTTATTTCTTATCTGCTAACACAGCAAATAACTTTTTCATTGACGTAGGTAAGTGTTTGGCGGATAAAGTCCATTCGCAACTTCCTACTTGTACAATTTTTACTTATTATTCCAAACTAACCTCATTTGCTTTGCTTAATACTGATGAGACCGAAATTGATAGGATAATAATGAGCCTTAAGGACGATTGCGCAGTAGGCTGGGATAATATATCTACCAAAATAATTAAGCGAAACCGACAAATTCTTATACCACCGCTGACATATATTTTCAATAAATGTCTGGGCCAAGGGCTTTTCCCCAAATGCCTAAAAAAGCTGTGGTTGTACCGGTCTACAAATCTGGCGCAAAAGATCAAATCAATAATTACAGACCAATATCCCTGCTTCCTGCCTTCTCCAAAATATTAGAAAAAGTTATAAATAAACGGTTAGTCAAGTACTTAGAAGATAAGTCTATTCTGTCAAAAATGCAATTCGGGTTCAGAGCTAAGGTGTCTATAGCAGACGCAGTTCATCACCTTACTAACTACATTGAACAAGAACTGGATCAGAGTAACCACACACTTGCAATATTTTTGGACCTAGCTAAGGCCTTTGACACCGTTTCCGTACCCATACTATTGCGCAAGCTTGAAACACTGGGAATCAGAGGCACTCAACTAAAACTTTTCACGAGCTACCTCGAAGAGCGCACACAGTGCGTTAGGATAGGCGATGTTCTCAGCAATGATCAAGAAAATACTGACTTTGGTGTTCCCCAAGGCAGTGTATTAGGACCTACTTTATTTTTAATCTACATCAATGATCTTTGTAATCTAAAATTAGATCATGGCAAAATCATATCATATGCTGATGATACTGCTCTAATTTTCTCCGCTGAATCTAAAGAAGAAGTGTACAAGTTTGCGCAAAATGGATTCAACATTGTAAATAAATGGCTTCAGCACAACTTACTAACTCTAAATGCAGATAAGACTAAATATATTAGGTTTTCGATGCGCAAACGCCCGTCAAATGAAATCAGCCCAAAATTGTATGCGCATTATTGTGTAGGCGCTGATAACGTATGTGTCTGCCCAACCATACATAATACAAATAAAATTAAATACCTTGGCAAAATACTGGATCAATTACTCTCATTCAAACCCCATCTAGAAGCTTTAGTAAGTAGAGTCCGCAAGCTGATTTTTGTCTTCAAAAATCTACACCATATTGCGGACCAAAAACGTATTATACAGGTTTACCGGGCCCTTTGCGAATCCATATTGACCTACTGCATTACATTATGGGGTGGAGTAGGTAAAACATTATTACTAACTGTTGAGAGAGCACAAAGAGCGATACTTTAAGTATCAAATTTCCGTCCTTTTCTTTTTCTTACAAACCTTCTCTTTATCATGTGGAGTATTAACAGTTCGACAGTTATTCATAATGAACATAGTACTTAAACAACACGCAGTCCTTCCATATGTCGCTGAAATCGCTAACAAAAGGAGGAAAAATAATGTTTGCCCTAAAAAACTAGGTCAAAGACATGCTTTTTCAAGAAAATTTTACAGTTTTCTTGGTCCTTTTTTATATAATAGATTAAATGTGTTAGCCAATATTTATTCATTAAACTGTAAGAAAAACTTAGATATACTTTACAATGTATATCATACGATGAAACAGAAAATTTATTGACTGTTCTAAAGTAGGCCACTAATTGTAAGAACCTTTATTATTATTAAAACTAGTTAAGCATAGTTAGCATAAGTAATTTTATAGTATGCATAGCATTTATTATCGGATTTCATTGTTTGTTTATTATCAGCACTTTCTTTGTCTGAAAAACAGGTTTTTACCTAGTTCAGG
Source organism: Eupithecia insigniata (assembly GCA_947859395.1). Taxonomy (NCBI): domain Eukaryota; kingdom Metazoa; phylum Arthropoda; class Insecta; order Lepidoptera; family Geometridae; genus Eupithecia; species Eupithecia insigniata. The sequence continues at coordinate 14,909,235 of OX402007.1, read as the reverse complement.
CACATGTACTATGTTATCCCATAAATTCATAAGATTAAATAGTCTTAGTCTTTGTTATCCTTTTAGCCCTAAGTTAATTTTGAATAAATTATTATTTATTTATTTACTAGTTCACGGCTCCGCACGCGTGTCGGTACTCAAGAAATTTTATAATAATAAAATATGAATATGTAATGTGATAGATAATCAAATTAGAACATTTATTTGCATTGGGAGCGGTTGAGCCGGCTGCAGACTGTTGCAGACGGTCTGCAGGTGACTCAACTGGCTCATATCAGATGTTAAGCTATTTGACGTGTAAATTTATTATTTACCAATAAAATCTTGAATCTTGAATCCACTAAAAATGAACAAAATGAGAAAAATGTTACACATGTGTCTCAAGATGATATTACTGAAACTTTATTGGCAACAGCCATGGTGAAGGTTCAGTCAGCTGATGGTACATTTATCAAACTAAGAGCCTTGATTGACCAGGGATCACAAACCTTTCTTATCACTGAAAATGCAGCACAAATGCTGAAGTTACCTAGACAGAGGTGCAAAGGCGTTATTTTTGGGTTAGGAGCCAAGGAAAATAACTCTTAAGGCGCTCTGAATATCATTTGTTCATCAATGTACAACGACTATCAGTTTGGAACAAATGTTTATATCATGAAACAGATGGTAAACAATTTACCTAATCAGACATTTAAGAAGCCTACTTGGTCTTTCCTAGAGGGCATCCAGCTAGCCGATCCCGACTTTAACATCAATCGACCGGTGGACTTACTCTTAGGGGCCGACGTCTACTCTTGCATCATTTTGAGTGGAATCATTTCATCTGATAAATCATTGCCAGTCGCTCAACAAACACGTCTTGGTTGGGTTTTATGCGGAAACGTAAAATCTTTCCAATGTAACGTTATCATCAATAACGTGGAAGATATTCAACGCTTCTGGGAAATAGAAGATATTCCTCATGAAACTTCTTTATCGCAACAGGATGCACACTGCTTGGAATATTTTAAGAACACTACGACACGGCAGACCGATGGAAAATACATTGTCAGGCTACCTATGATATCAAATACCAGAGAACAGCTAGGAGAATCCAAACCAAGGGCAATAGCACAATTGAAGCAGTTGGAGAAAAGATTTATCAAAAACCCAGACATGCAAAAGGGTTACAAATCATTCATATCAGAATATATAACTTTAAACCACATGCAGCTTCTACCAAATTCATTGAAACCTATCGTCTATTTGCCTCATCACTGCGTTATTAAGGCAGATTCCACGACTACGGCCCTTCGAGTGGCATTTAATGCTTCTTCAAAAACATCGAGCGGCCGCAGCTTGAATGACGTCATATATCGTGGTCCAAATCTACAACAAGATTTACTATCACTTATCATCAAGAATAGGCAGTAAACTCAGTAACTTCATACTTACAATGCTGCTATTGTTTACTATGTGTGCACAAAACGCACATTGTACACATAACGTATCGTTTTTTAAGGAGCAACAGAGCCTTTATTTTGACAAACTATCTACAATGCAACTTATCAGGGACGAATGGAAGATGGCAATTTATTACGACATGAATCCCTACTGGGAAGGGTCAAGGTTACTGGCAAATTGTATCAAATACCTACAGGCGTCATGCGCAAAACAAAAACAAAGAGCACAGTGCGACCTGATAGTAATGCAATTACGTCACGGGCTTATCGAGTTACAATACTACGATCAGCTGCTACTCAATAAACAATCCAACTTCATTGGAACCCGAGTACGTAGAGGCCTTATCAATGGAATAGGAAACGTAGCACATGCATTGTTCGGAGTACTAGATGATGATTTTGCACAACAATATCAGCACGACATTGACCTCGTTATGAAAAATCAAAATCACCTCGCCAACCTTTGGAAAAATCAAACATCAATTATTGAAGCACAATTTACCTTTTTGAAGCGTTTAGAACTATCAGTAGACCAACAGCATAAATTATTTAATCAACACATGATAAATCAAGCGCAGAAAAATGAAATTCTTAAACAGGAGGTAGAGAGTGTAATAGCTAATAATGAGTTTACATTGTCGTCTATCATCGGTAATAATATACTAGGCAATCTAAAACAGATAGAAAATACTCTTTTAGATACGGTTACCGATATTTATCACGGGAAATTCAATATCCATATCATATCACCGGAACAAATAAAAGAAGAGTTGAGGATAATTTCTGGACATTTATCGAAGGATATATGCACGCTTATCAAAACTGTATCATTTATTAAGGGTTAAGGTGAGAGTTACAGATCAGTACATGCTCCTAGAAGTAAAGATCCCACTTGTTACCAGAGAAAACTACGATCTCTACAAGATAATATCCCATTCCTGCCATCAACAGAGGTAAAGCAATTACGATCATACCAATTACAGAGCACATTGCGATGAATTTACAACGAGATTCGTATCTACCTATCACAGAAAAGGATTTACAAGGATGTTATGAATTAAATCCTTCCACAAAACTATGTGAGGTTCAGAGCCCTATATATCATATGCATAGCGATCAAAACTTGTGTGTCAAGGACGAAACAATGGAGAGATGTCAAACAATCTCAAAGACGTGCCAAAACAACTGGACAGCATTAAATAAATTGAACAATTATTTATTTTATTGCTGCGACAAATGCACACTAAGATTGATATGTAGCGATCAGGTCACATTAGAACACATCAGCAAGGGCGGTGTGCTGTCCTTGGGCAATGATTGTACATTAAGAGCCGATTCATTCATGATTTATTCACATAATCATCTCATGAATGAGGTTCACGCCAAACCTGATATACTGTCAATCGATATTCCTCCAATTAACAACATTATCAATCTTACTACACCAATCGATGAGAGCGAGAATCGATCAGACGTCGAAGTTAATGACAGACAGACGTCCTTGAAGAAGAGCGGTCAACAGCTCGAGCAGATGAAATCAGAGAGAAGTGAAATCGAACAGATTTCCAGCCACGACGTTCATCACTATATGGTTATATACATTTTGGTCGCGGGTGTGTGCGTCGCAGGCGTCGCGTTCCTGTGGTGGCGAAGGCGGGCGGGAGTGCGCGCTAGCCGCTGCTGCCACCGCCACCATTGCTGCTCCGGCGCCACAGCCGGCGCCGGTCTCCATCAGCGATATCGCTAGTGCTAGTGCCAGTGCAAGTGCTAATAAGCGTAGTGTTCAATCAGTGAAAAGTGTATCTAGTTTAGTCGAAAAATCGAGAGTTGTTTCAGTGTTATATAAAAATCAGAAAGTTCAAATGATCGATAAGGCGACTTCACCAACAAGAGTTTTTCACACTTTTCACGCAAATGATGTAGATCATGACGTCTAATTAACATAGCGTTTAAGTTTAAATTTACTTAGGCTAACGCATCTTATCATTTTATCATTAGATATATTACTAAACCTATCATTTATCATACAGCATCTTCACCTACATCTCTCGCCCGGAGCATGTACAGTGCAGCGCAACCGTGCATTTAGGTATAAGCTATCTAATTGTCAAATCATCGATATTATTAAGGTCAAATTGTTACACGCGCCTTCCATTTACTTTATTGCATCAGTTCACGTTTTCACCTCATCATGGTAGGCGCGTGCTCACATATCAATTAATATTATCATAACAGTACATCAATATAAGAGTTTTATCAATCTCTACTTTCTATCATTTATCATAAAGGTATCCCGTACATAGATAAACCTTACATGTATTTTATTTCAAGTTGGCGTCATAGTCCTTTATTTTTTCATAGAAGTGACTACGCTGACATCACGTCAGCACGTTATAAGGAAACAAAAAACGGTCGCGCAAACTTTAACGGCTGCGCTACCTGTAAGTCAGTTGCTCACCCACCGCACTAACTCCTGATGCCTCTGCACGATGTCCGCCAGCGCGTCGTCGGCGGCGTCGCGGCTGCGCAGCAGGGTGGCGTGCAGCAGCGTGAACTCGATCCTGAGCAACGCGCACACCGACACCATCAGCAGCTCCGCACCGATGTACGACAGCACGCACAGGAACACTGCACACAAACACCCGTCAGCTACAAGTAGATGTACGACAGCACGCACAGGAACACCGCACACAACCACCCGCCAGCTACAAGTAGATATACGACAGCACGCACAGGAACACTGCTCATAACCACCCGCCAGCTACAAGTAGATGTACGACAGCACGCACAGGAACACTGCACACAACCACCCGCCAGCTACAAGTAGATGTACGACAGCACGCACAAGAACACTGCACACAACCACCCGCCAGATACAAGTAGATGTACGACAGCACGCACAGGAACACTGCACACAACCACCCGTCAGCTACAAGTAGATATACGACAGCACGCACAGGAACACTGCACACAACCACCCATCAGCTACAAGCACGCACCACTCCGCGAGCGCTTAGGTACAAGAACTCGCTCATGATCTATTGCTCCGGCTATCAAAGACCTACGGGATGGTAGAGTATCCTAGAGAGCTTGGGGACAAGTAGAGCTCGAAGCCGGACCTCACCGGGGAAAGGGCACTCTTAGCAATTGAAGCGATTGAAAAAGGTATAGCCATTACGGCCCCTATACGGAATAAAATGCTTTTTTATTTTATTACATTTGTGACTATCGCTCGTCGCTTGCGAGGAGTACCTACCTTGACAGACTGCCAAACTGGTGCTTGCGTCGCTCTGTGTTCGTTTTGAACTATGCTACCGTCCTCTAACAGGACAGGAGGGCAAATCTTCCAGACAACGCCAGACGAGTTGTACGTACTGCTGTAAAACTGGAACGCGTAGACGGTGAGGTAGAGCGGCCAGGCCGCGGCGGGGTCGAAGGGGTAGCGTGCTGCCATCGGCAGCAGGCGCCGCCGCTCCGAGCCCCCCGCCAGCGTCTGCGCCAGCGGCGTCAGCAGGTACTGGAACGTGCCCACCAGCGCGAACCAGTAGTTTACTGCACATATACAACACGTTAAGATCATTATAGTAAATACAGGCAGCAATATAAGAACCCAACAGATTCTCTCTCCAGTTGGACGAGTCTACATTACCCGGCAATGAAGCTCTGTTGTAAGGATATGTTCGATATATCAAAGATGAAAATATGTGCCAAGAACTGGTTTTTGCTACATATTTAGAGACTGATACAGAGGAGAATCGTTTTTTCAGACCGTGGAACATTTTTTATTGACAAAGCTATTCCATGGAAGAACATTGTTTCTGCTGCGACTCATGGTGCATCGTCTATGCTTGATCGTCATCGTGGTTTTTAGCTCACTTAAAGCGACAACTGCCTGATGTACTGGTCATTCACTGCATAATTCACAGGCAGCATTTAGTAGCAAAAAAGCTGAGTCATAGATTGAATAAGTCTTTACAATATGTAATAAATGCTGTGAATGACCTAAAATCAAGTTTTCTTTAAATTTATTATGGTAGACTGGTTGCGAGGACAATACAGCACCTCATAACAATATAGACACGATAGTACGATAGTTTGGTGCAGTGTTTTATTGTGTAAAAGTGAAGGTGAAGAAAACGTGCCAGTTTTATCATTTTACTAGTAAGTACAAGTAGTTTTGGTTTCAAAAAGGTTTAAAATTTACAGTTTATAAGATTTTCATCGAGATCATGCTAAAAATTGGGTTTTGTGTAAATTTTAATTATGCTAACCTTAGATTACGAAATTTTAGGGTCGCCTGCATTTGAAATAAAATCCCCAAAGTGCTCATTGAAATATTTCAATATGATAGTATCATATTAAAATATTATGTTTTTATTTGTTACAGATTTCCTGTTAATAATGATTTGCGTCTGCTTTGGATGGAAGCCACGGACTAAAAAGATAAGGCGCCCAAAAACTCTTTAAGGAAATAAGTAGCAAAAAATTTTGAATAGCATTTCTTATGAAAATGAATAGAAGAACCTTTCACCTCTCTCGTGCTATTTCAAAGCTGGTAAGTGAATAAAAATAATGCCTCCGTGGCACAGTAGCTGAAGGTCCGCGTGAGAGACTAAATTTGTCTTACTTTGCCTTTTAAACCTAAAACCGATCCATTTTATATGGCAGTGGGTGAGATTTACTAGTATTTATATTAAATTGATTCAATATTTAATTTCAGGCATTTAAGGTTAAACACATGGAACCTAATGGAACAGATTAAATTTTAATGTACAGCAGTAGGTACAAGAGAAAAACAGTCCAGTTAAAATGCAGCCACACAAAGTAATTTAGTAAGTACTCCTCAGATAATATTATAAATAAATCATTAATGTTGGACAATCAAAAAATAGATGATGTATGTCATCTAACCCCAAACTAAGTAGGGATTATGCTATGGGCTCTAGATCTAGACTCATAAGCTTGATACACTACTTTGAATTAAATATCTGCAAATCGTAGAAATTAAATTTGTCCCGAGGTCGGAATCGAACCAGCAACATCCTATGTCATAGGTCGAGAGGTCTTCATCTTGTATAGTAATATTGTATTTAGTACGTAAGTATAGTGTGGATTTTCATAAATTGCTCGGTTGTTGCAGGGTAGAGAAGAATCAGATGTTTTGCTGACTGCAACTCTAAAAACACATACGAGCACTGAGTTAAACGAAAAAGTGATAGGGAATTCGGATTTACTAATTTATAATTATTATGATTCAAAATTGCCATTAATTTTACTATAATTATTCATTTTTGGTTTTATTATTGACGTACGTCAACATCGACGCCACGAGCCGAGCGCCGAGTCCGGGAGGAATAAACCAGTTTTACTTTTACCTAACATTTTATTAAATCGTTATAAATAAAATATGTACATTGATAATAATTATGGTAAATATCTCAAATGTTGTTTTATTTCATGTTTGCTTATGCGTCTTACATCTGCGTCTCATGATCTCATAGATCATACACCATACTATCATCTACTATCGAATGGAGATAAGATAGGCACAGGACCTATTCCTACCTAGTGTGTGAGAAATCGTAGATCAAGGTATTTTTATAATTTTGTAAAATAGTGCATCTCCTTTAATAGAACAAGTCTTGTTTTATGATTTCTGGGTAGATTTTGTATGCTTAGCCTATTTACTACAATAGTTGGTAAATTATGTACATCTATGAGACATTAAATAAGGAAGCTAAAGTCGGAGTAAAAATATTGCATGGCAACACCTTCCCCACCACCACATCGTATTCTCTGTCTCATACCCGGCCACGCATGCTACTCATCTATATTATACTTTATCTATGATTTAATTTGTGCGTGCGAGAGGGATACTATCCAAAGGTATTTAAAAATTTCCGAATCTCACCTCTATACAAGGGTAAAAGTAAAAAAGAAGACCTAAATAGTTACCGACCAGTCTAATTAATACCAGTCATAGCAAAAGTTTTTGAGTACGGCCTCAGCGGAAGGCTCACGGAATACCTTGATGATACTCAATCCCTTTCCGACAGACAATTTGCCTACAGTTCGGGACGGTCCACGTAACAGCTGGCGGAAACGTCAATAATAAATCATAGGTATAGCTCAAGGATCCTCGCTGTCTAATATCCTGTTCTCCCTCCTGCTCAACGACCTGCCTGACTGCATCGGTGACGCGCATGCACTTATGTATGCGGACGACGTTGCTGCTGTCGGCACGGCGCCCACTCTAGACGTCCTTTTTTTATTATCCTGAGAGAAATGCTCACGCATATCGTACTGTCACGGGGAGACAGTACGATTATGTGGGACTTTAACCTACTAAAACCCTCAGGGTGTTCCTCTTCTGCCGCTTGTGGTGGGAACACGGGAACGTTTCCTCTTCCGCGAACCCACCGCGGCTGCCCGATATCGGGCCCCTCACTGGGGGGTATGGAACACCACCTTCAGAATCAGAATCAGAATCAATAACTTTATTTCTTTAGGCTTACAAAATAAACACTTAGACAAGTCAAATTTGATACTATAAACATAGTTATTATTATCAAATAAGAAATAAGGTGTTATTGATATTCTCTTCACTTCAATTTTTTGTCCACTAGTGGAAGAAGTGAAAAAGAAACCACTAGCACATTATAATATCACATAAGTGTCTAATACATGTTTATTTTTAAATATAAATTTAATGCAATTTAGATACATGTCAATATTTCTTTAAAGCTAAACAGAACATTGAATTTCTTACATACTACTGACAGTGCGGAACGGAGCGACATCTGGCCAAGCATTAACATCATTGATGTAATCTATGGAGTAAAAGGCCTTCCTGATAAGATTTTGTTTAATGTACTGTTTAAATTTACGAATAGGGAGTTCAGTTGCTTCAGATGGAAGCTTATTATAGAAGCGCACGCAATTGCCCATAAATGATTTCCCTACCTTTCGTAATCTATATGCTGGGATGTGTAATTTGTTCTTATTTCTTGTATTTCTATTGTGAACATCACACTTTTTCAAAAAGGTATCTCTATTTTTGTGCGTATACATAAGATTTTCATAGATGTATTGCAATATTACTGTCAAAATATTTATTTCTTTAAATAATTCCCTCAAAGAGTCGCGTGGCTTTAATTTGTAAATTGCGGGTACCGCTCATTTCTGGAGAACAAAGATAGTCTGGATGTCAGCTGCCTGTCCCCAAAGCAAAATACCATAAGACATAATACTATGAAAGAAACTGAAATAACTACTACTAACTAACTACTTTTTGAACCCTATCAGATAAATATATTTTTTATTATATATTTTTATTATATAGATTGCATAAGGTCCAGTGCCTTGTTTTGAATTCCATAGTGTTTAAATTTTCCAATTAATGTAGCATGATCTACACAATTCTTCTACTACTTCGCGACGTACCAGAAACACATGATGCGCCGCGACCACCTCGGGGACCTTACCCTGCCAAATGGGCGCCAGACGACCCCGTGTCAAAACGCCCCTAGGTCCCCTTGCGACGGGTCAGTCGAGTGGCCCCGCCACCTGCCACACTCCCTAGTGGGTGCCGAAATCACTCAGGTGAAGCACTCATTATTCCTGGGCTTTATGGTCGATCAGAGCCTTACGTGGGAGCTACACATTGATGGACTCTGCGTGGTGTGGTGCGTGGTGCGAGAGTGGGAAGGGCATGCTTCGCTCTATGGCGTTTATCGGCTACTCTTGAGGAAGGGATGACCAGAAGCTGCTACTTTGCATCCGTTCACTCGCTCCTTTAATATGGCGTGGACCTGTGGGGCAGAGCTGCCGACTGGGAGCGAGCATTCAGGATGCAGAAAAGAGCTGTTCGAGCTATGGTGAGAGTTTCCTGGGATACCTCGGCTCGTCCATTCTTCAAGAAACTAAAAATAATGACTGTGCCCGTCCTCGTCATCTTTAGCGCTGCTGCTTATGCTCGCCACCATCTGGACGAGTACGCAAGACTAGGCGATGCCCATGGGTACCCGACACGACATGCTCAAAGACTGAAAGTGGTACGGCGGCGGCTCACAAAATCAGGGAAACTGGTTTACGCGATGGGGCCAACTGTCTACAACCGTCTTCTTAGAATTGTTACCGCAGCCCGATCAGCGCAATCCTTTAAGATCACGCTGAAGAACTGGTTTATCGAGCAAGCCTTCTATAGGGTTGACGATTTCTTTAGTGAATATGACTGTACAATGTAAGATATACTTACTTTGTTATGTGTATGTATTTATTTTTTATTTCAATTATTTTAATATTAAATTTATTATTTACCATGTAATTTTAATTAATTTATGTGATGTTTTTTATGTGAATGATTGATTGAGTTTTATTATTTTACTGAGTATTAATGTTGACATGTAATGATAGTTATCAATAAAGAATATATATCTGTATCTGTAACAAACAATAATTATATTTCGTCTTTATTTTTTTACCTTTTTCATTAAATTACCACAGTTATGTTGTAAATATGTGTAAGATTATAATTTTCTGCTATATAAAGAAATGTCAGCTAATACTCATTTCGACCCATGTCTACAGATTCCTACACTTGGTAACTACACACACATTGTCACATTTAACTACTAGTTTATGACGAATGACGCAACCTGGCGTCTGCAAAATATTTTGCTTGAATTATGTTTGAAAATGATTCTCGTTACTCTCCGATGGAAAGTTATTCCTTTGCACTTTGACGTTTTACTAGAATTATTAATGCAAGATCGTAACACACACGAGGGCATATTTATTGAGATTTCACGTTTTTTCTCTGTAAAACAAACAAGACTTAGGCGCTCAAGAATTAGTAAGCAACTGATTGAAGTGAGGACGGCTATCTTCACTTGAACGGAGCCACGTAGTAATTATTATCTCGATGGCTGTCATAGCAATAGTTGTTCCGATTGATTAGACATATCCAAAGACATGCATTTTATTGCTATTGGAGGGTGGTCCCAGGTTCCATACATTTTTGCCCTTTCAAAAATAATCTATAATTTTTAAAATATGTAGAATCATATATCATCGTCCTGAAAGCTCATAAATGTTCTAGAATGTTTATAATTTTTAAAAAATATCTAGAAAAGTCGTTAATAATCTAAAAATTTTAAAATAATTTTTCATAGTCTTTTATATCCCTGAAAGCTCTTAAACGGTATAGAATGTTCTTTAATGTTCTACAATAATCGAGAATAGTCGGATATACTCTTAAAATTTTAAAATGATTTAGGATAGTCTGTTATTGTCTAGAATGCTTTCAAACGTTCTAGAATGTTATTTAATGATCCAGAAAGATCTGGAAATTTCGAAAATAATATATAATTTTTAAAATGATGTAGGATTGTTTATCGTCGTCTTGAAAGCTCTTAAACGTTCTAGAATGTTCTTAATCGTAGAATAGTCCAAAAGTATACACTACAGTACGACGTACATTTAATGGTAAAAAGATTTAAGTAGGTACACATATACCTAAGATAGAGAAACTGATTTTATAAACATTATAGTGTGTGATGTATTTTGACCCGAGCAACGCCGGGTTTTGCTGCTAGTATTAAACAAATATTAATAATCAAGGGGCCCAATGTCCATACCCAGTTGAGTAACGATCACCGAAGCTGGATGGGTGAACGCGTGGAGTGTAAGTGGTTCTGGTCCAGTTCCGTTTCTTTGTCACAGACCTTTGTTACAGAGTGTGACTCTTCTCAGCAGCTTGGCCCTGAGCGTGCGCTGGTCGCAGCTGAGCGCGGCGTCCCCGCCGCGCCACAGCACGCCGAGTCGCCGCACGAGCCGCGTGATGTCCCGTGCGCGCGGTACCAGCACCACGCCCTTCAGCACGCCTGAGAAGCACGTGACTTAGAGCTGAAGACTGAAGAGTCAGTAGAGATGGTCCCCGGTCATGGAAGGCGAGGTAGATTTTTCTTCCTCGCATTCCAGGACGAACTCAACACGTGAAATTATTTTAATTTATTATATTTATTTGGAAAACAAACAGGTTATTTAACAGTATTGGTTGGAACTTATGGGTAACTTAAGTCTAGCAGTTTCCGCTTATAGATAAACAATATAATGTGTTTTATCCATAAAAAACTCAAAAACATTAAAAACCACAACTAATAATAGAAACAAACAATGAAACGGATCAAAACTGATAAAGATAACATTAATCAGATATATTACAATAGAACATATATGCCAATCAAATCAAGACCCAACACACAGAATATAGTAAATTTAGTAGTTCTATTAAATATCTGCAACGAAAGACTAAATAACCTGCATTTTTATGCTATTTTGCCTCAAAGAAAACAAATCTATATTTGGAAAATATTCCTTTGTTAAAAAGGTTAGATGTGCGTGCAAAGAAAGAGTTTCTGCGGTAGTTAGTAGAGCACGGTGGAACATACAGTTTCGTTTCGGCGACTGACAGCAGGGTGTGGAACTTGCATTTGAATATTTCTGCGGTAGTTAGTAGAGCACGGTGGAACATACAGTTTCGTTTCGACGACTGACGGCACGGTGTGGAACTTGAATTTGAATCAGCGACAGAAGATCGGGCGGGACAATCATTAACGTGATGTTCTGCAGGAAGGTGAGGTCAACAGCCTCCCGCCGCATGACAAGAGGTAGCAAATGATGAATCAGAATCAGAATCAATAACTTTATTTCTTTAGGCTTACAAAATAAGCACTTGGACAAGTCAAATTGTATACTATAAACATAGTTATTATTATCAAATAAGAAATAAGGTGTTATTGATATTCTCTTCACTTCAATTTTTTGTCCACTAGTGGAAGAAGTGATGATGCTTTCTAAAACTTATTCTGGACTCTTTCTAACATAATCTATATAAACTCCATAGCTGGGATTCCAAGCCTGCGACAACCTGTATTCGAGTCGACTTCTTATTTTTCGGCCTGTTGTTCTGAATATACGACCAGAAGGCCGCTGGATTATTATGGATCGACTCTTCAATTCTACTGATTTAAGCAGTATTTAGGTGAGGCGAAGAGAAAACACTCGAACACATTCACTTCAGTTTATTATGAGCTTACATGAAAGTTTATTTACAGAAAGAAGGAGTAGGTAAGCGACAGGTAGAAAATTAGGCACAGAAAAATAGGATAGTTCACACTAGGTATAACAGGCAGGTATTGCAAGCGAGCTAGAAATAGATCGCGGACCCAACAAAGGAATTTGTCGATCAAAGGCGCGTGCGCTTCGCGTTCATGAAAGGCTGTGACTGTTGATCGAGTGCGCCGTTCGCGCATTGGAATGCAGTGGCCAAGCAAAAACTGGTTTCTCAGCTCCATTGTACTCGACGGCGAGCGGGCGTCGCGTACGATATTTTAACCGATGTATAAAAAGGAGTGTTATGTATATAATTATTATCTGTTTAGCTACTTATCTATTTATTCTGTAAATTGTGTAAATATGATGTAATATATAAATAAATATGTGAGTTCACCACAAGTATATTATATATACGAGTAACATTCACGCTATACCTTTTTTAGCTCTATCACGAAGTATTTTAAATGAATTGTTATCGCAATGTTATGATATGTTTTATAATGTATTTATGATGAAATTAATTTTTTCTTTTAGTGACTTACCTACATTACAAAGCGCAGGTGAATACCAAGCGGGGAAAGTCTTATTCAGTGTATTTTTAGATGGAATATAATTATATGTCCCTTATGCCCATTAAAATTATGTTGAACGTATCTTCTACACGATAAAAGCGTGTCCCAGACATTATCTTCTTTTTCACTCCTTCCACAAGTGGACAAAAAATTGAAGTGAGGAGAATATACATAACACCTTATTTCTTATTTGATAATAATAACTAAGTTTATAGGTAGTATAAAATTTGACTTGTCTAAGTGCTTATATTGTAAGCCTAAAGAAATAAAGTTATTGATTCTGATTCTATAATCTTTGTCATAAAAATACTTCAGCCTAGGGTTAGGTTTGAGATAGGTAAGTTCAACAAATTAGGTCTGCAGATGGGCGATACCTACCATCTTTTACCAACAACGGGTGAGGTGAAATGAGCAGAACCCTGATTTCAGTGAGTCGAGAGTATGAATAAGACGTTCCTTTTTGTATGGTGCACGGTCGAGGCGATGTATGAATGGTCGCGTGGTCTCGGCAGATACTCGACTAAACTTTGTGCAGGCTCCGGTAGATACCTTGTATCATGATCAGGTAGGGCGGCAGACGGTAGGCGATCTCCTCTCGCCGTCCAGCGCGCAGCAGCAGCCACACGTCCACAGTGGCCGACAGAACGAGCACCCCCACGCACGGACCGATGTACAGGAACCTGACCGACAACAACTAATTAGGACTCGCCGACATACGAACCATTTGATAATTGATCTGGCTAACACACGGACACTTTACTACTTGCCATTCGACGAGTTTCTTCAGCCGAATTGGAGAGGCTCTCGCTCTGCCATGCTGGTTTAGGTCTACCTAAATATTTACACAAACCATTTGAAACTAGGTAGGTACCTACAGATGACCACCTTTTCCCTCAAAGCCTACAGACAGACTGACAGATTGCAACTGACAAACGTGTTCTGAACTAAACGTGTTTTATTTAACATACCTACTAACGATTAAAGGTCTTTTGACGTATTATACGATCTCAGCTGCCTTATTTTTACACGTGTGTGTTACATTCTTGGCGATATCTATCTGTAGGTACAGGTACTTAGTAGTCTATCCATCCTCTAAAACCTGTTACAGAAATGTAGGCAGAAAATACATAACTCTTATAGGTACCTACATTACCAATGGCCTGGTATATACCTTATACCAGGCCATTGGTAATCATAATCATAATCATAATCATAAATCATTTATTTGCAGGAATGTCGGTACAATAGTTCTTAATAATAAAATAATAGCTCCAATCCATTCTGCCTCGTCAGGGCGTGCAAAATTATTATAATGTTACGCTTATTAAAATTTATCAGAAATGTAAGAATAAACAATAAAAGACAGATAACAAAACAAAAAAAAAAAAACTAAAACGATAAAAAACTTGTTACTTATGTTTAAATACCTATTTTATCGTTTTGTTATTAAAATATTCCTTCATGTCATAAAAACATCTATCCATCAACCACCTTTTCAGTTTAATTTTAAATAAATTATATGTCATAGTTTTAAATTCACTGGGTAACTTATTATAAATGCGTATTGCCTGATGATATACATTCCGATTAACAAGTTCTACTCTGTATTTTGGAACATAGAGCCTGTCTTTATGTCTCGTGTGTCTCTCCATCACATCAGCATGAGTCTTAAAGTAGTGAGGATATTGTTTCACAAACAAGCAAATATCTCTTATGTACATGCAGGGCAACGGAAGTATATTATATTTCTTAAATAGGGGTTTGCAGCTATCCGTATTCCAAGCGCCACAGATAGCTCGGACGCACTTTTTTTGGACAATGAATGCATTTTGTATATCGGTTGAATTTCCTCACAAGATCAGTCCGTACGCCAGGGTTGACGAAACATACCCGTGGTACGCTTTGATCGCGGCATCTATAGAGACACGTAGTCTCAGTTGTGTAATGTTAGATCATACAGGCCCTGATGCCATAACTATTTTGTATTAATATGATTATAGGTACGTTCCAATTTAAAAATTTACCTCCACATTTTTTGAGAGGTAATTTAAATAATCGCATCATTGTAAAAAATGGATCTACACCGCGAATATTTTCGCGGTATGTTTTTTTACGATTTGAAGTGTCGCCTAAAATCGGACGAATCGTCATATGGTATTCATGGATGAAGGCGCTTCCAAGGCAACCGTCTATCGTGGTATAAAATTAACAATGCAGCCATATTCTGTTATGCAGACGATACTGCTATCGTTTTTTCAGAGAAAACCTGGAGTCATCTGAAATCTATAACGGAAAATGGATTGCGTGTTATCTCTAAATGGCTTGATAACAATCTACTTACGTTAAATATGGCTAAAACAAACTTCATTACTTTTGCTAAATACAACCGGACTCAACCTAGTCAAGATTACAACTTAAAATTACACAGGTGTGAACAACTTGGCTCTGATTGTGATTGCTCTATTATAGAAAAGGTATCTTCAATAAAGTATTTAGGCATTATGATAGATCAACGTATGTCTTGGTATGCTCATATAGAACTGGTAATGAGTAGAATTCGTAAATTAATTTGGGTTTTTAAAATATTACGACATACTGCTACCATAGAAATTATCGACCAAATTTATATAAGTCTGGGACAGTCAATTCTAAAATACTGTATACCTATTTGGGGAGGAGCTGCCAGAACAACATTCCTTGAACTAGAGAGAGCTCAAAGAGCTTTGATGAAGGTTATGTATTGTAAGCCGTTTCAACATCCCACAGAGTTGCTCTATAAGGATTCAGGAATTCTGTCAGTGAGAAAACTCTACGTTCTGGGTACCGTCCTAAAATACCACAAAATATTAGGATTTGACCCTATTAAAACAAAAAAGCGACGAAAAGATAAGGTTGCAGACAAAGTAACCACTCGTTCCAAATATGCATCCCGACAGTACACCAATCAGTCGGCACACCTTTACGACGTCATTAACAAAATTCTTAATATATAATCGTTAAACAATCATTCATGGGGGTTGAAGAAAGAAGATAGACGATAGAAAATATTTTATTGCACACTTAAAAAAGGTAGAAAAAAATATGCAAGAAAAAACTTAAAATCTAAGCTACAAGTGGCGGTCTTATCGCAAAAGAGCGATCTCTACCAGACAACCGTGGATGGATAAGATCATTGAATAATACTTGGGAATATGTGTGCTCAAGTGCTCAAGTGCCAAATGCGAAAAGTTATTCCATCGGTTTTAAACTTTAACGTATTGCTCTCTTTGCCACACAATTTTATGCTACAAGGGGCCATTGCACCACGGATAAATGATAATTTCAGTAAGCGAGCGCAGCAGAGACGTTCACGGGTCACAGATCTGGTCGTTACTGGCGGAACGTAGGGCGTGGATTTATATAAGATCTATTTTCCTAATGTGTTATCTGAAAGCGTTCGCCCTTTATTAGGCGTCTATTGGGTATAAAGTCGGTCAAACTCCTGGGTCACCTTCTTTACAGCCCTGACCTAGCACCGTATGACTTCTTTTTATAACCCAAAAATAAAAAATCGGCTCAAAAGGATACAATTTTCGTCCGCGGAAGATACGCTGTCAGCGTTCTGGCAGGCTGTAAACGAGGTGTCTGCGCAGGACTGGAAAAAATGTATCAAAAACTGGTTCAGACGCATAAAAAATTGTATAGTGACTGGCGGAGAGTACTTTAAAAAATATTTAATAAAAATAAATGATCTATAGAAACACTTTATTTTATTACCAACCACGTACGTACGAGTATGTAGGTATGCGTCTCCTGAGCCGACATGTACATAGGTACCTAACTAAACCTACATACCTCCAATATCTGGTGAGGAAGGTCGCATCGTGGAACCAGAACCTGATGTTGATTGCGAACAGGAAGCTGAAACTCGTCTGGAAGGTCTGCGCGAACTCCGAGGGGTAATCTCTCAAGGCATCCATTTTGTTATTGAATTCTGTTCCGGCGGCAGTCGGCGTCGCCGTTCCCTCACCTCCTCGAGACCACTATTAAAATATGTACTAGTATTGTATACAAAGGAAATGTAAGCGTACAGTTCCCACAAGTTGATGTGGCACATTGTGTGTATTGGAAGTACCTACCTACCTAGTTTCATTATTATAATCTAAACCTAAACATCAGTTTTCAGTCAATGAATGAACAATTTACTGTACTAAAAAAAAAATATGTTTTGACTCGAACTTTCAATGTTATTTTTTCGATGTACAGAAGATTTAAATTTTTTTAATATACTAGGTTTTTTGTATAAAGTTGTTGTACCTATGTATAGGTATAATCTCTCAATTGTATTATTTATTAGTGCATTGTAATTATCTGCAAAACTCACTCGAGTTAGTGATCCGATCGTTGAGTGCCATAGCAAAAGGTAGGTAGGTACCTAACTAAATGGTACCTACATAATACCTATTCGCATGATGCCTAGACTTAGTGTCGTATCTCTACTCTATAGTTACGGTGTTTACGTTTACTTTCCAAGGGAAAAGTAATACCTAGTGCAACTATCAATTTCAGTAGTCACTTAAATAAAGCTTACCTTTCATAATTTATAACATTGCCGTACGTGGTACCTACACACTCATACTTAAGAATTAGCTAAATTATTGGGTCTTACGTCCATAACTGTATAGTTAGTATTACCTGTGGTATGAACATGTAGTATACAGGGTGGCTTTTTGAGATGCGAGTGGACGGCCCAATCCGAAACCATCAGAGTTAGAGAAAAGTCATTTATTTGAAGAAAAAAATATATTTTTTAATATCTTTTTATGGAATGTATCATTAATATAGTATAAAAAATTAATTAGAAATAGTTGTTATATCGGAGATAAGACCTATTAATATACAGGCTCACTATCCTGGGGGTCAATTCTGTGTATTACGTGAAACTTTATCGAATGATACTCACTATCACGTGATAAAAATATCATGTGATTAATATCGAGTACCGTCAAAAACTGAATTCTCGTGCCTATTTAGAAATGGCCAGACTTCATCCGGCGGGCTTTTGTCACCGCTAACGAACCAGCTATTCTCGAACCGAATGGTCTGTTGCGTGACGATGGTAGGAGGCCCGACGGCATGATATTAGTCCTTTGGGAGTTGAGGAGGCCCATTGTATGGGACGCTACATGTGTCGACACACTTGCGCCTTCCCATCTTTCGAAGACATCCGTGAGGGCTGGTTCGATAAGGCGCAAATATGCAGGTCTCGACAGAGCCTACGCATTTGCTCACTTTGGAGTCGAGACCCTAGGTCCGTGGGGAACCGAGGCAACAGTCTGCAGTTAGCTTAATTGTTTCAATAGTAAATACTAGTTTAATTTGTTTATATTATTTTATTGTTATTTTCTTTGTCCTAATTAATTGTATATTATTATTATGTCAATTGATTAACTACTTTTTATTATTTGTACGGCGTGTAACGGCTGTACGCTGTGACGCAGCTTATATACTAGTTGTTTTTGCTGCACTAATCGCTGTACCTATAGCATAATCGGTAACGTGTCTGCGTAACAGGTCGATGCTCAGGGTTCGACCGTGGTATGGTATGGTATGGGTACTCCCTTGTCCGCATTTGGACTCAACTTGGTCCATTATGCGTTGATTTACTAGCAAAGCCAGCCTAATTCCGTCCAGAAGCGCAGAATCTTCCTGGGATCTTCACAGGCTTCGCGGAGTGACCTCGGCAAGTTGAGGATTTCTGTTCGTTGTGCTGTTACTCCCTCGCATTCCAGGACTACGTGGGCGGCCGTTTCGTTGTCACTGAGACATCCTCTGCAGAGGGGACTGTCCGTCGCTCCGATGGTAAATAGGTGTTTGTTCAGTGGGCAGTATCCTGTTAGTGTTCCCACCAGGATACGCAGGTCTGTTCTGTTTAAGTTCAGTAGGCGTTTAGTTAACTTCGGTGATGTTGATGGGAGCGCCGCTCTAGCTTGTCTGCATTCTGGCAGGTGCTTCCATCGTTCGTTATGCGTCTCTCTAGTTCTCAGCCTAGTCCATGTCTGGAATAGTGAAAAAGGCAAGGGTAGAAAAGGGGATGGGCCTTCTGTGGTTGTTTCCGATCCCCTCCGTGCCAGCTCATCAGCGGCGTCATTCCCTAGAGATCCGCTATGTCCCTTAATCCATTGAAGGATGATCCTGTTCTTGGCGGATATCCTTTCTAGAGCTAAGTGACATTCGTACACGAGCTTGGAGTTGCAGCTGTTTCCCTCCAGAGCCCTGCGTGTAGCAGCACTATTAGAGAGAATTCGTACACATTGGTCGTTAATTCCTCTCTTCTGCATGGTTGTAGCTGTCTGGGTTATTGCTACACATTCACATTGGAATATGGAGCTGTGTCTTCCTAGCGTTATTGAAATGTTAATGTTTAGGTCCATTGAGTGAATCTCAGCACCCGTACCTGTATTCGTTTTGGAGCCATCTGTGTAAATTCTGACTTCATGGGTTCCTGATTCATCTTTTTGATCCTCGTATAGTTGTATCTGGTAGTGTTTGTTTATGATCGGTTTACTGGGCATTTTGTCACAGGGGGCGGCCATAAGAGGTTCGTATGCTATAGTCCTGTCCATGATCTGTGCGTGTAGGCTACTTGTGACTTCCCAGAGACCCATATTGTGTAGTCTCAGCGCCGACATTGTAGCCTCTTGTTGTATGTATAGGTCTAACGGTGCTAGATCTAGAATTACATCTAGGGCAGCACCAGGAGTGGTCCTCATGCAGCCTGTTATCGCTGAGCATGCCATTCTTTGGAAGCGCTGCAGTCTTGTAATTGTCTTGTAACTCAGTAGATTCAGAGATTACCCCCTACAACCACACAAACCTTACTTATTTTTATTAGTGTAGTATAATATAGATTTAAATATACCTAGATTTTATCGATCGGACGTCACACAGCTCTACATTTACCTAGGTATATTATGCGCTTCAAAAGCTTTTGATAGTACCTACTGGAGAATAGGGCACTAGGTACACATCTATTGTCCAGTTCTAAAACTGGAAGGAAGAATCACCAGTCGTCCTAAATCTTCACAATTTCTATCTTGATTCATGGCGTCTCGCAGATCTACATAATTCTCAGCGCGCAGTTTTATCTCATTAGTTCTGTTCTGATGTATACCAAACGCTTCGTTTTAATTTTGGCGTAAGTGTCCACCAGAAAACGGTTAAACAAATCTCGAAACCTTTGCAGGTGAGCAATGCAACCTTCTCTTATTGGTAAAATGTATCTAGGCATAGAATTGCATTGCAGAAACTTTTTAGTGTCCAGTCTCGTCAGTTTTCGGATTCACATGTCGAAGATCAAAGTTGTATCCGTCTTCGCCATGACAGTAGGTATATAAGCGAATAGAGACTGAAGAGCATCAATTACCTGGTGCATTTCGCCAATGCATTGCAAGCGGTCATCCCGGGTACGCAGCACAATTTCCGGCCTGTCACATTGCTGATCTACCAGGACGACGGCAACATCATTGGTAGCGAGAGCTTTGTACCAACCGGATGCTGTCCAGTAGGTCGTTTACACTAATAACAATTTTGTAATCATTTTGTTGGCTTTTCGGGTATGGACTCGTATTTTATGTCCTTCCTCGTAGTATGCACTCAAATCATGCTAAGTATCATTCGAATCCATTCAGTAGTTTTTGCGCTATTTTAGGCTGAGAAATGTCACTTCCATCCCCACTCCCAAGGGAACCTTAACGGATTCCAGGATAAAAAGTATTACATGACCTTCCTCGTAGTATGAACTTAAATCACGCCAAGTTTCATTTGAATACATTCAGTAGTTTCAGCGCTATGCGCAGCCAAGAAATTTTACCCTACTACGGGGGGGGGGCACTACGGGGGTCTACTGGGGGTTCCACTGCTGGGCAATGTGGGGGGCCCACTGCGGGGGCAAATTGCCGGGGGCCCCCACTGCCGGTGCCCTCCACTGCGGGGCCTACTGAGTGGGTCCCACTGCGGGGGGTACTCCGGGGGGCTACTGACGGTCCCACTGCGAGGAAATGTGGGGGCCCACTGCCGAGAGCCCCACTGCCGGCGCCCCACTGCCGGTGCCCTCACTGTGGGGGGCTGATGAGGGGTTACCACTCCGGGGCAATGTGGGGGGCCCACTTCGGGGGGCCATCTGCCGGCGGCCCCGACTTCCGGGGCCCCACTGCCAGTGCCCCCCCACTGTGAGGGGCTACTGGGAAGGTCCGGTTGCGTGAGGGGCCCTATTGCTGGGGTCCTCACTTCTGGGGCCCCCACAGCCAGTGCCCCCCACAATGGGGGGCTATTGCTCTCTACCACCCTTGCCCCGCGCGCCATTCTGCAACGCGCAAAATTTCACTTCCTCTCTCATAAGAGAATCCTTCTGAATTCCGGGATAAAAAGTATTTTATGCCCTTTCTTGTAATATGAACTTAAATCATGCTACATTTCATTTGAATACCTTCAGTAGTTTCGGCGCTATGCGCAGCCAAGAAATTTTAATTGGATCCCCTCTCCCAAGGGAACCCCATTGAAATCCGGGAAACAAAATATCGGTGTCCTTCATCATAGTATGAACTCAAATCCTGCCAAGTTTCATTTGAATACATTCAGTAGTTTCGGCGCTATGCGCAGCCAACAAATTTTACTTTCATCCCCTATCCCAAAAGAACCCTATTGAAATCCGGGATAAAAAGTATCCTATGTCCTTCCTCATAGTATGAACTCAAATCCTGCTAAGTTTCATTTATAAGTAGTTACGACGCTACGCGTAGTCAAATAATTTTACTTTCATCCTCCCTCCCAAGGGAACCCTATTAAAATCCGGGATGAAAAGTATCCTATGCCCTTTCTCGTGATATGAACTTATATCATGCTAACTTTTATTTGAATACATTCAGTACTTTCGGTGCTACGCGCAGCCACGAAATTTTACTTTCATCCCCTCTCCCAAGGGAACCCTATTGAAATCCGGAATAAAAAGTATCTTATATCCTACATCAAACTATGGTCTCAAATCCTGCTAAGTTTCATTTGAATACATTCAGTAGTTCCGGCGGTATGCGCAGCCAACAAATTTAACTTTCATCCCCTCTCCCAAGTGAACCCTATTGAAATCTGGGATAAAAAGTATTTTATATCCTACATCATAGTATAGTCTCAAATCCTGCCAAGTTTCATTTGAATACATTCAGTAGTTCCGGCGCTATGCGCAGCCAACAAATTTTACTTTCATCCCCTCTCCCAAGGGAACCCTATTGAAATCAGGGATAAAAAGTATTCTATGTCCTTCCTCGTAGTATGAACTCAAATCCTGCCGAGTTTCATTTCAATACGTTCAGTAGTTTAGGAGCTATGCGCGGCTAAGGTACAGACAGACAGACAGACATGATGAAAAATTCATTTTTGGCATCAGAACCGATAATAGATTGCCCTCAAAAAAAAAAAAAATATCTTCAATGTACAGAATTGGACCTGTTACAGTTTTATTATAAGTATAGATAATTTTTCTTCGCTATGTGTTTAGCAAGCAGTTTGATCCTAGGCTATAAGTATAATTATAAAGGTAATGCTCTTCTGTCTTCCTGTTTTTTTTCTGAGCTGGAAGGTTTCGGTCTATCTCTCCCGCGGTGACCAGCCGTATTGGGATGCTTGGTTTCGGTTTTGTGTTTTTTTTTTGCATTTATTTCAGATTTGGTAGAGGGAACGCTTTTTGCTTATTGTTTTTTAGGTATTGTCTCTAGTATGTGTCGTAAAATATTGCGTTATGTTTCTATTTTCGTTGTACATTTTATGTTTTTTTGAAACTCTGTTATAAATAATCCTTTTTGCTCAATAGTGAGCACTTCACTTTCATTATGGATAGTCCTCTTAAAATATTTTTCTTTTATATGATTTTTTCTAGCGGAGACCTAGGTACTTGAACAATCTTATTGCTTACGCTTATTGTACTTAATAAATGCTTGGTTTCCTTTTTTTAATTCGTTTTTCAGCTGCTCCTGTAACTGCTTTCGTTCTTGCAGGATTTTTGGTGCGAAAAAAGATAAGAATTTTCTTGCCATACGTTGACAGACCCAAGTTTATGGGTCTAGGTTTCTCTCCTTTTTTCCCGATGCGTCGTACATGTTGGATATCACTTATGTTGCTGTGTAGTTGTAGATCATTGTTCAGAATATTTAGCATAAATTTTTCTAATTCTATGTAGGTTTTTTCTTCCTCCGGACCACTCACCAAACACCATACCAAATATCACTCTCAAAAGGATGTTTGGGGACTAACCATTAACATCTAACACAAACCCCAACCATAACCCTTTTCATTGTCCTTCGAACCGGAGTATGTTCGGAGCAATTTGGGGGATCAACCATATAACATCTACCACAACCCCCAAAAATGATGTGAGATGAGCAGTGATTATTGAAGACAGTTTGCAGAAAATAAGGTCAGACCACACCATTGCCGTCAACTTTAAGGAAAAATTTGGCATAACCAGACTAATTTTTCGGAAAACGATGAGCATAACCAGGCCAATTGAACACAAAAAATACCTTCATGAAACCAGTTATCCCCAACATCACCTCGGGTAACACGAGTTGAACCACGCTAAAATGCTGTGTACGGTGTACCGCACGATAGGTAGGTAGAATTAAGTAGGTCATGTTCATATATACCTACACCAATTTGCTTACCTTAGTACTATTATTATTCAATTACAAATAAAATCAGTGTCAAACTAGCACTCGGGGATTTGAATCTTACGTTTTCCTTCCCTCTAACTATTTAACTATCAACTAAACCTACAACTGTAGGAACCCCTACAGTTTTTTGGTCCTTCAGCCTAACTTTTTACCAGTGCTGTGGCCGCCTCCTGTCGACATTCGGGAGACACGGTTTACAACCGGGTTACGGTCTACTAACTATTCTGTGAAGTATCATCGACGTTTGATACCAAGCAGTGAAACAGTGCTCTAGTGTTTTAGTGAACTACGTGCGACTGCGAATCGGTTGACTGGCTTTCCACCAGCGGGTTCCACCAGTCATTGAGAAGGCGCATAAGGTTGTACTAATTTAACGAGGACACTGAGTACCTACTAGTACTTAGTTACAGATAAGCACTGAACATCCTAACTGCATCTCCTACAATCAACTACTACTACTACAACATGGAGAGCCTACTTCAGCGCCAACACGATATTGTTGATGCCATCAAGAAGTTAGAACGCAACTTTAGCAAGGATTCTGCGAGTCGGAAGACCCACCGGTACCTGGATAAACGTCTGGATACCCTCGATAAGCTGTGGGGAGATTTTCAATGCAATAACAGAAAACTATCTTCTTATACAAATGACAGCGATCCTTACTTCGTGGAAAACCAATTCGAGCAAATGAGATCATACTACGAATCTGTCCGTGTTAAGATATCGTCCTGCCCTCCTGCGGCTGCGGATGTTACTCTAGCACCTCCATCTCCTTTACCAAGGCCGGGGACATAGATGGGAGATCGAAGATGAGCTGCGTATATTACAACAACGATGGAATGCAATCGACTCTCTGCACTTGCGAATTGACAATATTCTACAAGGATCCGATCCTCGATATGATGGTGATTTTTATAGTTACGAGGAAACATACACGAAGATCAAGCGTACACTAAACTATAAGCTGGCTTCAACATCGCATCTTCAGCAATCGACTCCTCAAATCGAGATCCCAATATTTACGGGCAAGTACACACAATGGCCTACCTTTTACGACATCTACGTGGAAAGCATCCATAACAACAACTTGCTTACGAATTCCCAAAAGATGCAACATCTGAAGGGAAGAGTTCGTGGGGATGCTGAGCGACTTATTCAGCATCTACATATCTCTGCAGACAACTACGACACTGTGGGAACTACTAACTCATCGATATAACAACCCGCAGTTGCTCTTCACTAAACAGGTAGAGGTATTTTTAAATCAACCAGTAGCCACCAAACAGACAGCACACGAGATAAGACGTCTTTTTGATACATCAAGAGAGTGCCTCTACGCCATACAAAATCTAGGTATTGATACAAGTACCTGGGATCCGCTGTTAGTTCACCTCATCTCGAAGAAGCTAGACCCCGAAACATACGGAGATTACAAGGAAGTCCGTAAGTCGCCCCGTGATCTACCGACACTATCGGAACTACTGGACTTCTTGGAGGGGAAATTCACAGCATTAGAGCCTATACACACTAAAAAGGAGAGAGATTCGTCACCTGGTAAAGCAAACCAACAGAAAGTCAACAAACCAATGCAGCATGGTGAATATCGTTATGGCAAATACCCATACAAAGAACATCAAGCCAGTGCGACATGCTCAATCAGTTGTCCTATGTGTAACAACAATCACTTTTTATATAAATGTACCAATTTTATAAAATTAACACCAGACGACAAGCTAATGACCGTAATAAAATTGCATATTTGCCAAAATTGCTTATACTCACACAATGACAACACGTGTACATCGAAGAAAACATGCAGAGTTTGCTATAAGCACCATCATACGATTTTACATGACCCATACGCGAATAGCGACCTTTCTGACAATTTATCGAATAAAACAATCGAGGCCGGGTCATCGGCTACGGCTACGGCTCGTATTGCGAAATCTCCAACGCCACCACAACAACAACATAACAAACAACATAGCGTTAATAACGTCGCTACCGATGATGAGGAGATTTTACTAACGACTGTATCTATCAAGGTCAAGGCCGCGGACGGTGAATACGTCACCTTAACAGCTCTCCTGGACCAAGGCTCCCAGATTTCCTTAATATCCGAAAACGCAGCACAGATATTAGGCTTGCCCCGACAGCGGTACCATGCATCTGTTTCTGGCATCGGAAACGGGACAAAACAAACTAAGGCAGTCATCACACTTGAATGTCAATCTATCTACAAAGACTATGATTTTACCACACAAGCTATGGTTATTATGCACGTCTTAAACCAACTACCCAATGTGTCCTTCAACAGACAGTCATGGCCACACCTGCGACACATTCAACTCGCCAACCCTGAATATAATGTCTCTAAACCTATAGATTTACTGCTGGATGCGAGCGTTTACTCAAAGATACTGATGAGCGGTCTGCTCAAGGGCCCGCACTTGGCTCCCATCGCTCAACAAACAAGGCTAGGCTGGATACTGTCAGGATGTGTCAAAACATTCAATTGTCACGTCGTGGTAAAGAACATGGCTGAACTACCACAGCATTGGGAACTAGAAGAGATCAATGAGCAGGCTGATAAATTGATACAAGATCAACCGTACTGCGAGAATGATTACGTACAGACCTACGAAAATCAAGGACAAACGGATGACGCACATAAGTTTCCCAAAACGACTGCCGCTCTGATATCTTCATTATTCATGGATGGTCTCCTACAAAATAGCATCAACATATCTGTAGCTCATCAGCCACAACAGGAGATAATGGAAGCTGGGATAAACAATTGCATGTGCTCCAGCAACACCAAGAAGCTCGAACTAGATGTCACAACTGACTATCTAGAACTTCCTAAATTTAAAAACGCAGATAATAGGAAAACATATACTTTGGGTTTCATATACTTTAAAATTCAACCAACAAGTTCAAAATGAGGCTATCATAACTAAAACAAAAAAACTTAAAGCAATGGAGTGGCTACAACTAAGAGGGGGTTTTCATGCTCTAGATAAATTCCGAAAACTTAAATACATTGGAAACGAAAATTATGCAATTCAAGACTTGAATGACGCATCAAAAAAAGCTTGTACTATTTACTTCGTAACCTCAAACTCTAAAGGCGAGTACACATTGACGATTGTGACGGTCATAACAAAGTTAGCGCTTTTAAAAAACTACCAATACTTACCTCTGAGTAAACTTTGCGCGCTACTACATATTATACTACATGTATTGTGCCTTATGAAGAAGGTCAAGGAAGCATTTTTGCGGACGCATGCTGTACAGATTTATAAGTGGAACGACTCAGTGGTGGTTCTTGGTTGGCTACATACAGACACCGACAAACGGAAACGATCTGTAGCTAACGGGGTTTGTACTTTACTCAACATCATATCATCATCAACATGGCACCACGTTTGCTCTAAAGACAGTACAGCAGAATGCGCTACAAGAGGACTGACATTGCTACATTTGTCAGAACATCCTTTGTCGTGGCAAGGACCGCAGGGACTGCAGTGGTTAACTACATTCTATGACAAAAACACACAGAATAACACTTACCAACCACTAGTCCTAAAGGTCAAGAAACACAGTGTGAACGCAGCCTTAACCGTAACATACAAAAATGATTTGTTAGTAAACAATCATAGCTCTACACGGCGCATAACAAAAATATGCTAATTCAGTTCATTCAGTTCATTTATTCAAAAACAATTTACATTGTGTATGAATTTAGGTACAATTATATAATTTTAACATTGACTAAAGAATACAAAACAAACAAAATAATAATTAATAGCATGCAATTGTAATAAAGATAATCCAATTCATATTTATTTCTAACATAATATTACTTTCGTCTGATAAACTCGTCTATTGTATAAAAACACCCCTTCAGCAAAAGTTTTCTTAACTTATTCTTGAAAATATTTGGATTGTCAATTGCTTTAATTTCAGTAGGAAGGACATTAAATAATTTGACTGCCTGATACCTACTGGCATGCTTTGCTACTTTAAGCCTCGGATAAACCTCGAGGTCTAGGTCTTTTCTTCGTGTCATGAGTCTTTGTGTTCTCTTCTCTGCAGTTTCATATTTGAGAGGGTTTCGTACAATGTCCATCAGGACAACTAATATGTATAAGCTGGGCAGGGTGAGAATTTCTAGCTTATTGAAATACTCTTTGCATGATTCCCAAGGAGGGATGCGCACAATAGTGCGAATAGCTCGTTTTTGTATGACGAAAGCCCGATTTATATTATACAAGTAGCTATTACCCCAAAAACGTATACTGTATCTCAGTTTGGACTCTACTAGAGCATAGTAAACCGTTTTTAATTGCTCTAGGCTTATTTCATCCCTCAGACTTTTGCAGCGCATAACATGCGGAGCTTATTGTGCTGGATATGGAGTTTTACAGAGCGGTTGCGAAATGAACAAATGCCTCAACATAAAAACGTATTCCCTACAAAGATGCATAACACTCTAAATCTAACGATGAAGACTGCTCAATCTATGAAGTTTCAAGACGAACTATGAAAAGATTTACAAGTTAAAAAACTGGTCAAACTAAACAAACGGAGCATGTTATCGATTTTTATTCCTTACAACGACATAAAAAGGCCAATCCAGAAACTATCACTCTTACCTGCAAAGAACGCAGATCCTCAGCAACAGATCAATGACGCACGATCTACAAGGAATGACGTCACAACGATACTGGCCGAATCGTCGACAAGCGGCCGACCAGTGCGTGCAACACGGAGGCCTAACAGAAGCCTATTTTCAACAATGCTGCTTCTAATCCTACTGACCCCAGGACAGGGCTCACAACATATCAACATTCAGTGACGACAAGAACATCTACTTCGATAAGATGTACAACATGAACATCATACGAGATGAATGGAAAATAATTGTTTACTATAACATGAGTACCTACTGGACAGGATTAGACTACATGCAAGACTATGTCAACCACTTGGAAGGTTACCTACTTACTAAGGATACCGACCTACCACTACAATACAAGAGCATAATTTATCAACTTCAACATGAGTTATCAGAGATTAATCACTACAACTGGATTCTCACGAGCCAACTTACTAAAAGGCCCAAAAGAGGGTTGATCAATGGTGTGGGCTATCTAGCTAACTCTTTATTTGGAGTACTTGATGACAATTTTGCAAAGAAGTACGAAAATGACATAACAAAGATATCACAGAACGAAAATCACCTACAACTTCTACTGAAAAACCAAACGAGCGTTATTGAAGCTCAAACAAACCTCATGCAGAGAAACGAAGTAATAATGAACAAACAGTTTGGAGTTGTACAAAACTACCTACAGAACATAAAAACTACTACAACTCGACAACAAACTATAAACAACAAGGAACTTCACATTTTATCAGCTTCCATATCGGCGGTGATCATCATCTCTCACTTACGAACCATGCAAGAAAACATAATAAGTACCATAACTGAACTAACGCAAGGACATATGGACATACACTTATTGCCACCAGAACAATTACAGGAACAAATGAATACAATAAACAATCTTACCTTCGGACCTGACTTTACCTTCTGCCAAGCAAGACGTAAAGCAGGTTTACAAACTTATGCAGATAAAGGGACGAGTCTACGGCTCTTACATGATAATCGAAGTTAGAATACCTCTACTTAACAAAGAATCATTTGAGCTGGACAGGATAATAAGCCTACCACAACAGTCATATACTATGGAATTTATAGCACCCTACATCGCGTATAATCTACAAAAGGACCTGTTCATCACCTTTACTGAAGCAAAAATCCAAAGTTGTATTAACGTACAGACAAACCAACTACTCTGTCATATAGATAGACCCATTTATATGATACAAATTAAACAATCACTTTGTAACTTGAAGATACAAAACATAACAATATGTCACGCGAAGACGGCGGCGTGCTACGAGCGATGGATCAAGTTACACAACAACAACAGCTGGCTGTTCTCGTGTTGTGGAAAATGCACAATCCGCATATTCTGCATTGGTACTGGCATGACGATTAAGTCACTAAAAGGAAATGGACTACTGGATATAGGTCAAGGCTGCACAATCAAGAGTGACGTAATAACAATACTCGGACATAACAACTACCTGAGCCATATCACAGTCCATGACGACAGCAAGTTCTTAAAACCGGAGACATCAATACTAAACACCCTCATCAACTCTTCTGGCATCGAGTTTTCACCTGAAACTCATGACGACGAGTGGCGCCGTATAGATACACAAATCAAAACGATCAAAGAACAAGAAAACGCGCCACTCACAGTACACGACATACATCAGTTCGCAGTACTCTACACAATACTCGGACTAAGCGTTCTAGTACTATGTATAATAATATAATAATAATAATAATAAAATTTATTCAAAGAAACTCGTACATATAAAAAAAAAACATGAGTGCACTTAATAAATAAATATAGCTAAATGTAACAATTTTGCCTGAACTAGGTAATCCTGTGTTTCAGGCGACAAGAGTGCTAATTATTAAATAAAATAATCTTTTAATATTACGATAAAGGCATATTTAGTATAACAATGTTGTTTATTTTACAAACGGTTCATGGTATTAATAAGGAACTTAACTTATATTGAGTATAGCTAAATTAATCACTATCTTAACTAGATTAACTTAATGTATAAAAAATATAATTTATTTGACAATATCTAATAGCTTCTCTGTTTCATCGTAGGATAGACTTTGAAGTTTAAGTTTAATGCATTTTTTACAATTATTATAGTTAAGCGCGTAAAAATTAGACATTGAATTTAGTCTGTTGTATAGGAAGGGACCAAGAAATAGATAAAATTTATCCGTATAGGCAAATTTTAGGGTTGAAGGTTTAGGGCAAACTTTATCATTCCGTCTCTTATTTGTAAATTCAGTGCTGTATGGAAGCTCTGCGTGCTGTCGTAGCACTGTGTTCATTATAAATAGTTGCCGGACTGTTAACACATCCCAGGACTCATATAAAATATTAGTGGGAAAGATGAAAGGCCGAAAAGATGCCACTTTAAGTATTGCTCTTTGTGCTCTTTCTACTGTTAGTAACAATGTTTTCCCCGCTCCACCCCATGTGGTAATGCAATAAGTTAAAATTGATTGACACAGGGCAAAATAAACTTGTCTAATTATATTATGATCTGCAATATGGCGTAACTTTTTAAAGATAAATATTAACTTTCGCACTCTACCACATAAGGTTTTTATATGGGATTTAAACGACAGACTATCATCTAGTATAATACCTAAGTATTTGATTTCATTTGCACTTTTAATTATGGGACATAAGCTTTGAGTGTTGTTTGGGTTATAGCAATGATGTGCGTATAATTTAGGGTTGGAAATAGTTGTCGTCCGTTTGCGCATTGAGAATTTTGTGTAATTAGTCTTCTCAGCATTTAATGTTAGTAGGTTGTGCTGTAGCCATTTGTTAACCACATTGAATCCATTTTGCGCAAACTCAAAGACTTGTTTTTCAGAATCAGCTGAAAAAAGGAGGGCAGTGTCATCAGCGTATGATATAATTATGCCGTGGTCTAGTTTTAGGTTACACAGATCGTTAATGTAGATTAAGAAAAGGGTTGGACCCAATATACTTCCCTGGGGAACGCCAAAGGATGTATTTTCCTGTTCATCACTCAGGACACTGCCAATTCTCACACATTGAGTGCGTTGTTCTAGATAGCTTTTAAAGAGTTTTAACTGAGTGCCTCTGATTCCTAGAAGTTCCAGCTTGTGCAAAAGAATAGTTATAGAAACTGTGTCAAAAGCTTTAGCAAGGTCGAGGAATATTCCTATTGTGTGTTTTCCTCTGTCGAGTTCTTGAACGATATAGTTGGTCAAGAGTAGTAGTAATATATTGGGGGTTCTAGACCACCATTCATGTACATATTGAACCGGAAGAACTCACTTCACTCACTTCGTTCGCTCGTTCGTGCTCGGTTCAATATGTACATGAATGGTGGTCTAGAACCCCCAATATATGGTTTTTAAAACAGCCCAGACTTAAGAAAATATTTCATCAGATGCGTTTTCTGTTTTTTTATATTACATAAACCGATAATATAAGTGCGCTCACTCTCCTTCTAACACTCACACAATGAAGTTCATAAAACAGCCGGTGTCGCTTAAGCTTGACCACATCAGTTGCGATAACAAGAAACAAAGTAACCGTCATGGGACACTTTTACCAAATACAATACGATGTATCGTATGTGGTCCATCTAACTGTGGAAAAACAAATTTAGTTATTGGTTTACTCTTGCACGAAAATGGATTACAATATCAAAACGTTTACATCTATTCTAAAACCCTTTATCAACCAAAATATATGTTCTTGGAACGAGTTTTAAAGTTGGTTCCAACGATATCGTTTTCCAAATATCGTGAAAATGAAGAAGTTATTTCTCCTGATTCGGCTAAATGTAATTCAGTAATTATATTTGATGATGTGGCGTGTGAAAAGCAAAATAATATTCGCGATTATTTTGCGATGGGAAGACATAAATTTATAGATTGCTTTTATTTAAATCAGACTTACAGTAAAATACCCAAACAGCTTATACGAGATAATGCAAATTTAATTGTGATTTTCAAACAAGATGAGATTAATATGAGACATATATATGATGAACACGTCAACACAGACATGACGTGGCAAGAATTCCGTAATATGTGTTCAAACGTTTGGGAAGAGCCATTCAGTTATTTAGTTATTAATAAAGACTGTGAAAAGAACAGTGGATGCTATCGCAAGAAATTTGATACTTACATTGTGTTTAATAATTAAACTGATACCTAGCTTACAGCGTTAATTTGAGCCATAACTTGTTAAAACGTTACGCGAGTCTATTGCGTACCTAAACTAACTGTGTTTTAAAATATGGAACTTCCTAAACATTGTTACTATGCCGTCGAAAGCAGGCGTTTGGAAAGCTTCAATTCTTGGCCCATAGGTTTAACGCAAAAACCACAAGTTATGGCGGATGCAGGATTTTTTTACACAGGAGAGAGTGATAAAGTTATTTGTTATTTTTGTGACGGCAAGTTAAAGGATTGGACACCTACAGACCAACCGTGGATAACCCATGCACGCTATTTTAAATCCTGTCCATTCATTTTAATTATTAGAGGTGAAGATTTTGTTAGAAAAGTTCAATCTGGTTGTATAACGGATGATTACTGTAAAAATGCTGTCGAAGAGAAATTGACATTAAATGAAACCGACTTGAACTGTAAAATTTGTTACGAAGCTTCGGTGAACTCGTGTTTTACACCATGTGGTCATGCCGTAGCTTGCGTAAAATGTGCTCTGTCAATAAATAAAAAGTGTCCTGTTTGCAGAAAGTTCTACACTAATATAATCCGATTATATTTTTAATTTAAAAGGTATAAATAAGAAAACCCAAACTGTAGTTCAACATTACTTTGACGAATCTCTTACCGTATATATTTTGCACATTATGGAAAAGAATTTAAAACAACAAATTGTAAGCGCTGCAGAAGCAGTTAAAAGGAAAGTACGAAAGATGCGTGACATAGAAACGGAGAAAAGTAATATGTTAGAGTCGGTTTTTAAACCGATAACAACACCCCTCAAAGAAATGGTTGAAAAGCAGTTACAAGAAAAAGATCGCGAACCAAAGTTTGATACTTCAAGTCCTTTGGATGTAGACAAAACTCATAAAAAGAGAATGTCTATGGAAGGATTTGATAAATTTCGTTCATTAATAAATAGTTCAGATAGCTCAGATGCAGAGTATAATAGTGGAAAAGATGATACTTTTAAAACAGTGGAATCGAGTGAGTACAGTGAACCAGGTGGTGAAATATCATCATATCATCAAGGTCTATGTCTTCAGAAGCTTTAGGCGATGTTCCATTCGGTGTACGGAATGATCGTGGTAAACTAATGATGGGATCAGCTCGTGTAGTTATTACTGATGATGATGTAATACAAGTTGGTGCTAAAAAGTATAAAAGAATCCCTGGTTTATATGAACTTTTGTTCAAAAGAGTTCCTGATCTAACAGCAATAAATAATGAGGATTTGAGTCATTACAAGTTGATGTTGCTAGACACAAATGTTCACCGACGAGATTATGATCCTCATAAACCAATAAGAAGTAACCGTGGACGAAAATACATGAACGTTATAAAACCATTATTCAAGTTTCGCAAGATTTCAGCAAGTACAGATGCCAGTCAACCTGACATACACAAAGGAGATGGGTTACATCCGCTAAAAAAATGGAAAAAAAATGTTGATTATATTTACTGGGATCATCCTAATGAATTAATTGACCGATTGAAACTTTTGATTGCTTCCCGAGATGCTGGTAACACTGGGCTAGATAATGAAATTCTATCAATTATTGAAGAATTACGTGAGAGTGGTATAATTTCAAATAAATAAAATATGTAATCATACATTTCTTTCATTTTAGTATTATCCTTCTCAGATATCAGTTCAGTTTTTAAAATGGACAAATTTGGACATCATATTATTAAAAAAAATAGTGTTTCTAAGTTTTTAGATATTTTTGATAAAGAAATAACGACTAATAACGAAGAAATAGATTTACAATCCAAAAGATTGACAGGTATTACTATACCTTTAAAAGCAAACGATGCTGTTAGCAAAGAATACGTAGATAAGCAGTCTGAATTATTTGCTACCAAACAACAAGTTCATGATTTATGTAAACTAATAAAATCAGAATTCCAAAAATTGATAGAGCAGTTAAAGTTAGATCTTGTCAAGACAGATTCGAAAAAAAGATTTACTTAAAATGAGTAAAGAACAAGTAGTTAACGAAATTCACAAAGCAGCACGAAAAAACTTCCTTCGTAGATCTGTGACAATAAGAGGAATTGATGACTTGTGGCAAGCAGATCTAATTGACTTTCAAAATTTAAAAAAGTATAATCATAACTATAAGTACATACTAGTCATATTAGATTGTTTCTCAAAGTATGCATGGGCTGTTCCTGTTAAGACTAAGAGTAAATTTGATATATCAAATGCTTTTAAAAAAATATTAGTTACAAGTGAACGTAAACCTGTTAATTTACAAACAGATATGGGCACAGAGTTTTATAATAATGAATTCAAAAAAGTAACAGTCATAAACAAAATCAACCATTATTCTTCATATTCCGTAAAAAAAGCTTCCATAGTTGAAAGGTTAATAAAAACTCTCAAAAATAAATTGTATAAGTGTTTTAGTTTAAATGGAAGTTACAAATGGATTGGGAATCCTTTAGAAAATACGGTTTCTACTTATAATAACACTATTCATCGCACAATAAAACA
The DNA here is from genome assembly GCA_947859395.1 of Eupithecia insigniata. Taxonomy (NCBI): domain Eukaryota; kingdom Metazoa; phylum Arthropoda; class Insecta; order Lepidoptera; family Geometridae; genus Eupithecia; species Eupithecia insigniata. Next base: position 14,874,010 of record OX402007.1, on the reverse strand, counting down.
TAAACCAATCGATGTTGATAGTTCAAACGAAAATATAGTCAGAAAAAATATACAGAAATCTCAAAAGATTAAGGTTCACCCGCGAAAAAGTAAATTAATTGTTGGAGATTTAGTACGTATTAGCAAATATAAAGGTAGCTTTGCAAAGGGCTACACACCAAACTGGTCAACTGAACTATTTTTGATTAAAAAAATAAATTTAACTGCACCAGTAACTTACATTATTGAAGATTTGCACAGACATCCAATATTAGGAACATTTTATGAACAAGAGCTCCAAAAAACAAACTGCTCAAATGTTTATTTGATAGAAAAGGTTTTAAGAAAAAAAGGCAATAAAATTTTTGTCAAGTGGTTAGGTCTTCCTGACAGAGAAAATAGCTGGATAAAAACGCAAGAACTATTATGATAATCAATCATTAGTGTCTTAGCAATGCGCGGTGGAGGACTTATAAACAATTTGATAAATAATTTGCCATTTGAATTGCATTTACCTGGATATAATTATTGTGGGCCTGGTACACGATTAAGAGAACGATTGTTGAGAGGTGACCAAGGGGTGAACGAGTTGGATAACGCTTGTAAGCAGCACGACATCGCATATAGTAAATCAGAAAATTTAGAAGATCGACATAGAGCTGATTCACAATTGTTAAACATGGCTAAAGAGCGTATGAAGTCAAAGAAAGCTGGAAAAGGAGAAAAACTAGCGTCGTGGCTTGTGAGCAAAGTAATGAAAACTAAAATAAAACATGGAGCAGGAATGAAAACATCTTTTCGGTCAGTTGTTTCTACAATTCGGAAGCGTCTGAAAAAACTAAAAGTACCAAACGAATCAAAGGCTATAGAAATTGCATATTCAGCTGCAAAAAAGATTGTTAAACAAAGAAAAGGACTTCGTTTGCCGCGTGTCATACAGTTACCGAAAACAGGCGGCATACTACCTCTAATACCCATATTTGCTGGATTGTCTGCTCTTGGTGCATTATCTGGAGGTGCTGCAGGCATTGCTAAGGCTGTAAACGATCACAAATCTGCAAAGAAGAACTTTGAAGAATCTCAAAGACATAATAAAGTAATGGAGTCCATAGCTTTAGGAAAAGGTCTTTATATGAAACCATATAAAAAAGGAAGTGGTCTATTTATTAAAAGTTCAAAAAACTAATTAACAGGTTACCCAATCGTGCTCTTACAGATATTGAATTGATGGAATATGCTAGTAAATATATTCCCAATTTTAGAGGTGTCTATATGAGAGATGAATTGCCTAGAAAGCCAAAAGCTATCGAATGTGGTATTGTAAATTTAGATAATTCTAAAAATGAGGGCACACACTGGGTAGCCTATGTAAAATATTTAGATTATTGTGAGTATTTTTATAGTTTTGGAAATTTGAAACCTCCAAAAGAGATAGTTAAGTATTTAAAAGAAAATGTACTGTACAACTATTGTAGTTATCAAAATTTTAATACATCAAATTGTGGTCACCTGTGTTTGAAATTTCTTCATAATTTTTGGGACGAACATATTTTTAACAGATAAATAAATTGTATAAATTGATGAAATAGATTTCTTTTATTCATTAGTAAAATGTCCTTCACTCTGTCTATAACTGGTCACGCATCGATATTATCAACAAATTTTTATCCTGCTTTACAATTTGATGGAGAGTATGAATGTGCGTTGTTGCATATTTCAACGTTTAATTCAATTCCTAATATTGATAGTAAAAACAATAAATTTAATTATGGTCACAATGAAGTCTTAGAAATTCCTGAAGGTGCGTACGAACTACAAGACATAGCTGATTATATCAAACAAAATTTGAAAATTAAGGATACAAATTTTAATTTATTTTGCAACAACAACACATTGAAAACATTCATTTACTGCAGCAAAGAAATTAATTTTGAAAAAGATAGTTCTCTAGCTACGTTACTCGGTTTTGACAAAAAGACTTTAAAAGCAAATATATTACACGAGTCACAGCTACCAGTCAACATTTTATCAACAACAGTTGTGAGAATCGAATGTGATATAGTGTGTGGTTCTTATGTAAACGGAAACTCAAGCCATATTATTCACGAATTTGCACCAAACGTTCCACCAGGATATAGAATTATTGAAATACCTAAAAATATTATATATTTTCCTTTAAATCAAAATAACGTCAGCACTATCAACATCAGATTATTGGACATCAAAAATAACCTGATTAACTTACGAGGTGAAGAAGTCCAACTGTACTTACACATAAAAAGAAAATGATTGATTACAATAAATATGGTAAAACAAAAACAAAGAACATCAGTGCTACTCCAACAATCCGTAAAGGAACATCTAAGGGAAAAAATAAAATCACTAAAGAAAATAAAAGGTTCCTGAAATTAATCGGTCTTCTAAAATGAGTATATTGGATATCTCGAGTTCGCTAGTATTTGACACTACCATTGATGGTATTGAATATCATTCATATAAACCATTCGTTACAAGTTTTAACAAGAATGATGAAATACGAATACCTATTAATCAACAAGACCTGTACTTATTACCATCATCTAGCACCCTTTATATAGAAGGCATAGTAAATATTGTTAAAAGTGATACGAAACAAAAAGTGACTAGTGTGGAATTTACTAATAATGCATTGCTATATCTTTTCCAAGATATTCGATACGAGCTTAACGGAGTGGAAATAGATAGGGTAAAAAACGTAGGAATCACTACAACTATGAAAGGCATTTTATCGTTTAATGAAAACGATGCTAAGGTATCTAAAGCTTGGGGATGGGATATAAATGGCACAAAAACAGGAGGAAAATTTAGTGCTTCAATCCCGCTTTGTAGTATTTTAGGTTTTGCAGAAGATTATAAAAAAATTATTATAAATTGTAAGCATGAACTGATACTGTTACGCAGTAATACAGATTTAAATTCGCTGAAAATTCCACAAGGAGAGGTTCTTGAAGATATTACTATCAATAAACTAGTATGGCGCGTACCGCACATTAAAGTATCAGATAAAGAAAAACTTAACTTACTTAAGATTTTAGATAAAGATTGTCCTCTACATTTAGCGTACAGAAATTGGGATCTTTACGAGTACCCTTTGTTACCACAAACTACCAAGCATACCTGGTCAATTAAAACGTCGTCACAAATTGAAAAACCTAGATACGTTGTCATTGGTCTGCAAACCAGCAGAAAAAATTTGAGAGATAGTGATATGTCACGGTTTGATCATTGCAATTTAAGAGATGTAAAAGTTTATCTCAACTCCGTATATTTCCCTTACGAAAGTTTCAATGCTAATTTCCTTGACTCAAAATTTTCTTTATTATATGAACAGTATGTCAATTTCCAAAAATCTTATTATGGACATAGAAGCGCTCCGTTGTTAAGTGCATCAGACTTCAAAGATAAAGCACCGCTGTTTGTAATAGATTGCTCTAGACAAACTGACAATATTAAGACTGGTCCTGTAGTAAGTGTTCGAGTAGAAATCGAGTGTAATTCAGAGATACCCGATCAGACATCGGCTTATTGTCTCATTCTAAACGATTGCATAATTGAGTACAGACCACTGAGCAACTTGGTAAAAAAAATATCATAATTAAAATGAGTGCTGATATTGTTATTGTTGATTTGCAAGGATTCAAGGACTACCAAAATGAATTTATATTAAAAGAATTCGCTATTCTCATCAATGGATATACCCAATTATTTCTTGTGAAGCCACCCTACAACTTTACAAAATTAATGAAAGAAGAAAAAAAACGAGTCCAATGGTTAGAAAATGACCGGGGTATTTATTGGAGTGAAGGTTTTATCGACTACAAAGAATTTAGAAAAATTATTAAACCATATTTGAATGAAAAGAAAATCGTAGTTAAGGGTCTAGAAAAAATAAAATGGGTTAAAAGCTTACATGAAAACTGTGAAATCATTGATATCGGCGAAAATGGATGTCCTAACTTTGTGAAATTATGCGACGACTATGAAAAAACTAAAAAATTAAATTTAAACTGTGTTCATCATAAAAAAAGGTGTGCCTTAAAGAATGTCATCTGTTTAGAAAAATGGTGTAAGGATAATAATTTTTTTGTGTATTTACCTAAGCTTTTCAAAAGTAAAATAAAAGAATAAGAAATGTTTAATTATGTACGTACGTACTATAAATTTTAATTGTCAAAACTTGATTTTTCATTGAGTTACCTGTAGATTGTTTGCAACAGTCTGCAGTTAGCTCAATTGTTTCAATTGTAAATACTAGTTCTAATTTGTTTCTATTATTTGATTGTAATTTTTCTTTGTCAATAAAGACTTAATTTTTCATTACGTTAATTTACTATCTAGGTACCTATTCATAAGTATTATGTGTATGTTAAAACAATTACCTACCTAATGTTAATAAAACAATTTCCTACCTAATATTTGTTTTATTTGACCCGATTTAAAAATAAAATGCATAATGTAGGTATGTTTTCAAATTTTATTTCAGAATAAAAAATTGAAACATCTTATTTCTACTTAATTTTCTAAATAAACATTATTACATAACTACTAAGTACCTTTAATACTGTGATGATGTTAGATTTTCTGAAATATTTCTGATTATCCTTTCAGTCTGGTCCATAATATTGTCTATAATGTCCTTAACAACATACTGAGCAGATAAAATCACTTTATCACTATTGTCACTTATGTCCATCACTTTTATCTGGATAAGTCTTCTTCCAATACAGTGTTCCGTCCTGTTGAGAACAAACGATGATCGTTGAATATTTTTATGTCGCACATTTAGAAGATCTCCACTTGAAGTATTTTTCCTTGTCCGCCGCTTCGGTTGAATTTTCAGCCTCGTTTCTGAGCGTGGTCTGATTGGAAAGTCATGAGAAAACCCAGCTAATGGGTCCTGAGCACATTGGAAGAGCAGGTCTTGTGTCTCAATCCCAATTACATCATCTTGCGTCGCATCAGGATAACTGATTGAAAAGTTTTCCATTGTTCTGTAAAAAATAAAAAATAATATTAGTATATTTAATTATGTTGCGTTTACATCACAAAACTGTTTATAAAATAATTGTCAAAACTTACCAGTAAAATCACGAGCCTTATAGAAAGGACGTAAGTAGTAGTTATCTATCAACTTTATTGCGCACGGCTTAGAACACGTTCAATCAAGTGGAGTGCAGACATCAAATGAATGCATTAGTACCACAGATGAGGCGTGTAAAATTCCAACGTGCTTTGATACTTAGGTGTATTCCGCGCATGTTTGAACAAGTTATTATTGAAAAGTACCTACTGCATGTTTTAGGTTCAGGTAAGGGTAATAAAGAATAACCATCATATTATAATGTTCAGTTAATTTATTTTTAAATTTTAAGATAATTACATAATTAAAGTTATGCTAGTTATTAAATCTAAGTATTACTATAATCGTTACTCAATTAACACATTTTGCTTACAAACTTTAGTTAAGCAGATAATAATAATAATAATACAAAGCAAAAGTTAGTAAATGGTAGGTATCTATACTTATTTAGATTTACATTGTTTGGTTCAAATATTATGTTAGATAAGATAAAGTAAATGCTAGCTAGTTATTTATATTCCTAAAATAGATACATGCCCCCAAGCTCTACTTGTTGTCTTGTTATGTGAAATAAAACGCTTGTCATCATTGCTCGAGAGAGTAATTTTGTCCACTGAACGGGTAAATATTTCATGTTTTATACTTTTAAACAAAATATTCTGTCGACGCAAAGCATTTTGCGTTCGCAATGTTTTTTCATAATCTGATAAATCCAAATCACGAATGACACACGATTTAATACCTTTAGCCTTTTTAATAACACTATCAGTATTTTTTATACAGTACAACTTGGAACGTAAACCAACAAATTCTGTTATGATTTTTCCTCCCATTTCATCTTTAAACAATCCTGGCACCTTTTTATTAATGATAGGCAATTCATAATCATTATTCAAGGGCAAATTGCTAGTATCAAAATATTGAATGAAATTTGTTTTTAGATCTTGATAGTATTGCTTGGTTTCAATGTGATATATAAAGCTATCAGTGTCGGTATAGCACATACGTAAACGTTCTCCATAATATGGTTGAAATACCGAATAATGAAAATCATACATATGCGCTTTAGACAATTCAAGAACGGTGAACCCTATGTACACTGGTTTGTCTAAAATAATCTTATTAGGTTTTAGTTGAATTGCTACCAGATTTTCTGTAAATACAGAAACACTATGAAAATTGGCGGTAGATATCAACTTTCCTGCACTTTTTTGTTTCTTTGTTTTATTGTTAGAATCATTCCACTGATTTACCAAATGAACTTTTACCTTCTTTTTATTATTTTCCAAAGTTTTTCCAAAAACACTATTATTGAGCAATTTGAAAAAATCCTGTTCAAAAGTTGACTTTGCTTTTTGACGCAACTGTGTATTCAAATCGATGTATTTTTTAAAGTAGGCGCTTTGCTTAAACGTTATAACACGATTTATCTTTTTTAGAATTAATCCATGTTTTAAGCAGGTTTTTAAATGAACATAGTGGATAACGTAGTTAAATTTATCGTATAAATTAGGAACCAATTTGGGATTATTTCCACCAGGTGGTGTACACTTTTCAGCACAAAATGGTAAGTCATTATGCTTGCAGTGTAACATTTTTGGATAAATCAAATCCACTTCGAGAATAAAGCCCCACTCTGCGTTATTCGAAATCATATTAATATCGAATTGATCAATTTCTGCTTGACTGAGGAATCTAAAGTTAGATAACGGTAAATTTTGACACATACTATATCCATAAGGATTATTACAGTCTATGTACGCAATAAATGAATCTGTCATCGTAGGATCGTAATCCTCCATAAATTCATTGTTAGCTTTAGCATATCTATGAGAACACATACATATTCCACCCCTGATTCCTGATTGAATCAGGTCAACTATTGCAAAGTCATCAATAAGTTCTAACTCAACGCCTGTTGTCAACAACATCGCATCAAATGCTAAACTAGGAGCTGTTACGTAATGAGCAGGATCCAAACGATAGTGGATTTTACATGTTTTTCTAAAATTTTCAAAGATATCGGTTAATAATAGTACATCTGTTTTTATATACAAATCCGTATATTGACCCATATCAAGAATATTAAAATGTGTCCAAACAGATTGCGCATGTTCATAATCATCATCGGAAATGGGCTCGTTGTTTAGAGAGCTGTAAAAACTGTCTTTGCAGGGAAGGGATCGCTCGTTATAGCGTTCCCGTGTGTTCATATATTCGTACGGGTAAACGCCTTTGCGTTTAAGTAGAGCAAATTGAACATCGTCTGGATAAAATTTATGTAGGTGTTGAAAATGTTCTGTATCTAATGTCTCAGTCAGCTTTTGTAGGCTAGTCCCCATGAATTTAAAAGAATCTACAAATCGTAATTGCATATACTCATTACTAGCTATTGGAATAAACTTTGTAAAAGATATGTAATTTTCTTTAGTTTTAGGAATTATATTTATTGGTCCGGGAGCTTCTCCCAATTTTTTTATGAATAAATGACAATCATATCCTGCTAAGTTATGGAAAAAAATTGGTATGAATTTAGGAATTTTGAACTGCAAGTTGCATAAACTGTGAGCCGCACCACGGTATCGACCTGTGATGTGACAATGGTCCCTCACCTTGTCTCCATATAAAAAATTCTCGCAAATATGACATAAAATAGCTCTTTCAAAGTCATATGAATCGCTACTATTAAAATCCATTGACACATTTTGTGAGAGTACTTTGTGAATGTTTCGAACGTCCTTATACAAAGCAGTGATAAATTTGTCAACGCAATCTAATCCACGGTAAGTTACGAATTTGTTTAATGACTTGTCAACGGAACAAACTATATAGTATGCAAACGCTATCGGCACATGTTTTTGGATGGTGCGAGTATGAGTACCTGCGTCAACAGTACCTTCTACATTTTCTAGCATGGTTTCGAAATCCGAATAGATTACGAAAGGAATGTCATGCTTTCGATCAAAATGATTAAATTTAATCACCGCCCCCTTTTCGGGCATCACAGTAACTATACCGTTACAGTTGTGGTTTTCGTTATCTTTAGCCGTATTAAAAGATACTAAACAAGTATCGCAAAAATATAATTTGCTCTTATGTTTAGTGATTTGACTTCTAACAAGCCTAGACAAGTTTTTTATAAGACAAAAATGAGATGTTCTATTGTTTTCAATATGTAAAAAATGTATCATTTTTTTGTTTGCAGTACTTTCTGATTTGTACAACGGTCCTATAACTGTTTTATTTTTTTCTAAACCAAAAATGGTAAAGGCTAAGTCAGGGTTATTTTTTTCAAATTCATTTATATCTGCGACCGTCATTGGAAATGTAACATTATCAATATTCAATACTTCACGAAAATTTGGGTATGAAGTGACTCTATCTGGGTGAGACTTAGAAGGATAAAGAGCAGCAACTATGCTCCACAAAAAACAATGCTCATCAGTGTTGCGAATATTGATACAAGCTTTTTTTTGTCGAATAAACTTTGGCAACTCAATAAAAGTGGACCCACCAAGCGGTTGATACTTATTAATATTAACCTCTAACTGAATGCAATTACAAAAAGCCCACCCCGAGTCCCTATCTTGGAATTCATCAATTTTCGTTCGCAACGTGTCTTTCATTGATGAAAATAATGAGTTAAAATCATAATTGCTGTAAAGCGAAATATTTTTAGTCATAAAGGATTTTATATATTGTTCGCTATTTGTGAACATCAAAAAATTTGCGAATAGCTCAAAGTTTATTTTAATACAAATATGTTTTTTTAGAGTCTCATCTATGACTTGTTCTATTTTGTTACGGATCGAATTCAAAAACATATCTATGCTGTTTTCATTTTCAGTTGTTGCTGCCATTCGATAAGAAATGATTCGACACTTAAATGCTGAAGCTATAACTTCAACGCCATCAATATGCGTTTGACCTAAATTGTTCTTTTTGTGCGGAGTACTACGTAAATGACCTACCCATGAATTATTACTAACTGTTATACCACACACTTGACAAAATGGCATTTTGACGTGAGTCCAACTGCAAAAACCTTTAGACCTTAAACACCCTACTACCTGCCTATTTAAATTAAACCAAGTTCTTTCCTACCTATAGAATAATAAAAATGATTATTAGCGATTTAGATTTTATTTAACCTTAAACTTAGTTATACCTAAACACTAGAAAAGTGTGTTTTTTTTTCAAACAAAATTGCATTGAAATAGTAGATTATTTGAATGCAATTTTATTTGAAAAATATGTAGGTTCAGAGTCACGAAACCGTCCATAAATTACAGCTAGAAGATCCTGCAGGATGTCCCAATCAGGATCTTCGTCTCCTAACCGTAATTTTATGGAAGATAACGCTCTCTTGTAGCGTTCCTCGGGAGGACACGTTTGTATATCTTCCACTTTGTATACTTTGAGGTCTACGTAGAAGTCGCCCTCATTTGTTGAAACAGTGCGTCGCGTTGAGCCATCCGATACACGCGTCGTGAATGATGATGTTCCGAAGGCACCGACGTGACGGCTGCTGGATGCTTTGGCCAACGCCTTTCGGTCTTCAGACTTAATAATGCTAAAGATATTTTTCTTGCTCTTCTTAACCCTGTAAATAAAGAAAATGCTTCATCATTAAACAGTTATGGATAAGCTCAAATTATTAACATATTCATAATAAAGGCATCAGTTGTAGGTAACGTGCAGGGCGCACCACGTAGCACACACAATCATTCTCGTAGCACATACAACCAATCTCGTAGCGCTCTCATGAGCTCTATGGAATCGACGCAGGCGTACCACTGTGTTATCACAAGTGCTACATAAGATAATGATTTACCTACCAACCTATGCTCTTTAATTCGTTAAATATTAAATGCAAGTGTTTGGATATTTGGTTGAATATAAATTTAGAGATTTGGATTGATGCTTTAAATAGGTACCTACTGAACGGATCTGACAAAAAAATTGTTTATCAATGTGGGTCATACTTTATGCGCAAAAAAAATGTTTAAAACTGTTGAACTTACCAAGGTAATTCTTCTTGGGGAGCAGATGATGAGGAAGTAGATGCGCGCGGTGGAAGAGCCGCAGGAACGGTGGCCGGAGCAATCTTCCTTTTTGGAGCTCTAGGCTTCGGCGTGTTCGCTGTTTTTTTTTGTTTCACGACGTCAGGGCGCACCTCTGAGATTTCCAGATCAGTATCGTAGTCAGACTGAGACCTGAAAGAGTATAATTTTTTTTAATGACTTTGGATTTGCTTTCTTCAAATCAAGCTACAGTGATTTATTACAAAACACTTACGTACATTTTCTTGTTGAGATGGGTCGAACGAAGAAAGAGCAAGCGATGAGCTGAGCTGGACGGCTGGCAGCGTGGGCTGAACTGGGCGGCTGGCAGCAGGTATGGCTGGGCGGCAAGGGCAGCGAGCACAGATGCAGAGCGGCGATGGACTTCAGGACGGAGATTGCACAAAGAATGTGATTTTTTCCCGATTTTTCAATCATTTATACCACACAAATTTAAAAAGAAAAACGGCTTAATTGCATTGTTCCCTATCAATCGATAATAAGCCTTATTTCCTTTAATTTGAATAGCTTTGAATACCAGTTTCATTGAAAATAATACCTATGTACATATCACCTTTATCGCATTTCTTGCATAAATAAGTAAATGAAACGATGTCGCTTGTGATCCAATTGATAAAAGAAAATCGTCGGGTCACAGTTCGTAATTAAAAACAGCTAGGTTTGAAATCACACAACATTAATTTATTGTCGACGTTACTTAGTATCACTTTATAGAATAACTTTAAAGTATCTAGGAACTTTAGTACTTACCGTTATTTGTACCCAATTTACAATAAGGTAAAATATATATATAATTAATAAGATTAACAAAACAACAGTATTGCAGTAAATCACTATTTCACAACACCGTTTGACGACCTCTGTGGCGCGGTGGGCAAAGGTCCGACTGCAACGCATGAGGTTGCGGGTTCGATTCCCGCCCTGGGACAAATGATTATACAATTTGTATGTATTGTCCTGGGTGTTCTGGTCGTTTTCTATAAAAAATATCTATAATTGTAAATTGTATTGTATTATGTACATGTAGGTATCTGTTATCTAGTAGGTAGTTGGTTTGGGGTCAGATAATGCTATGCTAATTGTTCAGTATTATTTATTAATCATTGCATTTATTCATGATATTCGTCAACTCTAGAGACATATAAGAATTATTATTACTCAAAATATCGCATAAAATTATATTATCACTAAAATATAATATCGCATAAAATAATATCATCAAGTACACCTTCTATAAGCCTAGTAAAGAGGTATTTTTTAAATGTGTTGATCTGTCAAACAAATTGAAAACCTCTTTTGAAGTCGGTTAACACAGTTATTCATATTTTGTTATATATCTGCAACATTAAAACGGGTTTGGAATTATTTTATTTGAGCGACGCTGATCAAGTAATTTAAAGCGAATGTTAAGGCGTACGCAGACTCATGCATGTCCTATTAATACGTTTTAACTGTGAATATATCAGCATAAAATTTGTATTTAGTAAACAAAGTAGGTACCTACTTACATTTCGGTTATTGATGTAAGTTTGTTTTAACTGTCATTTTCATGAGATAACTTATTAGCATGTAAATTAATTACGTTTGATAGTAAATTCTTGTTTTGGTAAACTATTTAATAAAATATGCTTGTTCATAAAAATAAGAAAGCTTATTTGAATATGAAGTACCTGCATAAGCTCTGTTTTTAAACATTGATGATATAAGAAATTAATTATTCTTCTCGTACCAATGCATCGCCTGCTAGAGTTTGAACTTACCTTTATACATTACGTCAGATAAAGGGAATTGTCTATTATATCAAGAACTAGTTTAAAAAGTCTACTGTTTCTTAATAATTATTATTAAGTAGGTACCTACCTACTCATACCATAACACTAATCGACGTTTATATTTTTGTTCAATTAACTTTAATTGATTCACATGTGTATGTAGGTATACAAAGCCCCTACCTCAGCCTAATATAAACCCAACACCTAAACGAATGTTACAAAATTTATAAATTAAGGAACGCTATATAGTGGACGCGAGTCTCAACATGAATTTGCTGAGTTGCGGGTTTAGTATTACAAATTTACAATGGATGGATCGTTTACTGTGAAATTTCCCACGAAAGCCCACTGCGATTCTGAATGTTGCAAGCGACTCGTACTCTTCATTTCAAATTATTTAATTCAATATGGTGTGATAATCATGTACTTAATTTATGTGAATTTGTGGAGATTTTGGATCCTTTTCATGTAAGTAAATACCATCGTATAAATCTCTCAATAAAATATGAATAGGATAAACATAAGCGATGTTCGTAAACAATAAGATTTACGTTTGAGGTATTTTTTTTCAAAATCACTAAGGTATCTTACATAGGTAGATACCTACCTAAAGTACCTAATCCTTTAGTTTGAAAACTATTGGTAGGTACAGGTACCTAGAAAATATTTATTAGTATTAACTAGGTAATATTATCAATTTTAAACTTTGTTCTTACCACACAAATTACTCAGTATTAATGATTATAAATCTATTTTGTTTGGTAATAATAATCAATTCCAGTGAAATAATAAAAGCCTTTTTAAATATTTTTACGTGAAACAGATGCATACATCATTTCATATTTTATCTAAGAAGTACTTAGCTATTTCTTATTTTTATATTTATATTTTTTTCTTTTCAGACGGTGCTGTGGCGAATTTTTATATGAAAGGGGTAGCTGCCGAGTATTTTCGAAGGTTCGTTTTTATCTAATAACTATTAATTGTTAAAATCATTAAACTTGAAAATATTTTTATAAGTTCAATTAAATTGAAGAAATATATCCCAACGATTTAATACATTTATAACGATTTTTGCTTGCAATATATCCATTAAATGTATAATATGTACCTAAATTATTATTTATTTTTCAGATCCAATATAAAAACGGATAAGCAGACAAGAAAAGCATTAGATATAAGCTAGAAAATACATAGGTAATTTAAGAAGAAAAAAATGTCCTTCGGTTTATATTTGCACATGCAAATGACTGAAGGTTTCTGTCTTTCATTGCAACATAATAACTATTATCCCTGTGTCTTATAAAAGTCGTATTTACCATCAATTCCATAAATTGATGAGAAGTACGCGGTAAACAAAGTCACATTTTGGTATACTAAATGTGCGGTAACGGTATGGTTTTGAAAAAGGTAACGCTAAGAAAAGTAAGTATTTGAAAGTAAGTATGTCATTAGGTGTAGGTAGGTACAGATCAGCGAGTCTTCCAACTGTAATATTGTAGCAACACAAATTGAAGAGATAAACCTACCTCGGACTCTTGATGCAATCTTACCATGGTTAGCCTGTTTGTGTTGGCTTACAATATGCAGTATGGAATTCTTTGCAGATTATAATACTTGACTGTTGTAAAACCAAGTTTAGTTAGGTTGACAGTGAAGATGGTCTGTTACTCTTCCTACTGTAATATTGTAGCAATACAAATTGAAGAGATAAACCTACCTCGGACTCTTGATGCATTCTTACCATGGTTTGCCTGTTTGTGTTTGCTTACAATTTGCTGTATGGAATTGTGTGCAGATTATTTGACTGTTATTAAACAAAGTTTAGTTAGGTTGATAGTGAAGATGGTCTGCTGCTCTTCCTACTGTAATATTGTAGCAACCCAAATTGAAGAGATAAACCTACCTCGGACTCTTGACGCATTCTTACCATGGTTTGCCTGTTTGGTTACAATTTGCGGTATGTTGTAAAATCACAAACGGAAGAGATAAACCTACCTCGGACTCTTGATGCAATCTTACCATGGTTTGCCTGTTTGTGTTTGCTTACAATTTGCTGTATGGAATTGTGTGCTGATTATTTGACTGTTATTAAACAATGTTTAGTTAGGTTGATAGCGAAGATGGTCTGCTGCTCTTCCTACTGTAATATTGTAGCAACCCAAATTGAAGAGATAAACCTACCTCGGACTCTTGACGCATTCTTACCATGGTTTGCCTGTTTGGTTACAATTTGCGGTATGTTGTGTAATCACAAACGGAAGAGATAAACCTACCTCGGACTCTTGACGCATTCTTACCATGGTTTGCCTGTTTGGTTATAATTTGCGGTATGTTGTAGAATCACAAACGGAAGAGATAAACCTACCTCGGACTCTTGACGCATTCTTACCATGGTTTGACTGTTTGTGTTTGCTTTCAATTTGCGGTATGAAACCATTTATTTATTGGAGCTTCTAGACCACCATCAATGTAGATATTGAACCGGAAAACGCATCTGATGAAATATTTTCTTAAGTCTGGGCTGTTTTAAAAACCATATATTGGGGGTTCTAGACCACCATTCATGTACATATTGAACCGAGCACGAACGAGCGAACAAAGTGAGTGAAGTGAGTTCTTCCGGTTCAATATGTACATGAATGGTGGTCTAGAACCCCCAATATATTACTACTGTCAAGTGATGTACAGCATCGGCAGTGGAAATTTTTGGTCTAAAACCAAATTGAGTCTTCGATAAAAACAATTTGTCCTCCAAATAATTCACCAACCTTTTATTAATAATTTTTTCTAATATTTTAGATAGAGAGGATAGTAAAGAAATTGGTCTATAGTTTGTAACCTGGTCTTTACTGCCCGATTTGTATACAGGGACAACTATGGCTTTTTTCAAGCATGCAGGGAAAACACCAAAAGATAAGCATTTGTTGAAAATGTGTGTCAATGGGGGAATTAGAATGTGCCTTAATTGTTTTAGTATTTTAGTAGTGATATTGTCCCATCCGACAGCACAGTCATCTTTAAAGTTCATGATTATCCTTTCTACCTCGGCTTCATCTGTCTCTAGTAACACAAACGATGTTGTACTATTGTGTTCCGAGACAGCTGTACATGATTGAAATTGTAAGTGACCTTGAGCTCGTTCTGCCAGACACTTACCTACATTGACGAAGAAAGAATTTGCAGAGTTAGCAGATTGCAAATGCGATGCGTTTGTTTGCAATAAACACGAAGATGACTCATGCGATTTTGTCGAATAAGTTACATTTTTAATATGTTTCCAGATTTTTTTACTATTTTTTCCCGCGTTTTCAAGTGCAGTTTTGTCATAGTTCAGTTTAACTTTACGTAATAGATCATTACAAAAGTTACGGTAACGTTTATACGAAATTTGCAAAATCATGTTATTCGGGTTAGACTTCGCTTTGAAATGCATTTTGTCACGCTGTCTCATACATCGAATGAGACCTGGTGTGATCCAGGGTTTAACGTTATGGTATTTTTTACTCAAATAAATATGATATGAATTCTTTAAAATTGCGCGTTGCAATGTATCTATAATAAAAGACATGCTCAGCTGCGGATCATCGGAATTATAAACGTAAGCAAAATCTACGTTGCATAAATCTTCTTCAAGTTTATTTATGTTTATCTTTGACCTAGTGCGATTATTGCTTGGTTTAAATAATTTACAATTTAAAGAAAGTAGAATAGCCTTATGATCGGTAATTGATGAGTTAATGACAAGTGCAAGTGAAGGAAATTCCGATTTAAGCATGATATGATCTAAGCAGGAACCACCTTGGTGCGTTGGGAGCGTGTGCGCAGGAAGCAAACCATAGAAAGGACATAGATTTAAGTAATTCTGGTTACTTTCGTCGCTATATTCAGGATTAATATTTATATTAATATCTCCAGCTACAATAATACTCTTAAAAGACGATAAGCCCTGTAGCGTATTGCTTAAAGAATCAGTAAAATTGCTGAGGTTTCTAAAAGAAGGTGGTCTATACAATGCAAGAATCGCAGTTTCAGTTCCAATTTTAACTAACAATCTGTTGCAGTCTTGCATATTAGGTTCCTCGACAGACACATTAAGATGATTCCTTGCATAGACTATGACCCCATCATTTTGATTATAATTTATATTAGTATGGTACATAGAATATCCAGGCATAAGTGGCACATTGTACTGTTTAGTAAGCCAGCATTCTGTTAAAATAATAATGTCGCAATGAATATTCAGTCTTTGTTGAAAAATTGTAAAATTATCATAGTTTTTATAGATACTGCGAATGTTTTGTGTTAGCACAGTTAATGGATTGCTAAATGAGGATAGATAATGTTTGCAGTCTTCAACTTCACAGAGGCAAGAATCTGATATAGAAAAGTTATCTAAATCATTAATTACATTACTAATCATTTCTTTTATAAATAAAACTAAGTTGATAAGGACAAGAATAAATTAACAAATAAGCAGCGCTCTTAGGCGCCTCCATAATCTATAGAGTTAATGTACCTTTTTTCCGCCATTGCCTTAGCTGGACAGTCAGCTGAACCCGTTATATGCTTACTTGGCTTTTTGAAGTGTAGGCAAGTAGCACACTTCGGGTCTTCCGCCTTGTTAATGCATTCCTTTACTGTGTGACCTTGAAGTCCACAGTGGCTACAGATGTGGGTTGTCTCACGGCAGAACTTGGCAGCGTGTCCGTACTGCTGGCACTTGAAGCATCTGGTGACCAATGTGAAGTCCCTCACAGGACACGAGGACCAGTTAACAAAAACTCTTTCCTTGGATACTAGAGCCTTACGAATAACTGCAGGAACTTCTATCACATAGTTGCAGGTCTCAGCGTCCTTCTTGCCGGACTTATGACTCAGTTTGGTCAAAGACAGGTATTTTTCTAGAGTTAGGTCCGGCAACGATTCGGCAATATTTTGTTTATACAAACAAGTAATGACGTCTTTTTCCTGCATCGATGAGGGCACTCCGATTACTACGACTCTGGGCTTCCGTTTTTGCGGCTCATCGACCAGTAGGCCAGAATTCGTGAGCTGCGCCGATTGCTTCAGCTTCTCTATGTCGCCCCTCGTTTCTGTGCTTATTATTACTCCTCCATTTCTTGTTTTCCTTAGGCCTCGAACCTGTAGCTTCATATCCTCAGGGCAAATAATTTTTTGAACTAAAGTTTTAGTATCTTCGCTCGACTTGAGTTTGTCTTGCGGATAGATGGCCACAGAACTTACGTTACCAGGCTTAATAAAGTTATTACCTCTTTTTACCATGTCTGCAAAAGAGGAGTTTCCAGAGAGAGGCTTGGATGTTTCGTCAATTTTATCCTTCAAATTTTGGAGCCGCTCTGACAGGTTCATCTTCTCTTTCAGGGCTTGATTTTCGATGTTCAAGGTCATAGCTCTTGCTTTTACAGATTGGTAAAGGGTTAACATCTGCGAAGAGCCGTGACCCACTTTTCGGCATAAAGTGCTAACTTTTAACTTTTGTTCGGAGTTAAGCTTGCCTGTTTCAGCGATTGTGCAGATCTCATTTAAGCACTGGTCTATTCCTGTCATCCAATTTTGTAGCTCCGACGTAGCATTAGGTCTCCACACACTAATGCAGGGCGAGATGAGGGCTGCGGGGCGGGCGGGGGCTGTGCAGCGGCCGAGGGCGAGGCGGGGGTCCGAGGTGGGCTGCGTTCTGTCCTGCTGCTCCGGTTGAAGGGACTGTTCGGTCCCATTTCGAATTTTTAAGTAAACCAGTAAACTTAATAGTCCATTTTTACCAAACACAATGACACAGTTTATTTGCTAACTGCAAACGAGGTCACTAGTCAGCAATTGCAGTCACTTATTTTTAATACATTGAGTAAAGGCACGTCTGCTCTAAACAACGTTCAAAGAGCATATGATGGGTATATATCTATGGAGACGCTGCCGCAGGCACAAGGCTCTCAAGGCGCCAACCACTAGCGCACCGGTCACTTTAACCACAATGGCTACAGCGACGCGGTCGGCGCAGAAGGCGCAGAAGGCGCCGGCAGCGGCGGCGGCGGCGGCGGCGGCGTTTACGGACCTCGAGCTCGAAGACTTGGCTCCGAGAGGCCGACCACGACTTCCATCGTTACGATTGGACATTCCATCAGTGTAGTGTAGTGATTAAATATTTAAGAATTCGGCTGGCAGAATGTACGGTGTACCGCACGATAGGTAGGTAGAATTAAGTAGGTCATGTTCATATATACCTACACCAATTGCTTACCTTAGTACTATTATTGTTCAATTACAAATAAAATCAGTGTCAAACTAGCACTCGGGGGTTTGAATCGTACGTTTTCCTTCCCTCTAACTATTTAACTATCAACTAAACCTACAACTGTAGGAACCCCTACATGCTGACAACCAAAACAAACAAAAACTCTGAATTGTTAATGATGACCTAGTTCATTTACAAAGTGCACTCAAATAATAAAATTATAATAATATTATGTAGCAAGAAAAAGCAAGGATGCCCAAAACCACGTCACCATAGGGGATAGTCTAGAGTGGACCGTGAAGCCAATAACCATGAACGGTCTGCTTAAAACCCCAATCGTTAAACCATCGATCCTACTTAAAAACTAACATAACCAAAATTTGATGAACCAGCCATCAAACCAGAACCAAATCGAAAAAGATACCTCACTAAATAAATACCAAGATGATCAGATCAACTATAAAAATACAGACTGCGCAACTAACAAATAAGGGAGGCTAAACTCATTCCTCGCGAGTTTAGGAGAGTCCATCGAGAAACTAAAGAATAGTAACCAAAAGGCAGCAACGTACGTCCACTCGTTCTCAGTTGGAACGAGTGGACGTACGTTGCTGCCAGCGGACACCTAATGCGGAGCGCCGCAGCGAAGGTCGCTGCACGCAGGACGCAGAGGCGGCCACACCGCCGCCTCTGCGTCCTCGGCGTTGACGCGGAAGTCACTGTCAATAGGAGTTTGCTGAAACTTCTGCTCCACTGAGGCCCACCAGTGCACCACCACAACTACTAGAAGTGATTAGTGCCAGTGCTACTTATATAGGCGCCTAGAGTGCCTACAAGTGCTCATTGCGTAGCGTTTCAAAGTGAAATCGGTTGTCAGCTCAATTAGTTATACATACTGATACCATACCACTTGTTTATTTACCTATACCATTTACCAGTTCACTTTTACATATTCTATGTTTTGTAAGAATTATTAGAATAAACCAATGTGCTTTTTATATTTTGCTTTTATACCAATTTTTATTGTATTACCAACGCAGCAGATATGCATTTAGCTGCGCTTGCATTTGAATGCGTATTTGCTCACGTTTACCTAAACTTACTCAGTCCGCGGTCGACCACCATCGCCACGGGTTCAAACCAATATTACCATATCAACCATTTTGTACGATTTATACCATAAGTTGGCGGCATTAGTTAAAGTTAACCAATAATTACCAGTGTCTTGGCCTATTGGCGGAGAATCGCGTCACATACATACAAAAAAAAACACAGAAGAATTGATAACCTCCTTCTTTTGATTTCGGTAAAAAATATCGATATATCGATGTATCGATATTTTTTCAACAAGCCTACTAGGGCTTGCCGGATGCCGCAGGTTTGTTGTTTTATGTTGAACAATGAAACGAAGCACTTATTAACGTAGAAAAAAGAATCAAATAATGAGAACCCACTATTTTAATAACGTTACTTATTGTACATGGCTACTTAACTTACCTAATTAACATAATATACACAGAACAGAATCAATTAACAAAGACACGCAACGCAATTAATACGTATAGTTGTATTGCGCGAGAGTGATCCCGTGGTCCACGCCACGCCCCACTTCACCGCTCATTGTGTCACGCACGCAATATCAACTAGGTTATTAATCGATCCATTACGAATGATTTACTTTTATTACCAACCAATGGTATCTATTTAAACATTGTGTATTTTCGAATCTTATTAAACTAAATGTACGGATACGTGTGCCTCGGCGGAAATGACAATTTCCTGTCTCGTATTATTGAAGTCCTCGGCTACGGCTCGCCCTTCAAACTCATACTCGACCTGCGATTGCGACTTTGCAATAATGTTTTTGTTGTCATGACCACCACCGTACCGCCTAACTAAACTCGGACTCGGGAGTAAAAACTTTTTGTCGTATCACCTATTCCGTTCCGCATTCATTTTAGTACGCTTGGAATAACGTACTGTCTTTTTTCAATGGCAATTTTATTCCTCTTTGGATTTTGAGGAAACTTTTGCCAACTTCACGTACTTGTTCACGGAATACATTTTAAAAGGAAAAAACCGAACAATGACCAATACGTCAGGGTTTTATCAGTAAATACAATTACAAATGTACAAAACTAAGATTATATTTATAGACAAATGTACAAACATTATCACGAAAATACATTATTTAAGTAGTATGTACTAATTAACAAACATGCTAGAGCTTAATATCATGAATAGTCAAATACTTTATCAATACAAGAGTATTTTCTTTAATAGTAAGAGAAAGGAGAGCTGATAAATTAGAAGGAAGTGGAGCTTTATAATGAACTAAGAGATCATACAAAGAAGGAGATGAGTATATAGCAGCAGAAAAACAGATGGACAATTCGTTCCTTCATCCAAACCGTATTCACAGATGGATGAGTCCCTGACTCTTATTTTACGTAAATGAACAGGAGAAGAATAATGACCGATTCTCATTCTAGATAATGTTGATGATAATTGTTTCGAAGTTTTTATCCTTGCATACCAAGGCCGAAAAGCTATTAACGGTTGAATCAGATATAAGTG
This sequence comes from Eupithecia insigniata, assembly GCA_947859395.1. Taxonomy (NCBI): domain Eukaryota; kingdom Metazoa; phylum Arthropoda; class Insecta; order Lepidoptera; family Geometridae; genus Eupithecia; species Eupithecia insigniata. The sequence continues at coordinate 14,853,226 of OX402007.1, read as the reverse complement.
AACGTACTGTCTTGTCTAACTCATGTTTGGAAAAGAAAGTATAAGTTTCTTCCGGTTCTTCAGGTGTAGTATAAAAAAGTTTTTACTTAGAGTTCGAGTTCTAATAAAAAAAAACGAAGAAAATACAAAATGAATGAGTTTTTATTTTAAATCGCCCAGGTTTTTGAAATAGCTAACATAATTTTTTTACATTTTTTATCGATAAATATATGTCACGTATCCGCACATCTCGTTTGATCAAGGTTCAAAAATACAAATTGTATACTTCATTGATACAAGAGTAGTAACAGACCCACGGCTACGAGAGTAACTTTCATTCAATTTGTATTTGCGTTTGATTGATTAAGCAGGTATCAGTAGCCTCAATTTATTCAGTCAGTTTCACTTACAGCAAATTAATAATATTCTAACTGAAAAGAATTGAAATATAATCTCAACTCTTTAGTTTTGCATTATTCTGTTGATATGAGACGATTGTCTGTGAGCCATGCGGGAGCTGGTCGTCCCTTTAAGTACATACGTAGAACTAGTCATAGTAGAAGTGCAAAGCTCGCCTGTCCAGCGCTGTCAAGTGGTGGTGTGGTGATGACGGCGCGTCAGGGCACGGTTACGGGCAGGAACATTTGCGGGTCGCCGAGCTTGGGCTCGAAGCGGATGTTGACCTTAGAGTCGCCGTCGCCAACCTCGAGGAAGCTGTTCCAGTCCACCATCCAGTAGAAGCCGTTTTTGCGCGGCGGCGGCAGTTCTGCATCACCGGGCTCCGCCGGTAGTGCGCCGCCGAACGACGACTCCAAGTCGGCCAGCGATGCGCCCGAGTCGTTCGCCGCAGAGGCCGCCGAGTCCTTGGCCGAGTCCGCCGAGTCGTTGGCCGAGTCCGCCGAGTCACCCATTGCCGCCGCCGAGCCGTCCGCGCTTTTCCCGTCCTCGACAGTTTCGGGCGCTGGCGCAGTCGTCGCTTTCTCGGTTCCATTAGCCTGTCTCTTACTTTGTTCGCTACCGGAAGGAATTTTACTTTCTTCTACGGGACTTATACCTTTGTTCAAAGGAATGACTTTGATGGCATCGTAATCTATCGGCTCGAAATTCAGAGGCAGCAAGTTGCCTTTGGTTAGAGCTGTGGGCATCTCTAGTGGATACACAGTCTCCTTGGTTTCCGACGACGAAGTGTCCAGCTCGAGCGGCACCTCCTCGGGCCTGAGAGGCTCGTAGAGGAAGTTGTTCACCGGCGCGGCACCGGACTTGGTGTCGCTCGCGGAAATGAGGTCGTAAGTAAGAAGAATGTTCTCCGGCAGTTGGATATTACCGTCGACTATCTTCGCTGGAGGCAGCGGCTTGAACCCTTCCAGTGGCAGCAGGAAGTGGTCGCGCCCCGGACTCCCCTCCAGTCCATGTGCGTCGAGGAAAGCCTGGAGTTCTGCAGGGAAGCCCTCCTTCTTCCTTGTCTGCGCGAGCTTGGCATTATGCGTCAGCGTCGCTTGAAGTCGCTCGCCGCTCAGACCCTTCGCAGGCCTAGCTGCTATGTCGACCAGGGGTACTTTCTCCACTTTAGGTGGCTTAGTGTAGAGTTCCTGCAAGGAGAATCCATCTCGCGGTGTGTAGGGCAGAACGACGAGCATGGAGGCCTCGTCCTTCTCCGTGGTGCTGTCGAACACTCGCCCGGTGGGCAACGCCTCCGCCGGCTCGCGCACGGGGTCACGCTCCGGAGAGACTTCGTTCTGGATAGTGCTGTAAGGGGTCTTCAGGGCCTCGGTGCTGGATGGCGGGAGGGTGCTCCTGGCGTCCTCAGCGCGAATGTCATGCAGCAGCTCAAGGATCTCTTGGCGCGAGAGGCGCGGTAGCAGAGAGTTGGCGCGCAGCAGGGCCTGCACGCGCTGCACCGTGCCCTCCACGTTGACCACCCCCGCTACCTCCACAGCCCTGACTGCCCCCGATACAAACGCCCACAGAGCACACAGCGCCCACCACTGCAGGAGGTACATCTGCAACAAATATATTTATCTATATTTATCAGTTTTGAGGCACCAACTCTTAACAGCTCGTTACCGCTACCACACTAATAATCTCTCGGTAGCGATAGGGCTTGTCCCCATCACCACGGCACGACGTCGTCAACGTGGAACGGTGCGGCGCCGCGACCCAGCGCGGTGCCGTACCGCGACCCGGCGCGGTGCCGTGCCGTGGCGCGGCGCGTTGTTGTGACGTTACAAGTTCTCGTTCCTTATAAAATTCCGGTGCATTTTTCACTCCCAAATTTCAGTCTCTTTCGAGATATGGACCACACAAGACATATTCTGCTCCTGCTATTGTTAAGAAGACGCTTAAAAAAAATATAGATAAAGAAAATATTGGGTGCACCCATATCTTTCAATTATGTATAGTGATGGTCATTCAGAGTCATTATAATTATAACAGAAAATACGAGCCGTTGAAAACATGTGACCAAAAATTTTACAGTTATTTCAGAATGTCTGTATCAAGTTTTGATGAATTATTATCCAGATATATTACACCTCGTATACTAATTTAAATTTAGAAAACCTAATGGATCTTTGGAGAAGTTGGGATTAACTATAACATTGAACACCATTATTTAGACAACCAAAATTACTAAGTACCTATACCTATTTAAATTACCTACCTACCTACCTCATTCATGCTTTAAGGATAATAAATACGAGGAGTACGGTTTCACCATACATAAGCAAACTTGTCGCACGCGGCATTTTGCATGCGCTGCATTTTACTTTGATTGTTATAATTTTTATATACCTAACTTCAGTACTTGACCTAGTATTGAGCAAGAAACACCTATCAAAGGAAGATTTGCCACCTTATCTTTGTACTTACGTAACTGCTTAAATAAACTAACTTTAATCGTGATTCTTGTGGTCGTGCTCATTAAAACTAACTGGCATAAACTTTAACTACTTACCTATCAGTGAACTCAGTGATAGACATATAGTGTGGCGCCATACAACTTGTGGTACCTATCTACAACTACATCTTCAACATCAACTCTCATGTAAGGTCAACAATATCCAGACCTTACACGAAGATTCAATAATTTTCCCAACTTGCCAGTAAATTTACATGTGTACATTTTGGCAACACTGGTGAGATCTGAGTTTTTATTGCGTTTTTCTGTTGATATTATTATTGCGTCAACTCGAAATAAGTTGATAAACTAAGAAATTTACCTATGAAATGTGATCCCGTGTTTCTTGTTGACGAAACGACTGTGGTTTCGGCAACCTTTGAGGACACAAGAAGGCATTTTTGATTTTTTACTTATTATTTACGATGGTGTTAATCTGTTGGTGTCTAAAGCCGTAATAGCGGACGATGGACTGACTATTGATGTCAATGTGTGTCTGTAGCGTACGTACAGAGGGTGGACAGACTATCGAGTGCTTCATTTTATTTGTTACGGAGAATACGTCCGAGAATTTTCTCTCGTCCCTGGGTGCACCCAATATTTTCTTTTTAAGCGTCTTCTTAACAATAGCAGGAGCAGAATACGTCTTGTGTGGAAAAAAAAGCATCAAATTTTATTTGATTTGATTTGTATTACAAGGAACGACACGGCAACGAGCCGCGCTACGGTACGACACCGCGCCGGGTCTCGGCGCCGCCGCCGCGCCGTGGCGTTTCACGTTGACGACGTCGTGCCGCATGCAGTGGTGATGGGGACAAGCCCATATACAAACTTAATCAAAAAGTATTGCTCTCGCATTTATGTTAGGAAACTAATCAGTATGTAGGGTGTGTATGTATGTATGAGCAGTAATCTGGTGACACCGGCGGAGTCGGCGCGGCGCGCGGCGGTATCTGATCCCCCGGCTCGCTACACTTGTATAACTTGTTATACCATAATCGTAATTTTCAAAGTTTTCCGAATGTAAGTATGTAGATATAGGTAAGTCAGCAACTTAATTTCATGAACACATCCAACATTACAAAACATCTTAACACTAACCTTTTCACAATTGAGTGACAGACTAAACAGTGAAATTTTGCTGTCGGTGTACGGTTACAAAAATCGATAAACATCAATTTTACAAAAGTAACGGCACATTTTATATCATTATCGTTTTACTAAGGTAATAATTTTTTCAGTGGTGTGTGTGTACAGGCGTATGCGTACCTATGAATGGTTTTGGTTTTGATTTTGATTTTTTTCTAGTTTTACTCGTCCCTGGTTGCATGTTTATTTATACAGAAGTTATCAGGAGGAGATCCTACCTGGAGGGCAATTCTGGCAATATCGACTATTCTGCTAGATAAATATGGCTAGAACTGTCAAAAGATCAAGTGATAATTAAGCGTTTTCTCAAATGCTTCTCAAATGCTGCATTTTATATTTATCGAGGATTTTTCATTGATGAGTTGCTCGATAAGTCACACGAGAATGCAGTTTTTGGCGGTACTCGATATATATTACATGATATTTTTTTATTCCGTGATAACGAGTATCACTCCATAAAGTATCATGTGATATGCAGAATTGGCCCGCTGGCGCTGGTCGGAGGGCTTCTGACATTACATTTACCGAGTCTCGGTTTCCTCTCACGAACACGTGGTACCTGCGTCTTATTGAGCTACCAGTCGGGCGGCATGCGGCAGAGAGGCTCCACCCCACTGCACTCGTGCAAGTATAACAAGCAGCTCGTGTCCAGCTAACCAATGTTCAGGGAGATGTGTCCCTTGACCCTTCCCATTAATCAGGTAGGTATATGTTACAACAAAGGTGTTAGTGCAGCGGCGGGGCGCGGGAGCGGCGTGGATGCTGCGGCGGCGCCGCGGCGTTGTTGGTGAGAAAGTGCTGCGCGCTTGCATTTCGTGCGTGCTTTGCTGATTGTCCGCAGTCACGCGCATTAGTTGTGTGCACCGTGCATTGTAGGCACAACATACCTATTCCGTGTCTTGCAACGCTGACAATTTGGGTTTTATCTTACCTATGTGATTGACTAGCTAGGTACTTACAAAAAAAGGTGAAACTACATTGTGGCTTTATTAAATTTTTTAAAACACTGAACTTATGCGCGAAACCACTGTATGTAGGTACCAGTTCGATACTTCGCCATCTAATGAATATCAAAAAAGTATCTACGAGCCTATATTTGACGACCGATGTGGCGCGGTGGGCGAAAGTCCGCCTGCGACGCAGAAGGTTGCGGGTTCGATTCCCACTTTGGGACCAATATTTGTACGATCTGCAAATAGTTGTTGAGGGTGTTCTGGTCGGTTTTCTATGTATAATAAAAAATATGTAATATATTGTATTATGTATATCAGTTATCTAGTACCCATAACACAATCTCTGCTTAGCTTGGGGCTAGATAATGCTGTGTAAATTGTCCAGCATTATTTAAAAAAAAAAGCAGATGAATTTTTCTACAAACTTCGGAGATATGGGGTAGGGTAGTGGTTATTTTCGACTTATTTAAAAATATTTCAAAAAGTATGACACGCACAGAAGTTTAAATAATTGTTTTCAGATGTATTACAAAACGATAGGTACCCTTTATTTGACGTCAAAGGCCACTTTTTAAAATTTCACAATTTGAACTGACAATTTTCATTTTCCACTTAATCTGAAGCTCCCACACTGTATTATTATTTTAAATTTCACATTAAAAGCTACGGTATTTGTAGATATATTCAAAAGAGAAAAAAGGACAGAGCGAGACCATAAAGATTTCGTACCCGAATACGAAATCCTGAATTAAGTATTGAGGAATGAGCTTCGCCTGTTTAGTTTAGGCAGAGGGATAATACACAATTACAGGATTCGATCCCGGTCTTTATTTTCAATCCTGGGATTTAGGGATTGGCGAAACGCGATCCCGGGATCCCGGAATAATCCCAGGATCGTAAACAGGTTAATAAAATCGAATAGAAGATCAGCTTTAATCTATTTTCAAAAACATTGTAAAAGCCAACTAAATCACACAAACTTAATTTTACATAAATTAACACTATAAAATTTAAAAAATCTACTTTTTTATATGTACGTACTGTTCTGTTACGGTAGACAGATAAATAATATTAATTGAAGTAACCATATAATGGTTACGTTATCTTTCGTTTCATGCACCTTATCTATCACTCAAACGTCCAAACAACGTCTACCAATAAATTATTGCCAAAAAGGCTATTAGTATGATCTCTGATGTTTCTCATCAGTTTGACATATTGTTTCAAGCAAAAAAGCATGACTTAATTATCGAGAAAAAATAATTTAACGATAATTTTTACCACGACTCGACCGCGGAGGGTCGATTACTTGTATAAGGAATACTTTGGTGTTGTCTACAGGTACCTAAATGGTAATGTTTGGTATAAAAAAGAGCTAATACTTATACAATGTAAGTTAGTTTAGGTGAACAAAATTTAAGAATATTCTAAGGAATTAGTGCTGTAGACGGAAGACAAGAACGCTGGTAGGGCTACACTTGAAATTTTGCGAATATCTAAGTTTCCCAATTTGACAGGCGAGGGACAGGGAGGCCTGCGACCACGCCTTGTCATCCAAACAGATATTCAAAACCGATGATAAAGTATTCTTTATTATGATGTCTAAGCCTTCCAAGAGTTCGCTGTGTTTCCACAGTTGACAACATCTCAAAGAATAAATAAATTAAGGTACAAACAAGCAAAACCGAATGTTCTATGATGGCTAATCATTTTGAGAAGTCTGGCCGAAGTTTTATTAAAATTCAGAATTTTCTTATTTACAAATGACTGAAAAGACACAGTGAACCAAGGAGACGAAGTGAACATTTATCTACAACTGTAATGTTGGGAGCCAAACTATTGAATTTTATAATTATATTGTTTTTGTATACACTGTCCGAAATAAACAGCTCGCATTAAAAAAAAAATATTCTAAACCTATTTGCCGAAATTCATCTGTGATAATTTTTAGATCATCAAAAACTGTGTCCACGTCTCTGCCATTTCAAATAATTTTTATTAACAATTTGGCAATTCGTAGAACTCGTTAATCGAGTAAAACGAATTTTCCAGAAGCCATTTGCGTAGCCTCGATTTAAAGGCCGTCGTGGAGGTTGCATCCCCTCGGACTGTGTCCGGCAGCCTGTTATGTACGGGTTATATACAGGTCCCTCTGTATCATCATGACGTACACGGACCTCTCCGATTTGTGCAGTTTATGGGTTGGTGCGACTAAAATATGAGCTAGTTTGTTGCTGCGGTGAGCTCGGGCGGTATTCAAGCCTCTACGTTTGAAGACATCAATGTTTTTGTAGGTAAACATCGCCACCTGGTGGTTTTGTTCGCAAAGCTCCACGCCGTACGTGATCGTGCTGTGCACTGTCGCGTGATAGCACGCTAACACCACGGGGTTTCGTGGTCGGATAACCTACTCGTGCGCCCGTACTGCTACTTGTCCTTGGGGATTCGTCCCTGGAGAACGGTAGTAGGTGGCGGGCCGGTGCACCCCGGTTCCCGCTGCTAATAATTTCTCTCTCCGGGGATATTGTTAGCGGCGGCCGATAATCCGACAACCTACGGAGATGATAACCCTTAAAATTATCAAACATGGCAAGTCTCAATAAACCAATTGGTCCTCAGGAGGGTCCCGGTTCCACCGGGGAATCCCTCACCTCGTACTCTGTCGCGAGGACGACCACACGCTAGCGTGGCTCCGACAAAGCACCGCAACACAAGAATCGCCCATCGCTGGGACTAAGCTTGTCGTCAAAAGACAAGCGGAGCTCGAGCGTAGAATACTGTGTAGTCTGTTCGTGCCGATGCCGGCGAGAAAGTAGATGGAGACCGACCAGATCCGCAGGCTTCTAGCGGGCCAAAAACCCCGACCTCAACATCAACTCGTGGAACGCTATCCGCTCGGAGAAGCGGAATGACCCGGAGGGATCCGGTACATACCTGCTTCTCCTCGTTCCCGAGTCTGAGGTAGAGAAAGTCCGACTAAATGACTGGCGCCTCTACTGGCTTCTTGGGAACATCTACCTTAAGATCATCCAGAAAGATGAACCCAAGAGCGAGAACAGCGGCGCCGAAAATAACAAGCCTGGACCCAACCCTGATCCAAAGCCCGATCCCCCTTCGGGATCCATGGCTAACCCCAATCCGCAGCCCGGCCCCAGTTCAGGGCACGCAGCGGATTCTTCTCCAGCCCTTCTACCACCCCAGGGGCTGGATCTGATGGATGTCCAGGATCCACCAACCCCACTATCCGAGGAGCGCTTTCTCGATATGGAGGGGAGCGATGTCAGCATCAGCGACAGCGACATCAGCTCCTCTTCTATCAAGGGCTCCTAAACCAGCAACATCCCCCGCAACACCTATTCCTGATCCACCATTTCCTGCCACACCCTACATCCAAGCGAACCTCCAGCATAGCCTCACGGCTACCGCGTCCATACGCAGAATGCTGGAGGAACATCCCGACACCGTGGCCCTTATCCAAGAACCGTGGATCAGGAAAGGCCAAATTTGTGGCCTCAAAATACCAGGAAGCAAACTTCTCGCAACTACAACTGTAAGCAACCTCAGAACTTGCATTGTTGTTCCGAGAACCGCTAAAACACTTCTAATAACCGAACTCTGTTCCAGATACCTAACAGCAGCTAGACTATCCCTATCTCCCACCAACGACCGCTCCATATCGCAGATAGTCCTAGCATCAGCCTACCTACCAAACGACGAAGCAATACCCTCACCGGAGCTGGTGTCCCTGATCGAGTACTGCGAGAGGGAGAAACTTGAGCTCATGATCGGCACAGACTCCAACGCGCATCACACGCTGTGGAACAGCGCCAAGTGCAACGACCGAGGAGAAGAACTGGTAAAGTATCTTATCTCTACTAACCTACTTCTTCTAAACAGGGGCTCGGAACCTACTTTTGTTACATCTAGGGCCCAAACAATCATTGACTTAACATTATCGACCTCACAGGCTTCTTACTACGTCAAGAACTGGCACGTTTTTAACGAAGCCTCATGCTCAGACCACAGATGGATAAGATTTAACCTAGAATTGTCACTACCGAACCCACAACCTAGGCGCGTCTCACGTAAGACCGATAAGACTAAATTATTCCTATTAGTCAAATCAAAACTTACCGACATGCCTGATCAACAGAATCATATAAAGGTAACGGAAATTGACCACTACATAAACCAACTAACATACTATGAACATATTACCAACAGCTATGAACAATCCTGCCCTTTAATCACGCCCAAACACGGGGCGAACAGACAATGGTGGGGTCCTGAACTGCAAAGACTCCGTCGCAAAGTAAGGAAACTGTTCAACAGAGCCATGAACACTAGACAAGACGAAGACTGGGTGAATTACTTTAATACAAAACGAACCTACAAAAAGAAAATTCGCCTACGTAAAACGGAATGTTGGGAGAGGTTCTGTACCAACATTGAAAACAACAGTCAGGCCGCTTGTATCAGAACTATCTTAGCAAACGTGCTGGAAAGCACGCTTGGACGTCTCACTAAACCTGACAATACCTACACCAAATCAGAAGCAGAAACCAGCGAAGTGCTACTGAACACGCATTTCCCAGGCTGTTAAGTTATAGACACTTGCACATGGGAAGAAACATCAGAGCAAACGCCTACCGATCTAGACTGGACAACAGCTCACACTATGATAAACCACGAGAAGGTACTCTGGGCAATCAACAGCTTTCTTCCCTTCAAAGCACCAGGACTGGATGGGATCTTCCCAGGTATGCTTAGATGGTGGAAAGGATATCCACCAAGAACAGGATCATCCTTCAATGGATCAAGGGACATAGCGGATCTCTAGGAAATGACGCCGCAGATTAGGTGGCACGGAGGGGATCGGAAACAATCACAAAAGGCCCATCCCCTTTTCTACCCTTGCCTTTTTCACTATTCCAGACATGGACTAGGCTGAGAACTAGAGAGACGCATAACGAACGATGGAAGCACCTGCCAGAATGCAGACAAGCTAGAGCGGCGCTCCCATCAACATCACCGAAGTTAACTAAACGCCTACTGAACTTAAACAAAACGGACCTGCGTATCCTGGTGGGAACACTAACAGGACACTGCCCACTGAACAAACACCGATTTACCATCGGAGCGACGGACAGCCCTCTCTGCAGAGGATGCCTCAGTGACGACGAAACAGCCGCCCCTACGTGGGCGGTCCTGGAATGCGAGGGAGTAACAGCACAACGAACAGAAATCCTCAACTTGCCGAGGTCACTCCGCGAAGCCTGTAAAGATCCCAGGAAGATTCTGCGCTTCTGGACGGAGATAGGCTGGCTTTGCTAGCAAATCAACGCATAATGGACCAAATTGAGTCTAAATGCAGTCAAGGGAGTACCCATACCATACCATACCATACGCTAACACCACGCTGCGGGTGGCGGTCGTTGCGAGGCGGCGCAGTGCGAAGCATGTGAGGTGCATGTGCGTGCTAGTCTAGAGCGGAGCTCTCCTATGTGATTTTCCCATGTGAGACCGCTATTGATTTGGAATCCCAGTAATTTCGTGGATTCCACCATCTTTAGAGCGGTGTTTCCGGCATATATATGTATATATACTATACTCTTTGTCTTCTCATTCGCCGATGGCGATGATGTCGTAAGCAAGTGACACCCACGTGACCATCGTGTCTCGGAAGACCAAAAAATTTAAGTGAAGAAAATATCAATAACACCTTATTTCTTATTTAATAATAAAAACTATGTTTATAGTATAAAATTTGACTTGTCTGTTTATTTTGTAAGCCTAAATAAATAAAGTTATTGATTCTGATTCAGATCCTGACCATCACAACTTCACAAGTTATAAAAAAATAAAGTTTTCCTCGGCGTCTGTCTGTTTGTCTGTCTGTTCGCGAATTCGCGATAAACTAAAAAACTAATGAACGGGTTTTCTTGCGGTTTTCACGAATCGATAGAGTGATTAATGAAGAAAGTTTAGGTATAATTTGTCAAGGTTTTGTAATTTAATTTTTAATTGTGTAAATTGGTTGAAATGTAACGATAAATAAATTGTTGGACGTGTCGGATTTTATATCGCGAAATACTCAACACCCACTGCTCGTCACACGCTGCTTGATGCTGTGCTACCTTGAGGCCTTCTCAAAGGGCCGCCGAGGTGACCGTCGCCTTCAGATGAGATCCTGCTCCTGCTCCTGCCGCAGCACGTTGTCGTCGCTTACATTGAGAGGAACGTTGACTTGGAATTTTATTTATGTACCTTCGATATGGTTGCTGACGGTTCATTATCGCCTTATTGTGGAGGAAAAAACATCTTCAGCTCAGTGAAAGTGTTACAGTGTTGTGATGTGCGTATAGCGGGAATTAGGGTGAGGCTATGTGATAAATCTATGTTTATATTCAATGTTTATATGCCTACTGACTGTGCGGAGAATTTGCCTGAGTTCACGCAATGTTTGGGCAAAATAAACTCGATTATTGAGGCATAGACATTGACGCGGTTTATATGCTGGGAGACTTTAATGCGCATCCGAGTGAGAGATTTAGTAATGAACTTTTAGAGTTTTGTGCAGATCAAGACTGGACGTGTGTTGATATGGATATCTTAGGCACGGATTCTGGAACATGGACTAACATACAACGCCATAAAAAGTGAGGTGCTTGTATTTAAAAGTGCAAATATTAGGCCCGCCTATGTTCTGCCCATAGTACTTAAAGGTGCGGCTCTGAAGGTAGTAAGTACGTTTAAATACTTAGGACATATCGTCAATGACTCCCTAAGTGATGATGCAGATATTGAGAGGGAGCGTAGAGCTCTGGCTGTAGGGGGGAACATGAGCTGACGTAAGCTGATATGGGTTGATGTGTCCAGACTGTTCTAAAAACTTAAACGCGTCATGTAGTCGAGTAAATGTGTTGACCTTGGCAAACTCTGCATGAGCATCTTGAACAACAATGACCTACCTCGTGCTGGAGTAGGCAGTTTTGACAAATGCCTAACTGGGTCGTTCGTTGCATTTAATTGGTCTTTGGCATCGAGTTTTATGAAATCATCACATTTATATATTGCATGATTGCTGTTGCAATAAGGACAGGTCAATGTATTTGTGGTTCAAATAAATTCAAGGTCTCGTGACTTACTTGTACGATTCTTTCTGTGAGGATTTTTTTCTTTTTTTATTTGCTTAGGATGGCTTTAGTGGCACAGCGGCCATGGTAGGCCTATTGTGATACTTATCGATTGATGATCCCTCTGATTGAAGACAAGGTATATTTAATTTACAGGAATTGGATTTCCGGACTCTGTGTCGCTATTTTATACATTTTCTTTTCGAATAATGGTTCCAAAGATATAGGTAACCTTATTTTCCAAAAATTCCATTAGCTCTTCGAGCGTCGGTATTTCTCGCGGAGCTTTACGAGTTTCTCTATAGTCTGCCAATGTTTTCAATCGAGCTTCTTGCAGATGAGGTGTGCCAATATGGGCCCCCATGTTGTCGTGTCGATCTCGAGATTCCGAATAGCATGAATACTTTCCATGGAGGTGGTGTAGATGCGTCTTAAGTCGTTGCACGTTTGTTTGGTGGCATAAGACTGGTTCAAAAATATTTCCATGTGCTTCGTGAATAGAACTAGAGGGTTGTTATATCTGTGGTTTAAGAGCTCCCAGGCGGTCTCGTAGTTTAAAGATGAAATATGTAGATGTCGTTCGATAGAGATGAGTCCGGTATTCAATAACTAACTCAGTACCTGTTAGCATGGTCCTAAAATATCTAACGCTATTGTAAAATCCGCACACCGCTAGGGAATAACTGTGCAAAGCGAGCATCGCGCCTAACCGACCGTGAGCCATAATTACCCAACGCTCACCCTGTAGCTTACCCTTCAAGTGTTGCATTTTCTGGCACTTCGTCAAGAGATGATTGTTGTGGATGCTCTCCGAGAAAAGATCATAAAATGTAGGACATTGAGTAATAGCTGCTCTCAAATACTGGCACTTCTAGCTTTGGAGTGGAATTATATAGATGAGATGTAGATGAAATGAAATGAAATGAAATGAAATGAAATGAAATGAAATGAAATGAAATGAAATGAAATTTATTTATTGTAGAAACTGTGTACAAAAAAGATCTTAAAAGCTAGGTGAAACAACAGTTTATCCATTAATTATGGACGTACAACATTTAACTTCCATAACTAGGTAAACTTTGTGTTGAGGGCTTTCCTTGTAGCTTCGTAGGATTCATCATAGTAGTAGAACCTCGTATTCCACATCCGATCCTTGCAGGATAGTATCTATTTGAATGTGATATGTTTAAATTGTGGCCATATAGCTCGTAGAACCGATAACCGCTGGGGAGTAAAGGTTCTCGAGTGGCGACCGCGATGCAATGCGAAACGGAGTGTGGGAAGACCTCCCACTCGATGGACCGACGACATCGTGGCGGTCGCAGGGAGTCGTTGGATGGAGGACCACTGTTTGTGGCGTCGTTTGGGGGAGGCCTATGCTCAGCAGTGGACGTGTATGAGCTGATGATGATGATGATGATGTTTCAATTTCGTCCCATTTCTTCTGCACACACTTCAATCTATCCTCAAGCTCCCACTTTGCCGTAATATCCTCTACCTTGAATCTGTTCAAGTAGCGACAAAATCCTCTGAAAAGTGCACGCTGCCTTTTCAATAACTCAGCGGCTTGTTGCGCTGGACTCGGCGAGGCTGTAGGTGGTACATCAATCTGCTTCTACCTTATAGGTAGGTGAAACAAAGACATTACTTGATATCTGGATAGTTTTCGTGAGGTGTTGCTCTGTGGTGTTGTTCCCAAATAGCACTGAATGGAACACAGTATAAGTACTAGGTACGTGTGAACGCGACGTAGTACTTTAGGATAACGTTTTGGCAACGAACGTTATCATATTGTCCTTCGACAGACAGTTTTGTGAGCGCGATCGCGGATTCAGACTGTGAATCCGGCTCGAAGAATGTTAGAGCTACCGGGGAAATGGAATGATAACTCTAATGCTGTTTGATCGCAAGTGTTTATTAATTAGATTTAAGGTAACATGTCAACTTAATACGGAAGAATAAACATCACGTACTTATTGGAAGTAGGTAGACATAACTATGCTATTATAATGTAGGTGAACTAGATATTACACGTACGGACTGAATTACTTGTATACTTTGTACAGTCATGGATGTTTGTTCCAAAAAGCATGTGAACAAAACCCTGGGCAATGTAGAGAGCCGAATAGGCTCATTCTAAATCAGCGAAACATCGAAAAAGCTGCTTGACTATGTGTGTGAAAATTAATATATATAATATATGATAAAGTAGGTACCTCGTGTAATTATTGAATGACCATTTATTTAAAAATAAATTATTTAACTGGCTAAATGAATGTAATTCTTATGATAATAATGAATTTATTAATTTTAATCATCAGATAAAAATAAATTAATTGCATACTATAGAATAGTTAGTTAGAGACGAGCTCATAACTTAATCTGAATCACCTTGTTTGTTTACACATAACAGTTTTATTTATGCAATAAAATATCGTTTAATTTTATTTCCTCGACACCAGCACGCCTATTCTAACTCAATTGAAAAGTTTCAGTGACTCGAAATCTGACACAGATCCGCGCGAAATTCACATATTTTAGCGGTTTTTAATATTTTCTTCGTTTTTAATATTACTTTTAAATATTTGAATATCGCGCGGATTATTTGAATTTCGCGAGTCACGAGTCACGGAAACTTTTCGATCGAGGTGTAATAGCTGTGCTGAAAGCTGTTATACTAATAGGTACCTTGTTACGAATAGTCTCTATGCCTGGGAGATAAATAAAAATAATTGGAAATAGAAACTGAAAGAATGGACTCTTTCAGGCTTATTCCCAACGATATGATGGTCCGGCTTTTGGGAACCTACCTGAAGCTGAGTACGAGTTGACTTCTACAAATAAAACAACAAGTTCGTTATGAAAATCAGGCAGTTTTTGTTTCGTTAAAACCACCAGTAAATTGTTCATTGAAATTGCTAGATTGATTTCCATAAAATTGCAATTTATTGTGGTCCGCGATCGCGACCACCCAGGCTTCCATCAGAGTCAGACATACGTCGATGCGAGCCCGGCTTGTAAAATAATTGGAAATACCCAATCAGAGCTGGCAGTCGTGTCGTGATCGTTACGTTGATGGGCACGGTAACGTATGTAGCCGGCAGTAACGCGGCGCGGTGTCCTATGTACCTATGCGATCTGCATGCGAACACGTAGCGGCGCGGTGCGCCGTCGCGCATTAATAATAAACGTTAGATATAGAGATACCATTCACTGTGGAGATCCTTAGGGGAAGCCTATGTCCAGCTGTGGACGTCGATCGGCTGATATGATGATGATGAGGATAGAGATACCTACCTATTGTAGTGTCCTACTCCTACGTGACCAAACGCACGAAGGATGCGCTGCGGCGTGCACCGTGAGGCGCGAATGGAAGCGAACGCGCGAGCTGGATGCGGCGCGGCGGAGGGTGGTGGTGGTGCAGGTCGATTCGTACGCACGTAGGACAGAGTCGGCGCGTCGCTCGAACCGCATCGCAATGATTTCGCATTTCCGCGTGTCAACGCGTCGGATCACTTCGCAACTGATATGGAAGCCTCATGCTCCCGCGCCTGCATTGCGGCGGGCGAGACGATCGACATGACCGCTCCAAAATGTACATTACGAAAGTAATTCTTACTTTTTTTGAATATAAATGAGCAATTCACCTACTAAGTCAATTTTAAAACATTAAAATAAAATATACATACAATGTACGAGTAGGTATACCCTACCTACAACAAAGTCTGGTTAGTTACACCGCTTATAACTCGAAAATTATTAGATCCATTTTAATGGTCTTTGATTTGGTTCCCTCCCACCGCATCCAAAAAAGATTCCCAATCGCATCCAACACTAATTATAAAATTTTAAAAAAATATTCCCACTTGCATTTTTTGTACAGTCAACATAAGCAAGGGTTCTGGGTTTTATTTATTTGTGTTTTTTATGATGAGGATGTTCAAACTTGAAGTTGCGAGTCTTACACAATGCTTGGCTCTATTCTACCACAATATTGAATGTCATTAAACGTAAGTGATATGAATTTGAATCATACATTCTTTAAAGATTTCATTATCTTTTAGGATTACCTTTATAGAAAAAAAATTGCAAGAAATTCAAAGCAAATAAATAAAAAAACCTCAAGTCGTCAAGTAGGTACTATTCATAGTTTACGAAAATAGATTTAGATTCATAGTTTTAGAAGCTTGCAAGCAAAACTGATATTTTTTTTTATCCGATCAGGGAGCAACTTTACCGGTTCTCTCTTTCTTTCTATTGCTTTGAAACAAAAATGTAGCTTTTTATCAGTAAATCGGCCAGTTAACCTTGATCTATTGTGACGCGAAGACACATTACATCGTAGCGGTCGCAGGGAGTCGTTGGATGGAGGCGGCTCAGGACCGCTATTCGTAGCGTCGTTTGGGGGATGCCTATGTATAGCAGTGGACGTGTACGGGCTGATGATGATGAAGATGACCCTGGGCCCAGTTTACTAATGGAATTTGAAATAATTGATAGTCTATATTTGGTACTGTACTGTACTGTCACCAGCCAAACCAGACTAAACGTATTTTGATTGAAATGTAAGTTAGATTAGTAGTTTTTTGGACTCCGTACTGGTACTCCTTCTAATATGCACACTCTTTACTAATTTGTTCACCTAATTATATTTGTAGTTATAATTTTCTTATTAATTTGTATTAGTGCAGTTATTTTTGCATCCTATGAGTGGAAACTGTCTTTAGCTTCATTTGTTCTAAATTTATCGTTTTATTGTTACCCACTTAATCATAAGCTTTTAGTTTCACAAAAAAATAAAAATTAGGGTTCCTCGCAAATAGGTATGTACATCAAATTGTACGCGGAGGAAGCCGTGGGCACAGCTAGTTTCAAATAAATAATATATCCTAATAGGTAGCAGCACAACCGCGACCGCGCCGTTCGCGCTGACAATGGAACGGCGAACGTTTCCCTTGGCGTTGCGCGGCCATTGTCGGAAATTGTCCACCTTTAGTCACCCCTATTGTTAGCCCTTTATAAACTAGAAATACTTTTACTTTTCAGCACCGTTTACCGATTGACTGGCATTCAATGGCTAAGGCTAAACTTCAGTCCAGACAAAATTCCGGGCTGTTTTGGAGTTTTGGGTTTTACCTCATTATGGTCGAGTTGTAGAATATTAAGTCTCTTTGTTTCTTGGTAAGTATTTATAATTGTACTCATACTCATTTATTTGCCGTAGGAGCACAGGGCACACTTGGATACGTCAATTTACATAAAAATATAGTTTACAATAAATGGTGCTTATATTATATATAATTCAAAGCCATAAAACAGACATGATTATTATCATTTTATTTATTGTGATTTCATGCATACAGGTATTGTTCTTAGGTGTAGGTAGTCTTAGTGGGCAAAGGTACAACTACACAATGCATAAAAACCCTGTCAGGGCGCATAAATTATTTTATAATTATTTTGAATTAAAATAAGTAAAAGTAGGTATGATTGATTATAAGTTGAAGTAGTAGCATAGATGTAGTAGATACCTATGCTAATTTATCAATATTCGTACAATGTCAAATAATTTCACAGAAAATAAAACAAAAAATCCATATTATGATTAAGGCAGGAATTGGATTTAGAAATGAATTGCAGGTACTAACATAATCAGTAGGTGATGGTATGTCAGCTATTAGTTCACGTTTGGGTAAGTATTTGTTTAAACTCTCATCGGAGAAAAAATCGTGTATTGAATAGTAGCATTTTTTTATAAAGTTTTCAAGTGTTTCATAAAAGTTTTATCTTTTGGTTCACATTTCAGGTTTTCAGGTAGTTTATTAAATATTTTAATTAGTCTAAATTGCGGGCTTTTACTAAATGTAATTATTAGGCAGTTTTATTTAATTTCGTTATTGAAAGTTATTGTCCAGTTCTTGTTTTGTTTTAAAGTATTCTTTATGTTTTCTTACAAACATTGCCGCTTATAACATATAGATACAGAGTAAGCTAAGTATCTCTTTTTGGATAAAGTGTGGCTTACAGCTTTCTCATAGAGGAATATTTACTAAGATACGTATTAATTTATTTTACGTTATAAAAAGTTGTTCGAACTCTGTGCTGTCACTCCATAGTACTCGTATAACACCGTAGTTGAAAGATTATAGACTAATCTGTAATGTTTGTAAATGTGATCAAAACACGTTGGTTATTAGCGAGGCATGAGTGAGCATGCGGCCGCGGCGGCGGCGGAAAGAAGTGAAAGGCATCGATGAGGGTCGTCGTCGCCTCGCGTGGGAGCGGTCAGCGCGCGGCCGTCGTCGGCATTGTGTGGCCGGGACTGCGAACCGCGAGGACTGGCGGCGTCGCATGCAACCAGGCATTAGATTAGACCAATCAAAATATATAAAAGTATGTCGTTGACTGCAATCTCACGGTGTTGCAATCTTACAATAGATGTTCTGCTCATAGTTACAATACTATATACTTTCTACTTATTTAATGTACCCATCTACAGCCGTTTAGAGACCTATATCTTGGGTAGGGACCCAATGTGTGTCTCGTATACACTAGATGTGAATGACGGACGGCTCTCGAACAGGCTCCGCCAACAGCTGTGCGTAACGGCTCCTGTATTCCGCCAACAGTGGCCAGCTCTTAAATTGAACGGCCAGAGCGGTGCGCGGTGATGAGAGTGTCGGGCCAAGACACCGCTGCTCCGCGCCGTCCGTTTTATCCCGGAATTGATTATGATTCCCTTGGCAAAGGGGATGGAAGTGAAATTTCTCGGCCTCGCATAGCACCGAAACGGGTTATTCCCCGAGGGCCCCGATCCCGCAGGGACCCGTCCCAGAGAGCCCCGATTTCTAATTACCTCGACTTTGTCGAAAGTCAATCTTGCTTAAAAGTACTATCAGCAAAAGAAGTGTTCAACCATTTTCTAAATTCCTAGTTATTATATTACTTGACTCATTATTGTGGATCAGGAATAAATGATTAGTATTAGATCATCGAAAAATGATAAATGGATAAATTCGAATGAAAGCATGATTGAGTTTATGCCACGATGGATGGAAGGTAGGTGATTAGGGGTGTGACGGTTTTTTTTTATTTTTTTGTCAATTTCTTTTATTTATATGGCAGAACAACGTTTGCCGGGTCAGCTAGTAAGCTAATATAGCAAATTAGCTAAGTATAACAATTTAGGCTGAACTTGTTAATTCAATACCTACGTTTCAGACGACCAGTTACCAAACTGAACAAATGGCACATCACTTATTATTATCATTCATCTATATATATATATATGTATATATATATAAATGAACCCCTATTTCTCGTGGTCCGGCTCTAACTTGAGAACGGCTTTACCGAAAGTTAGAAAATTTAAGAAAACATAACGACTACCTTTATCTTATTTTTTTTATATAACCTTAGTCCCAGCCCAGCGCTACTCTTTGCTAAGCACGTTTGAAATAAGTTTGAATTGAATGACATGACAACGTCTGTCGGCTGAGCTACGAGTAGTTAGATATTTAACTCGCTGCGACTTCACGGGTGTTCCCCTAACGTAAACAAACTTGTCTTGTCTTCAGTAGATACCTTACCTACATACTTGATCAATACGCGCGCTTTCTCATCAGAGATGACGTGTTCGAGAGAAGAGAGCCTGCACAATGGTTGGTTACGGATCTGCTATGAGCTGAGAGCGCTAAATGTTACATTCACAGCGACATTTTGATTTGGTATTGGTTACTAAAACATCTGTTCTTAAGTTTAGTAACATTTCGCAATGAGTCTCCTCTGCGGCGGCGGCGGCGCGGCGACGACGACGGCGCGGTGAGTGTGCACTCACTGACAAGTGACAATACGCTGGGTCGCCTTGAGGCGCGCGCGGGGAGAGGCGGGGTTGAGCCATGGGCCATGGGTCACGAGTCGGCAGTTGCAAGAACATCCACTACTTATTCATTTAATATCAACATTAATATTATGTTAAGTTATGTGGTGTATCTAATTTACCGATGACACAGATAGGTTCCTCATCACTAGCGCTCTAGATACGATTTCGTAAAACTTTATGATAATATTTCTCTCTAAAGCGTTTCGCAGAGCCAAACTGGCGCCGACAACTATTTTATCGTATTATTACGTTATACAATGAAATTTTCAAAAATTCCTTGGCCAGTTTGTGATACCTGTCACAAGCTTTTCTAATGCCTCTGGAATAGTTATAGTTTAGGAAGATGCGAAGTTGCACTGTTTGTCTACTAAACTCGGTTTTCTCATCTCCTCCTAAGCTATACAATATAAAACTATTAAAGAGGCATTAAAAATAAGCTTATGATAGGTATCAATAACAGGCCAAGGGATTTTTGAAAATTCCTTTGTATATCGTAATAATACGATAAAGTAAGTGGCGGCTCTGATTGGGTCAAGGTAGCGCCTTAATACCTATGCCCTTTCTTTCTAAGTGATTAGAGGGAGAGAAAGAGCATGACGTGCTGAGAAAATGCTTAGAGTCAATGTAGATTGACCTATTTGAAAATACCTAGGGTCAATGTAGATTGACCTATTTGAAAATTCCTAGAGTCAATGTAGACTGACCTATTTGAAAATGCCTAGAGTCAATGTAGATTGACCTATTTGAAAATGCCTAGAGTCAATGTAGATTGACCTATTTGAAAATGCCTAGAGTCAATGTAGATTGACCTATTTGAAAATGCCTAGAGTCATTGTAGATTGACCTATTTGAAAATGCCTAGAGTCAATGTAGATTGACCTAGGTATTTGACTTTTTAATGAAACATTAATTGCCTCACGGATCTATGTAAATATGTAAGTAAAATGTAATGCAATTCATAGCTCTATGAATATACAATTTAGTTTCGATAAGCGCAGTGATTGGACATCGCCGGCCGCGGCCGGTCCAGGGGCGCCGCCGCCGTTTGTTTGTGGCCCGCTGCAGCCGCTGTATTGAAAACATGTCGCTGAATCAATTGCTCTAAATATACCTTGATATATACGCATTACAAATATACACAATGGTTTGTGCTTTGCTTTGACAAATAATGTGCGGAAGAGTCGCCTGCGATGCCACTCTCACTTTCAAGATACCTAAGCTATCTATCCAGCAGATAGATCCGCAGGTAACAGAGTGGATAGATAATGAATGGCTTTCAATTAACATCAACAAGTAAAAGTTGACAATAATATAAATGGAAGGCTTCACTCACACTTAGCCAACAACGTTCACTGATCATGTAGATATTAAAGGTAAAGGTTGAATGTCGCCGCTCACCACGCCATGCGCCATGTCATGCACTTACTTATTTAACATTTCAAAATAATCGTTTTTACGAGACGAGATCTGATCTGAAGGCACTCACTGTCTGATGGAACAAGGATCACTCCACTCTCCCGTCACAAGAAGAACTTCTCGCGGAACACACCAGGTCGCGGTGGAAGCCGATTATAGATATACACTGTGAAAGCGCGCAGGAGGAAGGTACCGCGGGCAGTGCCGGTTCTATTCCCGCTGGCACACGATGACTGGAAGGTGGTAGCTTATCGCAAGTAGCACAACGTACCGTGTACTGTGAGGCACTCGCCGCCGCCGACTACGCCGCCGCCGCGCACTCCCACCACGCCACCGCGCGATGGCAGGCGCAGGCCCCACTTTACTAATCACTTGCGAGTAAGTTCCATTCCCGTACACTTATTATTATTAATTAATGACTTTTTGGTATTCAATAAAAAAAAGTGAAAGTCCAGTGCGATAGTGCTGCAGGTACGAGTACATTCATACAAGCGAACACTATCCTCGCATTATATGAACAACCTGAACCGGTAGGTGGGACCTACGATTTGTACTATAGAACAGTTTGTACTTTTTGTCTCAAATTGTTCCATAGAACAAACTAAGTACATATATAAATTGTTGATAGTGAACACTTGGTATTAACGTCAGTGATTAATATCATTCACGTCTTATATATTATCTCATCATGGAAGAATTTGGAAAAAGCGATTCCCATTTAGTTCCGTGCATTCACAGACAAATAAAAACAGGAGCAAAAGCTAGTATGTAGTTTTAGTGTAGTATGTAGTTATATAGTAAAAATAGGGACAATATTTTCTCAAATTGTTATATTACGTCATGTTCCATAGAACAAATGGGACCTAACGATCTGAACATAAATCACTTTTACATGGGCTAATAATTATTTCTGGACCTCATTAATGATATTTCATATCATAAACAATACCTACTTCCCATACGACTCCCATTTTGACTAGTGGAGTTGCCCACTGTCAAACATTGTACATTATGCAAGCTTACACAAGCTACATATGTACCTACGCACACAACTGCAGATTATTATACTTACTTACTCATTGTTTAAAATACTGAGATCTACTTGATAGTCTGTTTGATAAAGTATATACGTCTAGAGTAGAGAACTAGCGCCCGGGCGCGGCGCAGGGCGCCCTGGCCGCCATTCGATAATAACTTTTGCCATTTCCTGAATCAATGATTCTACGCAATTGCATCCGTAATCCGCGCGCTGACCTTATCGAAGGTGAGGCCACACTTCACTCGAACTATGTCAGAAGATGCTTACCACCATACTTCACTTAGTGAACAGAGATTTGTGCGGGTGGGTGTCTTGCTTACACAAATTAGGACGGCGTTGTCCGTAATACGAAGTGACTACTTATAATAAGTATTATGTGTAATTATGCAACGCGTTGCGTCACGGCGGCGGTAGCGCGGAGACGCGATCCGATGTGCCGGTTAGAGCGGAGAAAGTCACGGGCGTGTGCAATGTCACCGGCGGCGGCGGCAGGCGAGTGCTGAGCGGGTCGGTTACGTTACGTTACGACACCGACCAGTCTGGTCCACTTGCGAGGTGACCTCTACCGGTTTTTGTAGGTATTAAACATCCGACCAATCACCAAAATAATATTCCTTCTTTATAGATTGTCGAATATATGCCATTGCAAGAGATATTCAATTGTTCTAGTACATATATACATTACTTACCGTACAATCATTTGAGTTTTGCGGGATAAATACTAATGCCCTGGGGAAAAAATATGGAACCACCTCGGGATCATTTTGTTTAGAATAGTGAAATATTTTTTTAAATCAGACCATAATTGGCGGAAACATCGCGTAGACATTTAATTATTTTATTTATATTAAAAAAGCATACACTCGAATTGCGAACCTCCTCCTTTTTTGAAGTCGGCTAAAAATAGGTATCGTAAGGAGAGACGCGGTGCGAGTCTCTAGTAGTCAGTGCAGGCGCTGACCCGGTCAGCTAGCCTGCGGCGTTTCGTCTCGTCTCGGCCAGGGTGACGGCTGAACTACCCTGACGTAAGAGTGCACGTCTCAGAGAGCGAGGAACACTCCGCGCCTGCCCAAGGAGTACTGGTATACCTACCTAACACGATATAGATGATCACATCAATGATGTTAATGCTTGACCAGATGTTGCTCCGTTCCGCAAGGACAATAATGTGTAACAAATTCAGTGTTCTGCTTAGCTTTATATAAATACTAGCTATTTTCCGCGGATTCACCCGCGTTAAATTCGTAAACCATAATCCGTAAATCTCTCATGGGAAATATTTGATGTTTTACCAGAGTAGAAAGTAGCCTATGGTACTCTCCATCGTTTCAACTAACTCTATACCAAAAATCAAGTCGATTTATTGCTTAGTTTGGGCGTGAAGGAAGGACAAACAAACATAAAAACCAGAACTATAATAATTGAAATAATTGCGCTACCTGCAGACTGTTCAAAGTAATCTACAAAATCTACAAATATCCTCGAGACGCTGGTGGCTGGGAAAAATTACTTATTTTATTTTATTTACACATAGAGATCGGTATAATATCTCCATAATTTAGACAGAAAACAGACAGCTCGCTCTCTGACCTTATATGACCACAAACAATGATAATATCATAAATAATATTCAAGGTGTTCTCTAATAGAAACTTAACTAGTAACTCGAAAGATTTGAAAAGTAATTCAACCTAATTAAAATATGTATACATATGTATAGGTATTTGAGATTACCTAATTATGTACACAAAGTGCACCTTGATCCAACATCCTGAAGCCAGTTAAACTACTAGGTAAGTATCTATAATACAAAACAGATTTAAAAATTAGAGTAGAAGTGCTGCACCATTCTAGGTCGTGATTACTTTTATCGACATAAATAACATATAAAACAACAACTATTTTATTAATATTGAACTCCTATCAACTAAATCAATTGAAACACAGGTTCCATGTATTATTTACATTACATTGTTGCAAAGGCCGAGAAATTGGCAATTGCAGGTCTAGTATGAGTTTGAAGGGCGAGCCGTAGGCGAGGGCTTCAGTAATACGAGAAACGGAATTGTCATTTCCGCCGAGACATTTAGAGTGCTTTTCTCAAAAGAATGCAGGGAAATAAAACATACTTTTTATATTTAATCAATTACAGCGGGGTAATGCAGCCAGCGTCTTGGGGATGCTTCCGAATGGTACTGATATGGATCAGTTAAGCTACCTGCAGTTTGTTTGCAACAGTCGGCAGTTAGCTTAATTGCTTCAATTTTAAATACTATTTCTATTATTTGTATGAATAAAGGATTTTTTATATGTCAAAAGAGCATTATATGACAAAAGTTACATTAGTCATGTTGGGGCAATTACTAAAAGAAAGTGTTATTGATATCCGGTACATTTATGTTTCTTTATTAAGTATGTAAATAACAAATAAAGACGAATTTTCAGCACTGCCGCCAATTTTTTATTTATCATCTGTGCCGAAAGGCAAATGCATTTATTGCTCTATAGCCACGTGATCGCAATTTGTACTAAGCAAAGAAGCTTACTTTGCCAAGAATGATAAAAGAGAACCCCAGCACGCCGTTTCATACAAAATTTCTGGAGCGTTGTTATGTTCCAAAATCAAAAAACGCTCCTGCAATGGATTTGATTTTCATTAAACGTAAATTCGATACTTCGCCTGTTCTTTTTTCGACAATAATGGCAATATTTTCATGCATGTTTGAGAAAAATATGTATTTAAACCATTATCTATACTTGCGGACGGTGACTAAACCCAACCCAATGAACGCCTCCACATCAGAGCACCCCCGAGGGACGCCGCCGCGACGCTGCCGGTCCTAACAACAACAAACAAACACAGCACACGAACAACCAACTCACTCACGCACTGCCTTGCGCGCTATCAGTAGGTATTATAATAATAAAGCTGCCTGTCTGTAGGTGGCGGCACGGTCACGGTAGGTACACCGCTGAGGTGGCATGCTCCGTGTACTGTACAGCGGAGAGGGATCTCCATTGATTCAAGATCAGGCGGCCGCGGGCTCGGAGCCGCACCGACCAAACACTCAGGTAACGACATTACTATTACACTTCTTTTACAGTAGTGTGCTGGGCGGAGAAGAGACCAGCGAAACTTTAGATTGGGTTTTGTGGAGTTGATCAGTTGGAGGCTCGTTCACATGATCCTAGCGCGTTGTTGAGTTTTATTTAACCGTAAACAAATAACTATCTCCAAATCAGTCAAACAGTTGTTCGACCTTTTAACTTAATCAAAAACATACAATAAATACAATCATTGTACATTGTTCACCTAGGCGAGAACGTGCCTAATTCCTATCGAGTGTGTCATTTGAGCCTTAAAACATACGAGGTAGGAATCGCACTTTCTGCCGAGTGATACATAGTGCTTTATACTACACCTTCGAGGAAAATTAAAAGCAGAATAAATATTTTATTTCTGGCGGTGTCATCAAACTTTCACTATCACTCGACGACATTCTGTAGAATTAATAAAATTGCCTACACCAAATTTAAAATTAGAAGAACTTCCCGCGTCAGCCTTTATCACTTGGGTTCTTTTTTTAACATATTGTTCGGAAATCGGAAGAGGCAAGCGGACTTGGAATAAAAACTTTTTGTCGTTTGACCTATTATGAAAATAACCATAGCTACCGGCCGATCTTTTAGGAAATAAAAAAACAACACGTTAGAAATGGATTCCCATACAGTTTTCCCTCCCGCTAAAACGCGTGAGAAATGAAAATCCATAGAGTTTTTCCTTCCGGATTCCTATACGCCTGCAATGACTTACTTTCTATCTTGGAAAAGGAATAGGTAACTTTTCGAGCAAGTGTAGTATAAAATAATTTATTTGCCGAATACATTATTACATGCACATGTCAGATCTTATAGCTAGAGTGATGTCAAATGTATTCAACCCGTAAGCAGGTATGCAAATATTAAAATTAGGTTTTATAAGCAGTTAAAGTTGTTGAAAACAAGCAAAAGAAGTTAAAACGAGTTCAACTATGTACTAAATTGTTCTTATGAATGTTAAAAAAGCTTTAATCTCTGCTTCTAGCAGGAATCTCCCAAAGCAAAATGAGTATCACAGCAGCTGAAACACTATCTCTAGTTGAACAGACGCCAGTAAAAATTCAATTTTCCTGAGAAAATAACCAGCTAACTTGGTTTTTATAATATCACGGTGATTCCTCGGCGGTCGGGAGCACCGCAGCTTACATTGTGGAACGCTAATTAAATCTACTGAAACTGGAATAGTACCTGTTACACTACACGAGGTCAAGACCTATAGCAAGCTGTGCAGGGGAAAGTACAAGGAAAGCACAAACATGAACCCGCCTTGCCTTTTTCGGTGAATGGATACCAGTTGATACGTCGAGTGCCGCTGCCGTGAGGTTTGCTCTCGCTGCTGTTAAGTGTCCATAGCATTGATTTAATGAAAAATAAAAATATAAATGATTTAATTAAACATACAGCATAGGTCATAAATGTTAAACAACAGGTCAATTCACGAGCTACCTTTGTTTTTGTAATTTATCTGTAAAAGTACCGGCTAAGCTAAGTAAGTAAGCTTAGTTGCTTGGCTATTAGTTTCTATTTCGCCAACACATTTAAAGTCAATCTAAATTCTTGCAGTTTTAAAGAGCGTTGATCAACAAAAAGCGACCAAGTTCGAAGAACCCTCGGGATAGCCTCTCGCCAACAAATTAACGAACAACTATTCTATTGAAGAGTTCTGAAGCTTTGCCCAAAGTTCCAAGCACTTGTATCAAGGGCGAATAACTTGAAGTCATCGTGAGCTGTGATACGTGGGGCCGCGCGTCCGTCGAAGCGCACGAGCCACGAAGAGCCAGAGCCACGCACGGTGATACAAGAGCAGGCTCAGATGTTGGCCTGGTACAGCTGTTGAGTAGCTGTATTCAATAATTAGAGATTATTATATTATATATAGCTGGATTACCACTCACTGACTGACTCACTCACTGACATAATTGTTCTCCTTGATGGTGGATGGGGAGGTATGTTTTTTTTTGCGGAATCGTGTAGGGGTGGTTTATGGGACCTAGGGAAAATTCCGACTTTTTGAGATTTCCCCCCCCCTTCCCCCCCGCCCCCAGGGGGGCTCGCAAGGGGAGCCATATTGAATAATAATTTTTAGGGGGCTATGTAGAGGATGTCAAGTAGTTTCGAATGAAAAAAAAATTTAGCCCCCCTTGCCCCCAAAATAGCCCCCCCTTTTTAGGTTGCTCCTGGATGCCGTCGTGGTAGGGGGGTTTCGATTGCGGGATCGTATAG
The DNA here is from genome assembly GCA_947859395.1 of Eupithecia insigniata. Lineage (NCBI taxonomy): Eukaryota > Metazoa > Arthropoda > Insecta > Lepidoptera > Geometridae > Eupithecia > Eupithecia insigniata. The sequence goes on along the minus strand of OX402007.1, from coordinate 14,825,454 downwards.
AGGGTTTCTTCTCAAATGGGGAAAAAAAAATTTAGCCCCCCCTCCCCCCCAAAAAAACTCCCCCCCTTTTTGTATCTCCCAAGTGGGGAGACTTGAAAGAAAAATTTTTTTTGCGTCATGTAGAGGATAAAAAATCATTTTGAAAACATAAAAAAATTTGGCCCCCCTCCCCCTCTAGGCCCCCCTTTTTAATAAAAAACCGAAATTTGGCCAAATTTTGACCTTTTTTTTCGGGTGGAGCATTGCGGCGAGCGAAGCGAGCCGCAATGCGACGATGGGGAACAGCACGGCGAGCGAAGCGAGCCGCGCTGTGACCCCCCGACCCCCCTTCTTCCCCCCCTCTAGGGGGGCTCCCGAGCGAAGCCATATTGAATAAAAATGTTTGTGGGGCTGTATAGAGAATATCAAATAGTTTTGAATGCAAAAAAAAATTAGCCCCCTTTGCCCCCAAAATAGCCCCCCTTTTTAGGTTGCTCCTGGATGCCGTCGTCGTAGGGGGGTTTCGATTGCGGGATCGTATAGAGGGTTTCTTCTCGAACGAAGAAAAAAAAATTTAGCCCCCCTCCCCCACAAAAAAAACTCCCCCCCTTTTTGTATCTCCCAAGTGGGGGGACTTGAAAGAATTTTTTTTTTGCGTCTTGTAGAGCATGAAAAATTATTTTGGAAACATAAAAAAATTTAGCCCCCTCCCCCTCTAGACCCCCCTTTTTAATAAAAAACCGAAATTTGGCCTAATTTTGACCTTTTTTTTTCGGTTGGAGCATTGTGGCGAGCGAAGCGAGCCGCAATGCGACGACGGGGAACAGCACGGCGAGCGAAGCGAGCCGTGCTGTGACCCCCACGACCCCCCCCCCCCTTCTTCCTCCCCCTCTAGGGGGGCTCGCGAGCAAAGCCATATTGATTTACTATTTTTGTGGGGCTGTATAGAGGATGTCAGGTGATTTTGAATGAAATAAAAATCATTCAAAATAATTTTGAATACAAAATAAATTTAGCCCCCTTTTTTTCCAAACTAGCCCCCCTTTTTAGGGTGCTCCCAGATGCCGTCGTCGTAGGGGGGTTTAGATTGCGGGAACGTATAGAGGGTATATTCTTGTATGGGGAAAAAAAAATTACCTACCCTTCCCCCCAGTCCCACCCAGTCCCCTTGAACCCCTCTCCCATCAAAACATCTGATATGGGTATCGTTTTCGACTAACTCAAACTCGTAGATTACGAAAAAGATGTCCATTTCAAAATCCAAGATGGCTGACATTTTTTAATCGCAAATCTTCCTTTTGGATATCGATTTCTACAAAATCTTAAACGTAGGTTACGACAAGGGGCTCTAAATTAAAAAACAAACAGTCTACACAACCGCCGCGAGCTGCTTGCAGCTCGCGCACTCCTAAAAAACTAGTTTGAATATAATAGCGGATTCCTGGACCACCTGCGTCACATTCGTTTTATCTCAATCGAGGTGGGGTCGGCTCAACATGTCTTCGCCATAAACGCTGATCTCCGAGTTTCCTAATGCTGCTGCGCTTTAGGCTAGCTTAGCTAATGTTCTATGAATGCTTTAGTGTACGCGAACCCTTAAAACCATCGACAAACTTTGATACTGTTAAACAAATAAGTATCTAAGAAAACTTTTTTAGTAGATAATTTTCTTTTGAGTTTCTCTGGCGCGGACGGGTCGAGCTCGAGAGGCAGTTCGCTCGACAATGTCAATCCTATTACCGACTCTTACGTTATTAGTTCAATTCATCCCTTATAATGTTATGTATGAGTATAGTCTGGGCATCGGTCATAGATATCGTTACAACAAGTTAAATAATAGTAAGTAAGTAAATCATTTATTTGTCACATAAAACACACATATATACATACTTAGGTAACTAATTACAGCGGTAAAACTTAAATTATTATTATTGTAGCGTAGAACGATAAGTGCAGGTAATTTTGTGTGTTGCAGCGTGACAAAAGGGCGATGGCTCAGTGAATTTTTTGCCGAAGAGCAAAAATACTGACTTTCAGCCAAGACCCGATCGAGAGCGAGCAAAACGAGTTGCAAGACAGTGTAGGTGTAACTATGAATTGTTGTGGTTGTGTAACAAGTAGTGCTTGCTCATGAATTTTAAAGTTAAGTTGAATGTATAAATAAACAAATACATTGAAATTATATATAAACAAATACATGTCGGACAGTGCAATGTGATAACTGACGGTAATTTTATTGGGAATACCTTATATTTGCTTTTGCAATAAAAAAAATGAATTTTAATTTAAATGTATACTTAGTGTTAATAATCCGACCTTTGTTATAGTCGAAGTAAGAGATCACAATTTTCTACATCATTATTTAGATACATAGGAGTTCGTTGGATGAAATAATAATAATAAATCATTTATTTCAGACTACTAAGAATCGTTATAGATCTTAATTAATGTATTCTACATGCACAAGGCACGGTTGAGGCGCACATGGCGTGCGTGCTCGTTGAAATCTTTTGTACGCCGCGCTAGTCTCACGTAGCACGTAGCAGTGTCGTAGCACGGGGCGTCGTAGTTCGGGGCGTCTGATTACAAACATAGTATAAAGCACAGAGATTTTTAAGGAATATCAGCAAAAGCGGAAAACTGAATTTCTAATGATGATGATGACCTCCTACTACGAGACCCAGTCTCAACTCAACGGACACTAACCAGGTACGCAGGGGCCTATTTCAATACTCCTAATGCGTAATTATGTCATTCTTTTCCGCCAATTGGTACTCTAATACACTGAATTAGAGTTCCAAATCGCACAAAAAAACTAACCAAAACACAGAACTGCCTATTTTGGAGAATTATAATAGGCGTCCACGATAGAGTCGACTGCCTCTTCAGTGTAACGGTTGCTTGTGGACCGATGATGATAATAGGCTTTGAGTTCAAATCCCGAGTCTCGATTATTGTCGCAAGAAAAATTCGAAAAAGAGCCTCAAGTCAAAAAGTAGTCGGCTTCTATAGTGGCGAAAAAGTGCAGCTCCATCTAGTATATATTTTTAAAATTATAATTATTATGTATATGCTTACTTACTATTATTTTAATTTTACTATTTTTTTTACTTTTACAATGTTGGATTTGTAATGTTTTTAGGGTTACAAAACTTATGAAAAACGGAAGCCTTATAGGATCACTTTGTTGTCCGTCTGTCAATCCTCTTTTCTCAGGAACGCGTGGAGGAGGTATCGAGGTGAAACCATATATTCAGTTCTATAACTTCTTGGAGCCGTAATATAAATCATACTTCTAAACCAACGCGATCAAAAGAAACAGGCGTTGATGCCCAAATTTTATGAAATATTCATAAAATTTAGGCATTAAACATACCTGGACTAAATTTTTGCTTTATAGACAAGATTATAAGAGGTTAATCTGTGAGCTGCGGGTTCCATGATGATAGTGGATCCCTCTCCTCGATACCCAGTGCCAGCAGTGTAACACGCGGGTTCCATGATGATAGTGGATTCCTCTCCTCGATACCCAGAGTCCGCAGTGTAACAGGCGGGTTCTATGATAATAGTGGATCCCTCTCCTCGATACCCAGTGCCAGCAGTGTAACAGGCGGGTTCCATGATGATAGTGGATCCCTTTCTCAGATACCCAGAGCCCACGTTGTAACACGTGGATTCTATGATTTGTCTAATACATGCTTATTTTAAGAGACCGGTGCCCTCAGGAGTTCCCTTTCAAACATAATCACGTACACGCTCACACTCACCTACGTACACTTCCTGCACCCAAACATGCACACACACACATACACACACACACGCACCTACACACAAACACTCGCCATCATTCTGGTCTGTCTGTAATCGTTTCTTATCTTGTTTTGTACAGTTTTCTTTTTGTTAACATGTTCCTTAAAACACCGACCATTTATTAGATTTTTATTTATTGGTAGCCTAGTATGTCTTAAGCGTAATACAAATAACCTCATGTTACCTGCTCAGGTACCCAGTAACTATCTACCTAGATGTTATTATTGTATTATTATTTTATTGTAAGTAGGTAATCCGTGGAGTGGGGGCACTGGAGACTTGCAGTTACAGGTTTTTTTCAAAAACCTATAGCAGGCTCCAGCCTCTCACAATACAGGTTTTCACATAGACTATTTCTCTATATAATATATGTTAAGCTAGAAACCTTTTGAGTAGAGGAAAATAAATAAATTTATATAAATCTTAAATTCAAATTATCTAAATCTAAATTTCATACGATTTAGATACATGTCACGTCTTAGGTACACGTCAAATATTTCTATAAAGCTAAACAGAACATTGAATTTCTTTCATACTACTCTCAGTGCGGAACGGAGCGACATCTGGCCAAGCATCATTGATGTAATCATCTATGGAGTAAAAGGCCTTACTGATAAGATTTTGTTTAATGTACTGTTTAAATTTACGAATAGAGAGTTCAGTTGCTTCAGATGGAAGCTTATTATAGAACCGCACACAATTGCCCATAAATGATTTCCCTACCTTTGTGCTTGTTTCTTGTATTTCTATTGTGAACATCACACTTTTTCAAAAAGCTATCTCTATTTTTGTGCGTATACATTAGATTTTCATACATGTATTGCGATATTACTGTAAAAATATTTATTTCTTTAATTAATTCCCTCAAAGAGTCGCGTGGATTTAATTTGTAAATTGCGCGTACCGCCCTTTTTTGGAGAACAAAGATAGTCTGGAGATCAGCTGCCTGCGTTTCCACATTATCCGATCCGATATCGGTATCAGACACCGGTAGCCGATATCCGATATCATGTGGTATCATCTTCACATATTTCCGATGAAATATTCGATCATTTTTTCTTTGTGCGGGCAGGGTCATGGCAGACTATAATAGAAAACTGTATTTGTTTATATTTATATTATATTAGCGACGCAGAAAAAGATCTATCTACGTACAGTATTGGATACATCCCATTGTGCTAGCTAGATATTAAAAGGGAGCATTTTAACATACTCTTTTTAGCAAGCTACAAAATACATCTGAAAAGTTTTTAATTAGGTACTTTGATATGAGTGAATCCATATTCGATTATTTGCTAGTTCATCTAACAAACAGTATCAAGCATTGAGAAGTACATATAAATCAATGGTATCAACATACAAGATACACATTGGTACCGCCAACATATCGGTGTCTGCTCCGATATCCGATATTGGGATCCTACGAACGGGATCCTAGAAAATCCCTGCGTGAATAAATTCAAAGAAATAAATATAATGACAGTACCATGTCAATATATTTATGAAAACTTATTGTACACGCATAGAAATATCGATCGGTTCCCTAAAAATTGCGACATACATAATGTAAATACTAGAAATAAGAACAAATTCACTTTGCCCAAAACTAGGCTGCACAAGATTAGTGTATCTTTTAAAGGGCAATGTATACGCTTCTACAACAAAACTCCAAGTGTCATGCAAAAATTATCAATAAATAAATTCAAACAAACTATCAAACATATCCTATGTAGGCTTACTACAAAATATCAGATTATCTAGAGGATAAAAAAGCATTGGACGATTTTTGCACCAACTTGAAAACTAAAAACCTAACAAGGTAAAGGTTTCTTGTTCGCTTCTTTACTTTACCTTAAAAAGATTGAAATGAACAATAAATCAAAGTTATCACTTTATCTCCCTGTTTTACTTATGTAATTTTAATTTTGGGACGTGTCCAAGTGTCCTGTAAGGTCTAAAGGATATAAAGCACTTTGATACTTACATCTTTGATATTTGATATTTGGCACGGACAGTGTCAAAGGCTGTTACATATTTCGAACATTTTACTTGTCCCGGTATCGTATCGTATATCGGATCGGATAATGTGGAATGCAATATCGCCTCCGGAGCCATTTCAAACTTTACATTCGAACCTTGGCTGCAAAGCCTGTGCGTTGTATTTGTGTACAAGCTGGGAACAATCAATCTTACTGCTATTTTCCTTCAACTGCTTTTACAATATGAGTTCCATTATTACTTAAGTCAATAATTTAATTTTACACAGTTTACAATAGGAAAACTGTGTTGTTAACTTATCTCACAACTGTACCCAGAAAATATGGCACAATCGTACCCATTGTATTCATTCGCAATAAAACAATTGCCATGAACATACCGAATAACCTACGTTCAAAGTAATCACTGCAATTTAATCACTAATGTTTATGCTGTTACGAGAAAAAAATGTTTATTTAATCTATCAGTATACATAAAGTAACAATCAAGATAACAACAAGAAATCGAACAAAATAACTTACTTTTCATCGAAAAAAATGTACTCTGCAAGACGCTACGTGGCGCGCCGCACCGCCGCACAGTGTTTCGTGTAGAACAAGCTAGCTGGACAAAATTATTTATTGGGGTTGTTTGCTTCATACTACTTTCTTATGATCTTTTAATGCGGTTTTAGTACAAAACACCCAAATAAAAGAAGGTAGGGTCACGGGGTCTAAAGAAAACAAGAAATTATAATTGATGTTTCGTATATTGAGACTGATAGAAAAATAGCAATATAAAAATGAATTACATTGGGACATCGTTACTACATAATATCAATATGTGTTTAAATAAATAACATGCAGAGCCTTAAACTAACTTAGTATTAAATAAATCAATATATTTACAACTAATTACAAAGTTACAAAGGGTACAAAGTTTAGTTTAATAGTACAATTATATTTGCAACTCTTATTTATTCTACATCACTAAATTCCTCTTCTGAAGAATCTTCTGCACTAAAATCTGACCTACTACTAACATTTTGACTAAAACTACTAAGACTTACATTAGAATGTATATTTACAGTAGGAGGTATAATTAGTTCTAAAACCTCAGCAGGAAACTTACTCGTCGGTTTTTTGGGAACTTCTCTCAGACCATTAACTACAGGATCAGATGTTATTAGTAGCATATTTAGTAAATCTCTATTCGTGGCAAAACGTGAATTTTTTCGAGTATTGTGCTCTCGGAATCTTGTACAATCTTTATTGCGTGCTTCCTGAGCTTCCTCAAAAAGCTGCCCGGTAGGTAAAAGTGCCGATTTCACAATATCGACACTGTGTACAAGAATTTTGTGCACGGTAACCGGCATATAATACCACGAATAGAGACTAAGATACAATTTTTTTGTGTCCTGTGTCAAAGAATCAAATTTTTCAACATCATTTCGTAACCCGAAGCTAAAGTTCTGAGGATAGTGTCAAAGTTCTTAATTAGGGTCACATCTAACCCTGTAATGTTTGAAACCAATTCAGAATTCTTGAAAAACCGACGAGTACGACAACGGACGCGCCTCCTTTTTGTTTTTTCACTAGCTTCATTGAAGACCACTGATGGATGCCCAGGAGTCGAGGGAGGAGACCTTGATGTTGATGGTGCTGATTGATGTACGGATACTTTTAACGTAATATATCCAGCCAACCACTCAAAGTTTTTAGTCAAAAAGCGATCACGGCGCTTCCCAGAAGTTTCCCATTTTTCTGTCAACCTGGATGACAATCTTCCAATTATTAAGTTAACTTGCCTCGCAGATGCCTCAGTAATATTTGCAAGATCATATTTCATCAATAGAAAATCATATATTTACGGTTCTCTTTGGGATGTTTCTGCCATTCATCAAAGAACTCCTTTCTTGAAACAAAAAATTCGTATTCTGAAAAAGAGACAAAAAAACTAAGTTGCACTCGAGTGCGCAGGCTAAAACTACTAACATTTGAAAGGTAACAGACATGGCTATAACATATATAATTTCTAGCCTGGGTACAAGTGGGTACAAGTGTTTCCTAGTCCAATGAATACAGAAAATCGTCAAAAATTCTTTAAACTTGAGGTATTTAAAAATACATGAAGCTAAGTATATCCATAAACTAATTGAAATTAAAAAGAACATACCTTTAACTTGATATCCATCACAAATATTTTTCAAAAAACTAAAACTCACTGACATTTAAGTGTTACTTCGGTAAGTCGCTCGTCGTTAGTATGCAATGCACTCCGCGTAATGTGAAAAGTTCCGCTGCAAGATGTCACCATACCACTGCACCGACTGCAAGACAAATGTCAAGAAACCCAAATGTGGGAAATGTTGTGGTTTCTTGTTACAACTTTGGGAAACTTTACAGGTGTCACAGATTTTATAATACTATATAAACTAGGTATGTTCTGCCACGTAACGTAATTAGATTTACGATCGTACTTTTTGTAACTTGAATAACTTAGGTAGGTACACTCGCAAACCTCACATTTCCATTTAGATAGCAAGTGGTTTTGGATGAGATCACAAAATATAATTTTTAGACTGAAAATGTGTTGGTTCAGAAGAAATGAGTAAATCAGCTACCTACCACTCTCTACACTAGGACAACGCGTTTGAGTAGAATCGATCTGATGCCGCGCCCGCGACACGATTGCGCCTATTGTTGTCTCCTCCTGCACCGCGGTTGTTGCTAGTGGAACTAATCAGGAACTGAACAAAACCATTCCCGTCCCACTTAGTGCAGTTCAAGCCCACTGCTGGGTTCAGCACACATTATTATTGAAAAATATTGTTTATGGCTGATGATATTTAGTGCTTTTGTGGTGGGTGGTCAGCGAGACTATTCGTTTATTTTCGATGACCGCTAGAAATATAGCGAGAGGCGTGTGAAAGTATGTAGAAAAATGACAGAGAATCAAAAATCTCCCGTCGAAAACTTTGTGCAACGCCCGCATCCAATGAAAGCGTATTCTAAGTAAGAACATCTTATACCTAGAGACGAAGTTGTCTTTTTGCCCTAAATAAAAATTATTTGTTTTTTGCACACTTGAAAGTACTTGATCTATAAAATTTGAAAAATTATATATAATAATTATATAAAAGAAACAATTACAGTTATAACAAAAATATCCAGCACTCAACATGGCGGATCCAATAGCTGGAAAATCCGCCAGAAAGAAGCACGCGTGTGGCCCGGGCGACGCTCACCACATTGCACTAAAATCATAAAAAATAATAATCATTCCACTGCTGAACATAGACCTTCCCAAAAGACGCCACGAACGGTCCTGAGACGCCTCCATCCAACGACTCGCCTCGACCATTACAATGTCATCGGTCCATCGAGTGGGAGGTCTTCCCACACAATAATCTTTAAAATATTACAAAGTTAAATTACCTTATATATTAGGCTAGAACATTAAAAACTCAAGGAAGCAAGCACGATGAGGCGAGAATTAAGCGTCTGCCGTAGGATCGACGATGATGAATGCAATACAGCTTACCGATGTCAGCAATGACGAAGTTGGCTATTGCCTATTTACTGCAGAGTGAAGCCGGTGGTGTTTAGAAGGGAATGTGCAATTTTATTGTTTTATATTCTATTCGGCTGCGTCAGTCCGTTGTTAGGTACAGCAAAATTAATTAGTTCTAAGTGCTTTCTCCAGTCAAAATGAAACATCGACTGAAGCCAATTGCGCTCTGTTCAATACAATAACGTTAGAGTGAGACTCTATGTATGTAGAGCTTAATAAGTTTCAGTTTATTTATTCAAGAACAATTACATTGTGTATGAATATAGGGACACATACATTTTAAGGCATTATTATAACATTGACTAAAAACACAAACTAAATAAAACATAGATAATTAAATTAATAGCATGCAATTGTTTATAATCCAGTTCATTCTTTGTTGCTAACATAATAATTAATTTCGTGTGATAAACTCGTCAAGTTCAAAATCCAAATCAATAATTCTTTATTTTCAAACATGGGTGATAAAGATGGTATAGTAATCAGCAGACAACATACGAGTACATACATGTTTTGCCTAAATCTAGAGCATGCAAATATAATACATACATATAAAGTCAGTAGAAGAATCTAGTTACAGACATGAAGAAACAAATTAAGTTACTGTACACATTGAGAATATAAAATGAAGTAATATATTTAAGATTTAACTGCTTCAATAATTATTAATAATTACATTCATATTAATTGATATTTAGGCCGTGGGGCCGCGGCGTATGAATATCGACCCCTCCAACTCAACCCATGGATGTCGTAAGAGCCGATTAAGGGAACCTACCAGAGGGAGGGCATCAGCTTCCTTCTGAGTATTTTTTTAAACACCAACATTGCAACCACCGATCCGCCTGCCAAGCGTGGTTTTTATGGCAAATCCCTCCCTACATGGGAGACCATCCACTCAATGGACCGACGACATCGTAGCGGTCGCAGGGAGTCGATGGATGGAGGCAGCTCAGGACCGTTATTTGTGGCGTCGTATAGGGGAGGCCTATGTCCAGCAGTGGACGTGTATGGGCTGATGATTATGAATTACATTCATTTCATTGATTAATCAATATTTATGTTCTTACTCGTATCTAGTAAAAAGTCATTTATGTTATAGTAGCATTTTAATGTCAGTAGTTTAATAAGTTTGTATATAAATAATGTCAGTGGTACATCACAGCAACTTCATGTTTTTAGGCAGTTTATTAGAAATTTTTGGTGCTATGCCCCAAAAGCTTTTTTAAGTAATGCGGTTTTACCACTAGTAGTACACAAGCGGTGCTGATCACGTCTACTGCGTCTGTTATTTGACTTCTCAAACAGATCTTTGTTGTTTTTTACAAAAACAGCCATTTCATAGATGTAGAGTGTCGGAACTGTTAATATATTAGAAGATAAAAAAAAAAAATTTAAAAACTAAAACCCGACTACATAAAAGTCTTAAACAAGCGTTCACCTATTGTCCATAGCATTTTCTTTTGATACTTAAGTAGTCGGAGGCACCCACCTCATATACCTAGGGTACAATTAGTAACAAAAGCCTCCGACTACCTAAGTATCAAAAGAAAATTCTATGGACAATAGGTGAACGCTTGTTTAAGACTTTTATGTAGTCGGGTTTTAGTTTTTAACTATATTTTTTTACACCTTTTTGTTACCATACATATATCGATATATTTTTTCATTTGCCCATCCCTAGATGACCCGTTGCCATGGTAACAAATAAATAGTTTACATGCCAACAGCTGTACTGTACACAAGAGGTCTCCATGGCAACGGGTGTGTCATCCTTCACTCATCACATCAAACTAAATTAGACTCGAACTGTAACTAGATGTCGTCTCTTTCAAAATTTTATCGCGCTATCGAAGTGTTCCAGGTGTAATTTAGACCCAGCTATCTCTTAAGACCCTCAAATTTGTCGGACACCATATAGCCTATAACCATCGGGGTATTGAATGAATGAATGAATGAATGAAAGATTTTTATTTACCTTACGAACTACTCTAAAATATTTAATACAAAGGTTTAGTGGTTTTGATTATGTGCGTAGCAGAGCGCAAGGCAAACGTGGCTCCTCTCAGCATTGTGCTGGATACACACTGATGTATGCACTCAACGCTGGTTTTCAGCGGGAACCAAACGAATCACGTCACGAAGTGCAAAAATACCTACAACATAACAAAAAAAGATGAATATAGAATAATACTAGGTTCTTATACATTATAACAATACAAACTATAAATACAAAATACAAAAGCTTAAACTTACGTAAGTCTATATATCTAAGCAAAACTATATAAAATTAACAGTATATGTATAAATATAAAAAACGCTTATTGATAAAGATTTATGCTAACGTAACATTATATTTTAGTCTGTTTTAGTGTGAGAATATACCGGAAGTAATGGGTCTCCTGAGGACACCAGTCTCCTAAGAGTCTGGGCAACAGGAGACACCATTGGTGTGTGTGTGTGCGTGTTTGTTGTGTAGTACGTGCGTGTGTTTATGATTAGTGCTCCTGAGGACACCGGTCTCTTAAGAGTCCGGGCAAAAGGAGACACTGTGAGTGTAATGTGTGTATGTGTTGTGCGTGTGTAGTGTGCAAGTCTTTGTGAGTTGTGCTCCTGAGAACACTGAACTCTTAAAGAGTCCGGGCAACAGGGGCTTCATCGATTTTTGTCATATTTTCTTATGTATGTATGTGTACAGGGTATGTGCAATAAAAGTAATACATTTAAATTTCTTATGTATTGAGACGAATCAATCGATACCTCACTTGTTGAAATCAAAGTAGTAGTTTCAGCGCTACGTGGAAACAAAGAAGTCGGCTACATACATACATACATACATAGGGTGCTAAAATCATAACCCTCCGGTAGTCGGGTAAAAATAGGGTCTACAACAGCTATCGGTGGTTTTCAGGCCATACATTACCCTTGTGCACCGCTTCTGCGCCTTAAAGATTGTTTCTCTTTCAGTACAGTTTCCAAAAAAGTTTCCGTTTTCTGTGCATCTAGACCAACTACTTTCCGGAGTTTCGACAGCATATATGCAAATTTACTAAGCGCCTTACATACCTCTTCAGCTTGTATGCTGCAGTTTAGTTGTCTGTCAATTACAAGACCTATAAATATTGTACATGTCGTATCTTCCATTCTTTGGGTTTTGTATATCGTCTTGATTTGAGGCAAACGTTGAAAAAAGTGCATAGTTTTAGCCTTAGTCAGATTTACATTAAATTTATTATTATGAAGCCAATCTATTACGTACAGTGTCATTAATTTCGGTTTCATACGTTTAAAAGGATGTACATTTTACGACGGCAGTGCTCTCATCAGCAAAGAAGACCATTGGATGTTTGGTGACTAGGGGTAGATCGTTGATGTAGATTAAGAATAGTAGTGGGTCAAATACACTACCCCGCGAGACGCCATACTTGATTGTTCTTCCATTAGACCTATACCTAATTTCTTCCTTAGTTTTCGTACATATTCTGGTTACTTCTGTGTACTACGTTCTGTTTTCGAGGTATGATTGTGGAAGGTTAAGTATTTGCATTCCCTCTGATTCCGTATCGAAAGAGTTTGTCCAGGAGTATTAACACGTGGTTCACTTCCACTCGCAGTAGGTACCTATTGCCACGCCCTGCTTGGGTAACATTGTGTCTCCTATACATTACCTAGATACTAAGACCTACAAAATTTGTAGAATAGAATAGGTCTTAGTATCTAGGTAAATGTACACAATGATGCAATAAAATTAAAATTAATATTCCTTGATCTACATAATCGAACGCCTTTGTCATGTCCATGTACAATGTACATGTATGGCTCATTCTAGCTGACCCGTACCCACTTCGTTGGGCGGTAAACATTTTTAGTGAACCGAACCGAACCGTGAGACCGAGTCGAAGATCAAAGTTGTATCCACTTCCATCAGTGTCTTCACCACGACAGTAGGTAGGTATATAAGCGAGTAGAGACTGAATAGCATCAAATGCCTGGTGCGTTTCGCCAATGCATTGCAAGCGGTCATCCCGGGTACGCAGGACAATGTCCCGCCTGTCACAGTGCTGATCTACCAGGACGACGGCAACATCATTGGTAGCGAGAGCTTTGTACAAACCGGATGCTGTCCATTAGGTCGTTTATCGGCACTAATAACAATTTTGTAGTCATTTTGTTGGCTTTGGTGTATGGACTCGTATTTTATGTCTTTCCTCGTAGTATGCACTCAAATCATACTAAGTGGTTGCGCGCATATTCAACTATATGATCGTTATTCATCTGCGTAGAATCAAACGTATTTGTGACATCAACTTCCTATCCGCCTTCCCTTACTAGCACATAGAATACCGCTGAAGAGTAAGCGGGACGCACAACACCCGCATAATGCCATCCAAGATGGCTACCAACTGTTGCAATTTAGCCTCGGCCGAACCACGTCGGCCTCGTTCGAAACTTGTCTTCCCGCAGCTCCTGGGAGAACTCCCAAGTGTTTCCCTAGCTGACAGTGCCGCGCGCGCGCCGCGAGTGTTAACGATATTGGATCTGGTGCTCCCGCAATCAAGATATGTGCTTCCATCCCTGGGACAACTGATCTCTTGTCTTTCCTAACCAATATCAGTTGGGCCATATCCTACCACGTTGACGCTCACAACCCCCGCAGATTTACTATTCGGCGTGCCCACTAAATATCATTCGAATCCTTTCAGTAGTTTTTGCGCTATTTTAGACCGAGAAATGTCACTCCGATCCCCACTCCCAAGGGAACCTTAACGAATTCCAGGATAAAAAGTATTACATGACCTTCCTCGTAGTATGAACTTAAATCATACCAAGTTTAATTTGAATACATTCAGTAGTTTCAGCGCTATGCGCAGCCAAGTAATTTTCGCGCGGGGGGCCACTACGGGGGCTACTGGGGGTACACTGCGGGGCAATGTGGGGGCCCACTGCGGGGGTAAACTGCCGGGGGCCCCCACTGCCGGTGCCCTCCACTGTGGAGGCCTACTGAGTGGGTCACTGCGGGGACTACTGGGGCTCCCACTGCGAGGAAATGTGAGGGGCCCACTGCCGAGAGCCCCACTGCCGACGCCCCACTGTCGGTGCCCCCACTGCGGGGGGCTAATGAGGGGGTAACACTGCGGGGCAATGCCCTACATTGCCCACTTCAGGGGGCCATCTGCCGGCGGCCCCCACTTCCGGGGTCCCACTGCCGGTGCCCCCCACTGTGGGGGCTACTGAGGTTCCACTGCGGGGCAATGTGGGGCCCCACTGCGGGGGGCTACGGGGAAGGTCCGGTTGCGTGAGGGGACCCACTGCAGGGGTCCTCACTTCTGGGGCCCCACTGCCTGGGGCCCCACTGCCAGTGCCCCCCACAATGGGGAGCTATCGCTCTCTACCGCCCTTGCCCCGCGCGCCATCCTACAACGTGCAATATTTCACTTCCATCCTATCTCATACGGGAACCCTTCTGAGTTCCAGGATAAAAAGTATTTTATGTCCTTTCTTGTAATATGAACTTAAATCATGCTAAATTTCATTCGAATACCTTCAGTAGTTTCGGCGCTATGCGCAGCCAAGAAATTTTACTTTCATCCCCTCTCCCAAAGGAACCCTATAGACATCCGAGATAAAAAGTATCCATGTCCTTCCTCATAGTATGAACTCAAATCCTGCCAAGTTTCATTTGAATACATTTAGTAGTTTCGGCGCTATGCGCAGCCAACCAATTTTACGTTCATCCCTTCTCCTAAGGGAACCTCATTGAAATCCGGGATAAAAGGAATCCTATGTCCTTCCTCGTATGAACTCAAATCCTGCCAAGTTTCATTTCAATACGCTCAGTAGTTGCGGAGCTATGCGCTGCCAAGATACAGACAGACATGATGGAAAAAAAATACATTTTTGGCATCAGTATAGATAATAGAGTGACATCTAAAAAAAATTTTCAAAATATCTTCAATGTACAGAATTGGACCTGTTACATATTATCATATTATAAGTATAGATTATTATATGCGTCCGTTCATCTACTCCTATTATTATTTCAGTTAAAAGATTAAAAATAACTGAATTTTTCGACTTTCTTCTTCTAAGTCAATTGTGTCAAAACACCCCTTCAGCAAAAATTTCCTTAAATTAGTCTTAAAAATATTTGGATTGTCATTAAGCTTCGGACAAACCTCGAACAATAGGTATTTTCTTCTTGTCATGCGTCTTTTTGTTCTTTTTCTGCAGTTTCGTCCTTAAGAGGGTTTCGCACAATGCCCATCAGGACAACTATTAATATTTATAAGCTGGGCAGGGTAAGAATTTCTATTTCAAAAATAATCTTTGCATGATTCCCACGGAGGGATCCGCACAATAGTGTTTTTGTATGCCGAAAGCCCGATTTATATTTTACAAGTAGCTATTACAAAAACATATATAGTATCTCAGTTTGGACTCTACTAAAGCATAGTAAACCGTTTTTAATTGCTTTAGGCTTATTTCATCCCTCAGACTTCACAGCGCATAGCACACGGAGCTGATTGTGCTTTCGATGGCTCCCAGTTCGGTTTTCCAGTTTAGGAAGTGGTCAATATGGACTCCCAGGAATTTAACATAGCTCACAAAGTTAATTTTTTTACCGTAGTTCGTCAAGGTGACGTCATGACCTTGACGAACTACGGTAAAATGTGCCGGTGACATGTCAATAGATTCTTTCTTATTAGCCGTCGTTCTAAATAAAATACCATTTATTATAAAACTATTTATTGAAAGCTTTCTAATTTTGCTCTAATATTTATTTTATATGACAATTCTTCTAAATTTGTCACTGATATTATGGCGTTTGTATCATCTGCGTAAACTACTACACTTAAACCAGGGACTCTTTTATTCAAATTAATGAGATAATTAAAGTTAATGAGAAGAAACAAGAATTCATAAGGATCCCATTATCCCGCTGTCTGTTCCGGTTGCAGGAGCGGTAGATATTTCGATGATGAAAAATTCTAATAGTGTGGCTGACACATCCCCGTTTTGGAAAGTTCTGAGTGAGTACAAAGCTACAACCCCTGTTTTTAAACGTATTCCTAGAGGTGCCCGCATCTCTGTCGCTTCTGCTCTCTCAGAGGCCATTAGGAATACTGTATCAAAAAACACCAAACGAGCTTGGGAGCATTTACTAGTTTTCCCTTACAGAGTACTACATGTAAAAAAAGATTTGGCCAACAAAGCTTCTATCACGGTTAGAATCAAACAAAATTGCGTTAGGTACACTGCGTGCGAAGGGCAGCCTATTTCAATTGTTGATCAGGTCACACAACAAAATTCCAAATCAAATAAACCATTGTCTGAGTCTACTATCTATAGACTTGTAGAGAGTAAACTCAGTGATGGTGACATAAAAGGTGCCTCTCGCATACTTTTTTCAAATGACACGATGGCGCCAAATAACGATGATACTCTCATATCTCTTGAGAGTAAGCATCCAGCTGCAAGGGCCAATATCCAACTCCCCGATCCACCGCAAGAGAGTGATGTCGCTGTGGACACGATCAGCCAGGATGTGCTTAAAGCTGTCATGTCTTTCCAGAGTGGCTCCGCCGGCGGCCTGGATGCTGTGACTCCACAGCATCTAAAAGATCTTCTTTCTGGTGGGTCTGGCCATGCAGGTGAAGTCCTTCTCGAAAACTTGACATCTTTAATCAACCTGATGTTGTCAGGTCGAGTCAACAGCGAGATCACAGAACTCTTGTACGGTGCGAATCTTTGCGCACTAAAAAAGAAGGATGGCGGAATAAGACCCATAGCCGTGGGCACCACCTACCGCCGCCTCGCGTCTAAAGTCTGCTGTCGGAAAGAAGCCGACTATCTAGGCGATTATTTTCGACCAATTCAGCTAGGCTTTGGTTCGCGAAGCGGATGTGAGGCCGCAGTACATTCCCTTCGTACATTTTTGGACAAAAATGATGGGGAGGTAATTCTGAAGGTAGACGTCAAAAACGCCTTCAATTCCGTAGACAGGGGCGCCTTGCTAAAAGAAATTAAAGACAAAATTCCAGAAATTTATCCCTATCTCTGGCAATGCTACGGTTCACCGTCAAAATTAATTTACAGAAACAATGTCATTTCGTCCGCGGTTGGTTGTCAGCAGGGCGACCCGCTTGGCCCGGCCATTTTTAGCCTTGCTATCCAACCAGTAATTCAACGTCTTAAATCCAAACTTAATGTTTGGTATTTAGATGACGGAACGATAGGGGGAGACGTGGACACAGTTTTTAATGACCTAAAAATCATCACAGATGAATTTCGGCAAATAGGTTTAGAACTAAATTTTTCAAAGTGCGAGCTTTTTATTTCGGACTTGTGTAGACAAAAACAATATCATAATAAAATTCAATAGTTTGGCTCCCAACATTACAGTTGTAGATAAATGTTCACTTCGCCTCCTTGGTTCACCAATTTTTGATGAGTCTTTTCAGTCATTTGTAGATGAGAAAATTCAAAATTTCAACAAAACCTCGAACAGACTTCTCAAAATTAATAGCCATATGGCTTTTACAATTATTCGGTTTTGCTTGTTTGTACCTAAATTTACGTATTCTTTGAGATGTTGTCAACTGTGGAAACACAGCGAGCTCTTGGAAGGCTTAGACAACATAATAAAGAATACTTTATCATCGGTTTTGAATATCTGTTTCGATGACAAGGCATGGTCGCAGGCCTCCCTGCCTGTCAAATTGGGAGGCTTAGGTATCCGCAAAATTTCAAGTGTAGCCCTGCCAGCGTTCTTGTCTTCCGTCTACAGCACTAGTTCTTTAGTGGAAAAATTTTTAAATCCGTCTTTGGTCTCACCTGGAAATTCATTCGAAATTTCGTTCTTAGACGAGGCTCGAATGGCTTGGCATAGTGCTTGCCCTGATGCTGCTCCCCCAAAATCTCTTTTGTCCCAACGGCAATGGGACGGGCCTCTGTGTGAGTTGACACGGAATTGTTTGTTACAAACGTGCTCCAGCTCTGCAGATCGTGCCCGTCTCCTGGCCGTTTCTAAATGGGAGTCAGGACATTGGTTGAAAGCACTTCCTTCATATAATACTGACACTCTATTGGATCCCGTAACTTTCCGTATAGCAACATGTCTTCGGTTGGGTGCAAGGTGTTGCGCGCCTCATCAATGCCAGTGCGGTACTGTTGTCGAACAGCTTGGTCATCACGGATTATCGTGTACTAGGGCTGCCGGTCGGATATCTCGCCATGCCAGCCTTAACGACATCATCCGGCGGGCCTTTGTCACCGCTAACGTACCAGCTATTCTCGAACCGAATGGTCTGTTGCGTGACGATGGTAAGAGGCCCGACGGCATGACTTTAGTCCCTTGGGAGCTGGGCAGGCCTATTGTGTGGGACGCTACATGTGTCGACACACTTGCGCCTTCCCATCTTTCAAGGACATCCGTGACGGCTGGTTCGGCGGCAGATTTGGCCGAGGATCTCAAGAGGCGCAAATATGCAGGTCTCGACAGAGCTTACGCATTTGCTCCCCTTGGAGTCGAGACCCTAGGTCCGTGGGGTACCGAGGCTCTCCGGGTTTTCAAAAAATTATCTGAGCGCCTGGTCGAAGCGACGCGTGACCCGAGAGCTGGTGAGTATCTGGCGCAGCGCATTAGCATTGCCATACAGCGGGGCAATGCAGCCAGCGTCTTGGGGACGCTTCCGACTGGTATTGATATGGACCAGTTGAGCTATCTGTAGATTGTTTGCAACAGTCTGCAGTTAGCTCAATTGTTTCAATTGTAAATACTAGTTTAATTTCTTTATATTATTTGATTGTTATTTTCTTTGTCAATAAATTATCTATCATGAGAAGATAATGAAGAATATTGGGCCTAGAATGTGTGCCTGTGGAATTCCCCGTTTTACGTTCATTACCTTCGATTTAGTCACAATTTTTTGGCCATTAACAACATTTCTAATTTCAACAAATTGTTTTCTGTTATTAAAATACGACTTCATTACATTTAGTGTTTTTCCTCTTGTACCACAGAATTCAAGCTTCGTTGTCAAAATATCATGGTTTACTGTGTCAAAGGCAGATGACAGGTCCAGGAATAGGCCAGCTACTTTCATTTTAATCTGTAGATTGACTAGTATTTCATGAATTAGTAAATAAACCGCGTCAACTGTACCTACTCCACTCTGGTAGCCGAATTGCCGTTCCTTGAGGATTTTATTGACCCCCAAATGAGTCAATAACCTGTGCTTGATAAACTTCGAGAAAGTTCTAAAGCGAAATCGGCCTGAAGTTTTTTGGATCTGTTCTTGTCCCCTTTTTATAGATAGGCAAAACCTTAGCAATTTTAAATTCATCTGGAAAGTGTCCTTGAGAAATACATTCATTAAAATAGCAGGCCATTGGTTCTGCAAGTATGTCAATATTTTCTTTAACTATTATGATGGAAATTTTATCATAGCCATGTGAATGTTTTACCTCCATTCTCTTTAAAATAATTTTAATTGCACTACTATTTGTGTCATCAAAAACATGTCATCTTTAATTTGTTCGGAGGAGTCAGTCATATAATTTATAGCATGTATGTTCTAATTTATGTCATGGTCTTCACAACTATAGTCATATTGTTTTGCAAAGACTTGTGCTATATCTATTGAGTCGTCTATAATTTTACCATTATATTTAAGTGCATAGTTCTCAGAAGTTCAAGTTTTACATTTATTTATATGTTTACAAAGCGAATATGATTATATTCCATTCCACCTTCCTAATTGCATTCTTTTTAGATTCTGTCTGTACCCACCACACACCAGAATCTGCAGTTATTAATCAAATGCGGAACGAGGAAGACGTAGCTCGTAGGTAGGAGCAGGTTGATGACCTCGAGACGTGGTACCTGACTAGTTTATTAAACTAAATAGCCTTCATAGTTCTACTGGTAGAAGCTGCGATAAACATAAACGAGAAAACATTTTCAACATTTACAGAACCCTGCAAATATTGTCTCATTTATTTGCAAGTTAAGCGCGGCGTATCGTTTATTTAAAACTCTTTGCGAGAGGACCATTCGTTTTTATTACACTTTTTGTGGTGTTTATTAACTGCGCGGTGGATACCTACCTACCCTACGTGGTACATTACGAGGGTATGTACATTGTTTGTTTTATATTTAAATCTTTACTTTTTCTAGTGCGAGACTTGTTAACATGTTAATAATTAGCTTTGAATACCTAAGTACACAGCTCTTGTGAGTGTTCAATCGCCAAGCGGCTGATAGATGCGACGTCGCCACCTGTAATGGGTCACCATTCCTGTTAATGCGTACATTAGTAAGGCGGCCCTTATCTCCTACATAATTTACGTGAAACAACGCTCCGTCTCCACAACTCGAGCCCCATTTAAATACATCGAAAGTACCTGTAGTACCCAATGATTCTCGCATTTAAACGCCAACTTTCGAGCATAAATTGGTATAAAGGGGCGTCATTAGCCGACTCTTAAAGTTGAGGCGGGAAAGGGTGTTCAAGTTGGAAGTCGGCAACTTCCAGTTAATTGTTCTTCCGCAGCTACTTATAGTGGTACTTGTACACGCGCGGCACTCGACCCCGGTGTGGTAGTGGAACGTACACGAGCTCACAGGGGCCAAGGAGAGCCACCAATCAAGTTCACACCGAAATTTTATTAGGTAGGTATGATCAAAGGTTTTGTATTTAGCATTTTTTTTTCAGCATTACGTATTCAAAGGGTTCCTTCTGAGAATGTGTGTACTTACTATACGTTGGTACCTGACGGATTACGTCTCGCAGAGCGCCGCGCAGCCGCCGGCGACTTCATGTGCACAGGCTGAAGGTCCTGCGGTCGCACCGCTCATAGTTCAATCTGCGTCGGTTCGCCGACAGAGCGCGCCGACCTAATGTTCCCAACCAGAACTTACCTAATATCTTCGTGAGCAGGTAGATAGGTAGGTAGGTACGTACTGTACGTAGGTACCATGTCAATCTTTTCTGAGAAATTTTAATTTGCTACTTCGCTCCTCCTAGGTATTTATCTGATAAGTGAATCAGGTATTTATCTGATAAGTAAAACTGTTCCGAAAAAGTTCATTAGCTCGTTGCTTCAAGTACGTCTAAATGTTCAAATCCTGATGACAAACGCACCACCACCAAATGTTCGAACACTGAAGCCAAACGCAATCAGTGTTCCTTGCAAGTGTTCACGTGATCAATCGATATGTACTCCGTTCGGCACCGGCCATCGCAGCGCGTTGCATAATCTGTGAGCGAGCCTCGTGATTCTGTTAGGTATGTAAATCTGCCCCTGCCCGGCTAACGGCCGCTAACCACAGGGCGCCGCCCGCCCCGGTGCTCGGTGATCGTTGTCCCGGCGCCCGGCGCCGATCATAGGGTGCCACCGTACCGTCCAGCCCCTGCAACCGGAACCCTCCGAAGATCCACAGCCACTAAAAGTTCAGCTCACTTTACAAATCATATCTGTTGGTCAACTGAATCTTTTAGGTATATCATTAATAGGATATTTTTTTAGTCAAAACATGTAATATATATTATCAGTACCTATGTCAGTGGTTCGACAGTTATTGTATGCCCCCGACGCGGCGGCGGCGGCAGACCTATCCGTGGACGGGTGAGCTGGAGTTCGTGACTCTGTCAGCTCACATTCACCCTGCACTCACTGGTATCGATGAAGGCAGAGGGAAACCTTCGTTATTATACTACACCTATTACACCTAAAATAATGTTCAATGTTCGACGACTCCACAAAGAAACGACACTGTTCATAATCAGAATCAATAACTTTATTTCTTTAGGCTTACAAAATAAGCACTTATGCAAGTCAAATTTTATACTATAAACATTTATTATTATCAAATAAGACATAAGGTGTTATTGATATTCTCTTCACTTCAATTTTTTGTCCACAAGTTGAAAAAGTGAAAAAGAAACCACTAGCACATTTATAATATCACTTATGTTTCTAATACATGGTTATTTCGCCTATCTATGTAAATCTAAATTTAATGCGATTTAGATACATGTCAATATTTCTATAAAGCTAAACAGAACATTGAATTTCTTACATACTACTGACAGTGCGGGACGGAGAGACATCTGGCCAAGCACACTGTTGTATCAAATATAAATATTCGAGGCCGAGTAGGTATAGGTACTGGTGCGTATCGTTAAGCATGCGTTAATAAATTATAGAAATTAATTGCCAAAAATGATACGCGGTGGTTAACCTCAAATTTGAGGGGCGCTTGTTCAATAGAAAAATCTAAACATGCGTTGGTCTGACATTGGACAGCTAAAACCCTGTAAGTACTTGGGAAGGCTTACCTGTCTGATAAAGTCTACGATCAGCTCCAATCGTTCACTGCAATCCAAAATCCACTTAGCAGTTCACACACTGAAGTTTATAGGTTCCAAAATGTTAATCCTTCCGAGGATCGAAAGGTCACGACCCGCGGGGTAATATGATGCGAATATTGTATTCTCTCGACAACATTAACTTAGTTGGAGATGCGATTGCCACACAAAGCTCAAAGCGAAGAACTTGTGTAAGAAAATTCAACCGGCTGGCATAGCCGCAGAAAGTGAACTCATTAGGGTATCCAATCACATGAATGCAGTTGCGAGAAGCGACCATCTGTGTCATAGTTCATATTGGTCGCGAGTGCCTGGATGGTTTTGCAGAGCAAACCTCAAGGGCGATCGCATGACATTCCAAAAGAGTAAACCAACCCTTTTTAGTACCTAGATAGATAATAACCATCCAATGTCACACATAATTGTAAGTAAATTAAACGCAAACGCACTGTTAGCGTAACCAGGTACACTTTATTGAAAATAAGTGGCGCCGTGTCGGCCGGGCCCTCTAGCGCCGTGTCGAGGCTTTCAATAATTGTATTTCGTTCATTCGTCCTTCTATATTTGAAAACATATGTATTGTACGTGTTAGGTATCGCCAATCTACCACTAAAGTTGAAAGCAGAATATCTGCAATATTTTTTATGTGCGGGTACTCCTCCGTCCGGCTGCTTGCATTGATTGTCATTCGCGTTTTAGTGCGTCGCCGATCGACACGTTTATTCGTAAAAACTTCAAAATAAGTGCGTAGCAAGGCTAAAACATCGTCGCAGTAATGAGAACGATGAGAACAGTGACTATTTTACACCGGAAAATGAAAAAATAGGAGGAAATACGCGAAAAAAGACGTCACAGTATTTGTTCACAAAGTAGCAGCTCACCGGTGATTATTTCACCTCTCTGCCATCGGAACATGAAGGTAGGATAGCACCTAAGTACACTTCATTAGAACCTCTTTTCTACATTTCACAACAATATGTGTTCATCTCTTGGAGATGTTTTCTTCATATAACTGAGTACATTTGAAAGTAATGTTACCTTCGTTATTCTTTTATGACAAAATTAGATCATGGTATGTACATACACCTATCTAATAAAACAATATAATACAAAAATTATTTATGGTACACCAGAAAAACAACATTACATACAGAGAGATATTACATAGTACAAGTACAATGAGCGGCTTTATCGCTTAGAAGTGATCTCTTCCAGGCAACCTAATGCAAAATTGCTCAGGAACCGTGATGTGGTCATCTTCAGATTATAGTAGGTACATACACCTACCTAGTACCAGAATGCTCAGGAACCGTGATGTGTTCATCTCAAGGGGATGTTTCCTTCACATTATAACGATTGTGTAAATTTGAAAGGAATGTTACCTTCGTTTTTATGACAAAATTAGATTATGGTACATACATCTACCTGGTACGAAAATGCTTTGGAAGCGTGAGGTGTTCATCTCAAGGGGATGTTTCCCTCACATGATTACGACTGTGTACATTTGAAAGGAATTTTACCTTCGTATTTTTTGTGACAAAATTAGGTTATGGTTCATACACCTACCTAGTACCAAAATTCTTAAGGACCGTGATGTGTTCATCTCTCGGGGATGTTTCCTTCACATTATGACGACTGTGCATTGGAAAGGAATGTAACCTTCGTTTTTATGACAAAATTAGATTATGGTACAAACATCTAACTGGTACGAAAATGCTTTGGAAGCGTGATGTTTACCTCACATTATTAAGACTGTGTACATTTGAACGGAATGTTACCATCGTTTTTTAAAAAAAATTAAGCAAGTCACTTTATATGAATAATTTATGTCCATAGTTGTATAAACTTCTGCCTGAGAAATATATGTACCTATGGGAAAATTACCAATAACACTACGGGTTTCGTAGTGTTATGGGCAATTTTCCCATCAAAGGTTAACATAAAATTTTGAAAAAAATGTCGTGGCCATCTAATAGGGATTTTCTCTTCGTTGAAAAATATGTACTTACCTACTTACATTCCACTTAAACCTGATAAGGTTTATGCATTGCACAATATCATGGCCATCTGTTTGGGATGCTTTCTTTTGTGCTGAACTATGGTATACCTATTACAGTAAGCAGGTGCCCATATTGCAGAAATTACTAAAATATTTTAAATCTATTATTGAAACACCATAAAAGAATAAAAAGATGGATACCTGTTGTGTGTTAATCGAGCTGTGCGCTGGACACAAATTGCTAGTGTAAAAATAATGAAAACTACTGGACATACATACATTGAGTTCCAAGAAACTGCACGCGCCGTAGCTAGGTAGACCCTGGGATAAACGGAGCTTTATCCGATTCGCTTCTCAAAATGATGAGGCGTATTACTTTCTTAAGTGAAGTTATTATTAGATTGTTTACAATAGAACACAAGGATCAAGTGGCCGTCTAATTTGTTTCTCAACTTATAGAATCCATTATTATCCATGTATATAATGTTTAAATGTATATTTCCTACAGTAGCTGTAGATTAATTACAATGTAACCTAAATTACCATCGCCATAGGGCTCAAAAAAAAAGAAACCTGTAATGATGTTGTATCTAAATTAAATAAATTATGAGATTACAGAGACAAGCTAGCCAAGTCAGTCTTTAAACCAGAGGCCCCCGCTCCCTGCAGCCAGGCACGCCAGAGCAGAGGTGATACCAGCCGCCACGTACCTCAACAGCTGCATCAGCAGCCGCCCAGACGGCAACTACCACCCGCGCTGGCAATGGCAGCCGCCCCGTGGTTGCAGCCGCCCCTGGCCTTGCGTCGCGTCGGTCGTTAGACCCACTAAGCTCCGCTGGACATCTGTCCAATTCTTACGATGAATGGAAATTCATTACTAATCAAATGAATGATCCTCTGATATTATCGTGGACAAGAGTTGGTCTTCACGAACACTGTTTTCCAAAATTATGGACCAAATAGTCCAATAATTAACCAGATATTATTTAAAACTATGAGACCGTTGCTTGCTAGTCTTCTTGAGAGCGGAACCATTTCTCATTACGAACCCTGTCAGGAACAGTTATTCGTCATCCTTATTAGTTATTTTCTTACTAAAAAACTAAATTACGTTTTTGCACTCTTTGACCTTGAGATATAATGGATTATTTATTTTAAGCAGAGATTTGTATTTAAATTTCATTTTTTTTTTAGTATCAATATCTAAATTGTTAATTAATTTTAATGGTTAATTTATTAATTTCGTTTTAATTAGAGATTTGAATTAAATTATACTTTTCTATTATGATTATTTAATTTTAATGATAAAATTTGTATTTTGATTGCAATAAGAAATTTGTATTTAAATTTTTTTTTTGTAATACATCTAATGAATTAACTACTTAATTACTTACTAAATATTGTTGATAATATTTGTTATTTATTAAATTGAATGTGTAGATTGATTACTGTTTTATAAGTTTTATATTATTTCCCTATTTATTTCTAGTCAATATGAGTGTAACGCCTACACAATTACCTTGTCCACACTGTCCAGGGTCTTCACGTGTTTTCTCCGCACATGGGTTGAAGGTGCATATTGGGCGCATGCACAAGCGAGTCTTGTGTTTAGGTGCGGCCGCGCATGTTTCTCCAATCGACACAAGTAGCACTACTTCAGCGGCACAGGGGCCGTCGCCTGCTCAGAATTCCCTAGATAGGCTTGCTTTATTCAAGGGAAATATACCAGTTCTCCGGCACATACCTAAGGGTGCTCGGAATCAGGCGGCCGGTAAGCTGTGTGACGTTATAGACTCCTGTGTCACTAACAATAGCATGGATGAATGGGGGTCTCTTCTTTCTTTCGCATATACAGCTCTGAGAGTGCCCGCGAGGGAGTCTGGGAATGTGACGTCGAAAGTTACAGCAAATGTTTTATCGTCGGGTCTTTTTGATCAAATTGACTTTGCTACATCGTCTCTACTACCAGGTCTCGCTCTATTCAGAAAAACATTGAATCAAAGGTTTTTGAGGGAGATTTGAGAGGTGCAGTTCGCCTTTTGATGTCGAACGACTCCTTCTTTTTCTTTTTCACTTCTTCCACTAGTGGACAAAAAATTGAAGTGAAGAGAATATCAATAACACCTTATTTCTTATTTATAATAATAACTATGTTTATAGTATACAATTTGACTTGTCTAAGTGCTTATTTTGTAAGCCTAAAGAAATAAAGTTATTGATTCTGATTCTGATTCTTCGCACGGCGAGATCCTGACACGCTGGTTGCGTTAAAATTAAAGCATCCTGACCCTTCACGTCCCCTCAGTTTTCCTCTTGATCCGGGCCCAACGGTAACTACGGTAACAGCTTGGATAGAGGACGTCATTTTAGCGCTGGGCTCTTTTAACACAGGTTCAGCAGCGGGCCTGGACGGGATCCGGCCGGCACATCTTAAAGAGTTGACCT
This sequence comes from Eupithecia insigniata, assembly GCA_947859395.1. Taxonomy (NCBI): domain Eukaryota; kingdom Metazoa; phylum Arthropoda; class Insecta; order Lepidoptera; family Geometridae; genus Eupithecia; species Eupithecia insigniata. Next base: position 14,798,298 of record OX402007.1, on the reverse strand, counting down.
CCATGTCAACGGGAGAGAACGGCAGGCGCCTCATAGGGTGTTTAACCAGGCTAGTAAACTTTCTGCTTAGTGGTCAGTTAAACCCTCTTGTGTACCCTTATCTATACGGGGCCTCCCTCTTTGCTTTGAATAAAAAAGATGGTGGTTTAAGGCCGATAGCGGTGGGCAGTGTTTTTCGCCGTTTGACTGCCAAATTGGCTTGCCGCTCCGTCAAAGAGGAAATGGCCAGTTACTTGCAACCGCACCAACTGGGATTTGGCACACGCCTTGGTTGTGAGGCTGCCATCCACTCCACGCGAACGTTTGTCATGAATCCGGAGAACGAAGACTCTATTTTGCTGAAACTTGATATTCGCAAAGTGTCCAGTTTGACAACTTACTTTGATGAATACTATCAGAGAAGGTTATACGCGGAATTGTTACTAAATATTTCTTCATTCTAATATTATTAAAAAGGAAGTACTAAAAATTCAATCAACGAATTCTGCACTTAAAACGTGCCCAGTTTGACAACTTACTTTGACGAATACTATCAGAGAAGGTTATACGCGGAATTGTTACTAAATATTTCTTCATTCTAATATTGTGCAATGGATTTCCGCAAAGTAACGCCTGAATCTATTTTTTTTATACTACCTTTTTTCCAACCCAATACGATTGGATTAAATAATCTAAATGTATGGAGAGATTTAAATACCCTAGCTCTGTGTCACACAAACAGCTGTTATGTCTTTACCACTTAATGATTTTTTATTAGGAAGTTAACCTTGTTTGTGGATAAGGAGACCCAATGATAACGCAGTTAACCTGATCAGGAAAGACACGTCTTGCCTGAAGTTTTTTCTTATGTTAGCAAAAAAGGTTAGGGGGTGGTATGTGGTCAGGCGACTGTTGGTGTTCAATGGAGTGGTCAATCTCAGAATCAGAAAATTACGTTACGTGGAACTTATAGCAATTTTATAAGACCTGCAGATCTTTGCCGAAAATCTAAAAGATTGACTTACTGATATGACATTTTTATGGCAATAATGGTGTGAAAATATTCGTACTTATTTCTAGTTAGTCGTACTAAGCACTAGTTCCGAAGATAACGAAATACCAAATTGGGGAGTCACGGAGAGTTCATCAAGACACTAAATGGGTGTTTAAAAACATGCCTATGAAACATTTTAAAGCTCCCTGCCGAACACGGCCTGAAATAGTATGAAGAAGTGTCTCATGGATTTTAGATCTAGGAGAATTCACTGTAAATGCCTTGCGGATTGAATATAAATTTTATATATCATTTCTATACATTTTGAAATTATAACGGACATACTAACTTTGATAACATATTACGAACAAACCAATATTTATGGTTCTTATCTGGCCCATGCAACCCTGGTTTCCCCTATTTCACGACTTTTCTGTTTTGATACAATACAATTTAAGTCCCAACGAGCAATGACGAATTGTAGCCTGTTAGCAACAGTCACCCGGGGCTGACGTTCATTGTGGGCAAGGGGCAAAATAACAAGACGGCATTACTAAAAAGAAACTTGCCACCGTCTTCGCTACATTGCTTCAATGTGTGAAAATTCAATTAAGCCGTATGATGTCGCTATTAGAGGATAAGTATTTTTTTTAATAACATGGTTATTGATGTGTACTAACTACTAATATTCAACTCCTATGGTTATTTATTTCCTAACAGAACGGTTCTCTGTACAGTTTGTTCTGGTCACTCTTTGATCAAGGGTAGGCTCTGATGACCGTATTACTCGGCTATTCAAAGGCTTTCTATAGACTTCCCTCAGTCCCAAAATATATATAACTCAATCTGGGCAAAATAATTTAATTTAGAAATTTCGTCTAAAAGGTTCCCTTATGACAATATAAAATTGAATATTTAATCATAAGTACCCATACTAATATCGGTAACTGCACCTTGGAGTAGGTACTTATAGACAATAAATAAAATAAAATTAGATAATGTATTTGCCTACGCCAAGCCAAATAAATTAAATAAACAAGATCAATTTAAAATCTCGCTTCCAGGACCAGCTTAACTATGGATCGGAGATATCCATAGTTATCCCATGTTATAAAAATCGCTTAGAAACCTGCCGTGAGCAGGCTCTTGAGGAGCCTGCCTAAATTGAAAGGACGATATCATAACTAAATAAATAGTAACAATGAAGCTAATCTGTTTACTAGTAACAACTTAAGAATTTCATAAATTGGATACAAAAATAACATTATATTCTCAGTTTATTTTATCAGACACGCCGCCACTTCGACCGCGAATAGAGCTGGTCAGCATTGACAAAATAACTTTGTAACACCACCGTGTGGAGCAATTTAAATGATTTTTCCAGATTTCATCGTAGAGATTTGTCAATTCTAAAAATACTGACGTAGATGAAACATTAACTAAATTTCTTAGTTATGATGAAGAGGGAAATAACTATTTGTTTTGTTTGGTGGTCAATATAATTCACTATGAGTTTTAATATTTCACAACTTTCAAAATCTACATATGTTTTCAAATATAGAAGGACGAATGAACGAAATACAATTAGACATTAAACTAACCTTTGGTGTAGTTCTATCCAAATTGTATGAATTCATTCGTCCAAATATATTAACTCCCTCCCAGCCCTAAAACCTCCTGTTTATGTGAAATATTAAGATTTTTAGAGGCTTTCAACTAAATGACAATCAATGCAAGCAGCCGGACGGAGGAGTACCCGCACATAAGAATTATTGCAGATATTCTGCTTTCAATTTTAGTGGTAGATTGGCGATACCTAACACGTATACTACATATGTTTTCAAATATATTCCGACGAATGAACTCATACAATTTGGATAGAACTACACCAAAGGTTAGTTTAATCTCTAATAAAATTACCTTATCCATATACTAGCAACCCGCCCCGACTTTGTACGGGTAGTGGAGCATAGTATTATTATGATAGAATGGGTATAGTAACTCCTATCCTCAAAATATCGATATATACCATCGCGATTCGCGGACTTTTTTGTAGATCTACATATAAAAGAGCAATATCCCACCTTGAATTGTTTTTGTTATATCTCAAAGGGATTAGGCGTTTTCGATGAAAGATGATTACATCATGATAATGATGATGTACATAAACCTTCCTCACGAATCATTATATCGATTGGTGAAAACCGTATAAAAATCCGTTCTGTAGTTATTAAGTTTATCGCGAACAGGCAGACAGACAGGGCGGAGGACTTTGTTATAGAGGGTGTCCCATAATGAGTGGATAACCTTAAAGGTGCGTTGTCCGCTATGCCTCAGATGTCGTCAACCATTCTAAATTGGAACAATACTAATAATAATTTAAAGCAGTTATCTAGTACAAGCACTGCTTACTTTGGGACTAGATTTATTATTTATTGATTTTAAAATTATTTGTAAAAGTTTTTTTAAGCCAGGTAGAGAGGTCCCTCCCTATGTAGTTGTGTGGAACTAAACATGTAACTGTATGGCAGAATTAGACCTGTGTCGATCGATCATTTTTCAAGACCGGTTCGATCACGATCGAACTTGCAGAAAGATCGAATCAAAAAGACTCGATCGTTTCGCGGGTCGCGGGTCGCGAAGACCCATGACTTGCCACTGCCATGCCGCGCCGGTGCGTGCAGTCTATCGTTCGATCGATCGATCGTTCGTATTTGTCGGGAAAAACTATCTTACCAGTCACGCCATAAGGTTCATTTTGTTTTGCATTGCATGAATGAATTGATTGACTCACTCAAAGACTCGATCGTTCGTATTTGTCGGGAAACAACTACGAGTACCATAACGATCACACCATAAGGTTCAGTTTTGTTTGCATGTATGAATTGATTTAATCAAAGACCCGTCAAGTATTTCAGATCGATATAGGTATTTACATACAATAACATCCAGACTTAATATTATAAATTTAAAGAAATTCGGCAGAGATATAAGTAGAAAGTATCCAGGAGATGGACATAGCCTACTTTTTAACCCGTGCAAAAGCGTGCGAAGTCTTAATATATTGGAAGATTCAAGTAAGTAGGTAGGTAGGTACCGAGGTACTACATCTCTAACTGTTAGAGATGTAGTTAGAGTCTAACAAACGGCCGCCGTGCCCCGTGGCCGCCACCGCCGTGACTGAAATTCGGCGCGGAGGACATAATACGTACCTACCTGTACCTAGGTGTTTTTGTTTTCCAATTTCCATAAACAAAGTAGGTATTTGCACTACCTAAATAAGCGGTGGGTAAGTAAAATGTAGTTAGTTACCTATTTAATGTAATGTACTTACTTACCTAAAATAATGAAATAATACAAATGTAAGTAGGTAGCTATACCTACTTACAATTTCACAATGATCTGTATTCCTATCTATTCCAATATTCGACCTATGTGGAGCGGCGAGCGAGGCTCCGCCTGCGACGAAGGAGGTTGCGGGTTCTATTCCCATCTCGGAACAATTGTGTGTATGATCTGCAGACACTTGTTACGGGTGTTCTGGTCGTTATCTTTGTATAATAAAAAAAACGATCTATGTAATAATGTATTTTATTAAGTACCTATATCAGTCATCTAGTACCTACCTACCCATAACACAAGCTCTGCTTAGCCTGGGGCTAGATGATGCTTGATGTGGATTGTCCAGCATTATTATTATAAATTAATAAAGTATAGTACCTATCTATGTATGTACCTAGTACCTAGAATAATAATTTGGTTTAATAAGATTATGGTATGGTACCTATGTTCCTACCTACATTAAATACCTAGGTAGGTACCTAACCTACCGACCCCAGGCGGTCGCGTTGTGCTTTTAATAGTTTTTAAAATTGCTTGTAGGTCCCTGTCTTATTTATTATACACCTATCACAAAGATATCTATAAATAAGTAGGTACAGGTACCTAACTATCAAGGTAAGTCCTTCAGTGTGTTTATTAAGTAGGTACCTACTTAATACACTTTTTTACTTACCACATTTACTAAAAAACGTGTCTGTGAATATTCCTTTCCTGTCCTGGGAAGGTACCTACTAATAAACCACCAAATCAGTTAGGTACCTACCTACCTACCTACTGAAGTTCCACTCGCACATACCTACATCGATTTCACCATGTATTTCACAATAAATTAGATACCGAATCGTAAGAAACGAGAGTGTGAAAAGCGCGGGTCGCAGATCACACCTGAGGGAACCAACCAAGCAAAGCAACTGACTGAACAAACAAACAAAGAATACTTATTATTATCTAAATTTTAATTTGAAATTACTGAATATTTGTCGGGAGGCAACTACCTTACAGTAAACGACTGACGGAACGATAGGGGGAGACGTGGACACAGTTTTTAATGACCTAAAAATCATCACAGATGAATTTCGGCAATTAGGTTTAGAACTAAATTTTTCAAAGTGCGAGCTTTTTATTTCGGACTTGTGTAGACAAAAACAATATCATAATAAAATTCAATAGTTTGGCTCCCAACATTACAGTTGTAGATAAATGTTCACTTCGCCTCCTTGGTTCACCAATTTTTGATGAGTCTTTTCAGTCATTTGTAGATGAGAAAATTCAAAATTTCAACAAAACCTCGAACAGACTTCTCAAAATTAATAGCCATATGGCTTTTACAATTATTCGGTTTTGCTTGTTTGTACCTAAATTTACGTATTCTTTGAGATGTTGTCAACTGTGGAAACACAGCGAGCTCTTGGAAGGCTTAGACAACATAATAAAGAATACTTTATCATCGGTTTTGAATATCTGTTTCGATGACAAGGCATGGTCGCAGGCCTCCCTGCCTGTCAAATTGGGAGGCTTAGGTATCCGCAAAATTTCAAGTGTAGCCCTGCCAGCGTTCTTGTCTTCCGTCTACAGCACTAGTTCTTTAGTGGAAAAATTTTTAAATCCGTCTTTGGTCTCACCTGGAAATTCATTCGAAATTTCGTTCTTAGACGAGGCTCGAATGGCTTGGCATAGTGCTTGCCCTGATGCTGCTCCCCCAAAATCTCTTTTGTCCCAACGGCAATGGGACGGGCCTCTGTGTGAGTTGACACGGAATTGTTTGTTACAAACGTGCTCCAGCTCTGCAGATCGTGCCCGTCTCCTGGCCGTTTCTAAATGGGAGTCAGGACATTGGTTGCAAGCACTTCCTTCATATAATACTGGCACTCTATTGGATCCCGTAACTTTCCGTATAGCAACATGTCTTCGGTTGGGTGCAAGGTGTTGCGCGCCTCATCAATGCCAGTGCGGTACTGTTGTCGAACAGCTTGGTCATCACGGATTATCGTGTACTAGGGCTGCCGGTCAGATATCTCGCCATGCCAGCCTTAACGACATCATCCGGCGGGCCTTTGTCACCGCTAACGTACCAGCTATTCTCGAACCGAATGGTCTGTTGCGTGACGATGGTAAGAGGCCCGACGGCATGACTTTAGTCCCTTGGGAGCTGGGCAGGCCTATTGTGTGGGACGCTACATGTGTCGACACACTTGCGCCTTCCCATCTTTCAAGGACATCCGTGAGGGCTGGTTCGGCGGCAGATTTGGCCGAGGATCTCAAGAGGCGCAAATATGCAGGTCTCGACAGAGCCTACGCATTTGCTCCCCTTGGAGTCGAGACCCTAGGTCCGTGGGGTACCGAGGCTCTCCGGGTTTTCAAAAAATTATCTGTAGATAAGAGTAAAATTATAAGCCGTATGATGTCGCTATTAGAGGATAAGTATTTTTTTTAATAACATGGTTATTGATGTGTACTAACTACTAATATTCAACTCCTATGGTTATTTATTTCCTAACAGAACGGTTCTCTGTACAGTTTGTTCTGGTCACTCTTTGATCAAGGGTAGGCTCTGATGACCGTATTACTCGGCTATTCAAAGGCTTTCTATAGACTTCCCTCAGTCCCAAAATATATATAACTCAATCTGGGCAAAATAATTTAATTTAGAAATTTCGTCTAAAAGGTTCCCTTATGACAATATAAAATTGAATATTTAATCATAAGTACCCATACTAATATCGGTAACTGCACCTTGGAGTAGGTACTTATAGACAATAAATAAAATAAAATTAGATAATGTATTTGCCTACGCCAAGCCAAATAAATTAAATAAACAAGATCAATTTAAAATCTCGCTTCCAGGACCAGCTTAACTATGGATCGGAGATATCCATAGTTATCCCATGTTATAAAAATCGCTTAGAAACCTGCCGTGAGCAGGCTCTTGAGGAGCCTGCCTAAATTGAAAGGACGATATCATAACTAAATAAATAGTAACAATGAAGCTAATCTGTTTACTAGTAACAACTTAAGAATTTCATAAATTGGATACAAAAATAACATTATATTCTCAGTTTATTTTATCAGACACGCCGCCACTTCGACCGCGAATAGAGCTGGTCAGCATTGACAAAATAACTTTGTAACACCACCGTGTGGAGCAATTTAAATGATTTTTCCAGATTTCATCGTAGAGATTTGTCAATTCTAAAAATACTGACGTAGATGAAACATTAACTAAATTTCTTAGTTATGATGAAGAGGGAAATAACTATTTGTTTTGTTTGGTGGTCAATATAATTCACTATGAGTTTTAATATTTCACAACTTTCAAAATCTACATATGTTTTCAAATATAGAAGGACGAATGAACGAAATACAATTAGACATTAAACTAACCTTTGGTGTAGTTCTATCCAAATTGTATGAATTCATTCGTCCAAATATATTAACTCCCTCCCAGCCCTAAAACCTCCTGTTTATGTGAAATATTAAGATTTTTAGAGGCTTTCAACTAAATGACAATCAATGCAAGCAGCCGGACGGAGGAGTACCCGCACATAAGAATTATTGCAGATATTCTGCTTTCAATTTTAGTGGTAGATTGGCGATACCTAACACGTATACTACATATGTTTTCAAATATATTCCGACGAATGAACTCATACAATTTGGATAGAACTACACCAAAGGTTAGTTTAATCTCTAATAAAATTACCTTATCCATATACTAGCAACCCGCCCCGACTTTGTACGGGTAGTGGAGCATAGTATTATTATGATAGAATGGGTATAGTAACTCCTATCCTCAAAATATCGATATATACCATCGCGATTCGCGGACTTTTTTGTAGATCTACATATAAAAGAGCAATATCCCACCTTGAATTGTTTTTGTTATATCTCAAAGGGATTAGGCGTTTTCGATGAAAGATGATTACATCATGATAATGATGATGTACATAAACCTTCCTCACGAATCATTATATCGATTGGTGAAAACCGTATAAAAATCCGTTCTGTAGTTATTAAGTTTATCGCGAACAGGCAGACAGACAGGGCGGAGGACTTTGTTATAGAGGGTGTCCCATAATGAGTGGATAACCTTAAAGGTGCGTTGTCCGCTATGCCTCAGATGTCGTCAACCATTCTAAATTGGAACAATACTAATAATAATTTAAAGCAGTTATCTAGTACAAGCACTGCTTACTTTGGGACTAGATTTATTATTTATTGATTTTAAAATTATTTGTAAAAGTTTTTTTAAGCCAGGTAGAGAGGTCCCTCCCTATGTAGTTGTGTGGAACTAAACATGTAACTGTATGGCAGAATTAGACCTGTGTCGATCGATCATTTTTCAAGACCGGTTCGATCACGATCGAACTTGCAGAAAGATCGAATCAAAAAGACTCGATCGTTTCGCGGGTCGCGGGTCGCGAAGACCCATGACTTGCCACTGCCATGCCGCGCCGGTGCGTGCAGTCTATCGTTCGATCGATCGATCGTTCGTATTTGTCGGGAAAAACTATCTTACCAGTCACGCCATAAGGTTCATTTTGTTTTGCATTGCATGAATGAATTGATTGACTCACTCAAAGACTCGATCGTTCGTATTTGTCGGGAAACAACTACGAGTACCATAACGATCACACCATAAGGTTCAGTTTTGTTTGCATGTATGAATTGATTTAATCAAAGACCCGTCAAGTATTTCAGATCGATATAGGTATTTACATACAATAACATCCAGACTTAATATTATAAATTTAAAGAAATTCGGCAGAGATATAAGTAGAAAGTATCCAGGAGATGGACATAGCCTACTTTTTAACCCGTGCAAAAGCGTGCGAAGTCTTAATATATTGGAAGATTCAAGTAAGTAGGTAGGTAGGTACCGAGGTACTACATCTCTAACTGTTAGAGATGTAGTTAGAGTCTAACAAACGGCCGCCGTGCCCCGTGGCCGCCACCGCCGTGACTGAAATTCGGCGCGGAGGACATAATACGTACCTACCTGTACCTAGGTGTTTTTGTTTTCCAATTTCCATAAACAAAGTAGGTATTTGCACTACCTAAATAAGCGGTGGGTAAGTAAAATGTAGTTAGTTACCTATTTAATGTAATGTACTTACTTACCTAAAATAATGAAATAATACAAATGTAAGTAGGTAGCTATACCTACTTACAATTTCACAATGATCTGTATTCCTATCTATTCCAATATTCGACCTATGTGGAGCGGCGAGCGAGGCTCCGCCTGCGACGAAGGAGGTTGCGGGTTCTATTCCCATCTCGGAACAATTGTGTGTATGATCTGCAGACACTTGTTACGGGTGTTCTGGTCGTTATCTTTGTATAATAAAAAAAACGATCTATGTAATAATGTATTTTATTAAGTACCTATATCAGTCATCTAGTACCTACCTACCCATAACACAAGCTCTGCTTAGCCTGGGGCTAGATGATGCTTGATGTGGATTGTCCAGCATTATTATTATAAATTAATAAAGTATAGTACCTATCTATGTATGTACCTAGTACCTAGAATAATAATTTGGTTTAATAAGATTATGGTATGGTACCTATGTTCCTACCTACATTAAATACCTAGGTAGGTACCTAACCTACCGACCCCAGGCGGTCGCGTTGTGCTTTTAATAGTTTTTAAAATTGCTTGTAGGTCCCTGTCTTATTTATTATACACCTATCACAAAGATATCTATAAATAAGTAGGTACAGGTACCTAACTATCAAGGTAAGTCCTTCAGTGTGTTTATTAAGTAGGTACCTACTTAATACACTTTTTTACTTACCACATTTACTAAAAAACGTGTCTGTGAATATTCCTTTCCTGTCCTGGGAAGGTACCTACTAATAAACCACCAAATCAGTTAGGTACCTACCTACCTACCTACTGAAGTTCCACTCGCACATACCTACATCGATTTCACCATGTATTTCACAATAAATTAGATACCGAATCGTAAGAAACGAGAGTGTGAAAAGCGCGGGTCGCAGATCACACCTGAGGGAACCAACCAAGCAAAGCAACTGACTGAACAAACAAACAAAGAATACTTATTATTATCTAAATTTTAATTTGAAATTACTGAATATTTGTCGGGAGGCAACTACCTTACAGTAAACGACTGACGGAACGATAGGGGGAGACGTGGACACAGTTTTTAATGACCTAAAAATCATCACAGATGAATTTCGGCAAATAGGTTTAGAACTAAATTTTTCAAAGTGCGAGCTTTTTATTTCGGACTTGTGTAGACAAAAACAATATCATAATAAAATTCAATAGTTTGGCTCCCAACATTACAGTTGTAGATAAATGTTCACTTCGCCTCCTTGGTTCACCAATTTTTGATGAGTCTTTTCAGTCATTTGTAGATGAGAAAATTCAAAATTTCAACAAAACCTCGAACAGACTTCTCAAAATTAATAGCCATATGGCTTTTACAATTATTCGGTTTTGCTTGTTTGTACCTAAATTTACGTATTCTTTGAGATGTTGTCAACTGTGGAAACACAGCGAGCTCTTGGAAGGCTTAGACAACATAATAAAGAATACTTTATCATCGGTTTTGAATATCTGTTTCGATGACAAGGCATGGTCGCAGGCCTCCCTGCCTGTCAAATTGGGAGGCTTAGGTATCCGCAAAATTTCAAGTGTAGCCCTGCCAGCGTTCTTGTCTTCCGTCTACAGCACTAGTTCTTTAGTGGAAAAATTTTTAAATCCGTCTTTGGTCTCACCTGGAAATTCATTCGAAATTTCGTTCTTAGACGAGGCTCGAATGGCTTGGCATAGTGCTTGCCCTGATGCTGCTCCCCCAAAATCTCTTTTGTCCCAACGGCAATGGGACGGGCCTCTGTGTGAGTTGACACGGAATTGTTTGTTACAAACGTGCTCCAGCTCTGCAGATCGTGCCCGTCTCCTGGCCGTTTCTAAATGGGAGTCAGGACATTGGTTGCAAGCACTTCCTTCATATAATACTGGCACTCTATTGGATCCCGTAACTTTCCGTATAGCAACATGTCTTCGGTTGGGTGCAAGGTGTTGCGCGCCTCATCAATGCCAGTGCGGTACTGTTGTCGAACAGCTTGGTCATCACGGATTATCGTGTACTAGGGCTGCCGGTCGGATATCTCGCCATGCCAGCCTTAACGACATCATCCGGCGGGCCTTTGTCACCGCTAACGTACCAGCTATTCTCGAACCGAATGGTCTGTTGCGTGACGATGGTAAGAGGCCCGACGGCATGACTTTAGTCCCTTGGGAGCTGGGCAGGCCTATTGTGTGGGACGCTACATGTGTCGACACACTTGCGCCTTCCCATCTTTCAAGGACATCCGTGAGGGCTGGTTCGGCGGCAGATTTGGCCGAGGATCTCAAGAGGCGCAAATATGCAGGTCTCGACAGAGCCTACGCATTTGCTCCCCTTGGAGTCGAGACCCTAGGTCCGTGGGGTACCGAGGCTCTCCGGGTTTTCAAAAAATTATCTGAGCGCCTGGTCGAAGCGACGCGTGACCCGAGAGCTGGTGAGTATCTGGCGCAGCGCATTAGCATTGCCATCCAGCGGGGCAATGCAGCCAGCGTCTTGGGGACGCTTCCGACTGGTATTGATATGGACCAGTTGAGCTATCTGTAGATTGTTTGCAACAGTCTGCAGTTAGCTCAATTGTTTCAATTGTAAATACTAGTTTAATTTCTTTATATTATTTGATTGTTATTTTCTTTGTCAATAAAGAATTTGATATCCTTACAGTTACGTCATAAGGTTCATATTTCTTTTACAAGCAAATTAAGCATGATTCAAAATTCAATCAATCGAACGAAAGATCCGATTGTTTTGAAAGTCGCGGGTCACGGTTTTTTTTCAAGAAAAACTACCATAATAGTCACAACATAAGGTTCAGTTTTTTGACTGTCATGCAGTCTGTCATTGATTCAATCAATAGGTCGATCATTCGTATTTGTCGGGGAAAAAACTACCTTAACTTTCACATCATAAGGTTCACTTTTGTTTTACAAGCATCAGCGTGCAGTCTATCGTTCGATCGATCGTTCGTATTTATCGGGAAAAACTATCTTACCAGTTACGCCATAAGGTTCACTTTGTTTTGCATTGCATGAATGAATTGATTGACTCACTCAGACTCGATCGTTCGTATTTGTCGGGGAAAAAACTACCACTACACTAAACTACAACTTTCACATCATAAGGTTCACTTTTGTTTTACAAGCATCAACGCCAGAATGATCGACTGAACGATCGAATCCTTTTAAAACTAGGGATTCGATCGATCACTCACGGGTCGCGATCGAATCTTTGTGATACAATCGATCACGATCGACACAGGTCTGGGCAGAATAGAGTTCCCACTAGTTTGATTGAAATCAGACTGCGTGCTCCGATGTACAAGTTAATATCATCGTGTTTAGTAATGGGCACATCCCTTAATGTTCTGCTTGGTCAACAACTTTCAGAACTTAGTTACTGAGTAAATGAATAATAAACAGGTCGAAGCATAGTCTGAAAAAACTTTCGGAATTCCTACAATGAAAGAAAAGCAACAAACTAGGTAGGTACCTACCTAAATGAATCGAAGCTACCAAACTTGTAAAATATTGTGTGTGGTCGAGTCTGCGACAGTGCTGCCAGCGCCGTAGAACGTACAGCTGCTGCTTTGGCAAAAAGCGACTAAGCCAAATTGGGTACTTTGGCTTTAAAGTTTAATTAGTTGCAGCGAGTTCATGCCGAATTTTTAAGAAGCCATGAAAATCGTATTGTCAATAACTTCCCTGCTCCGACACTTGCGAAGGTACGGCAACCCGGGTGCGAGCACCAACTAATTATTGATTGACGGAATAACACACACTTTATTCGAATTATATAGGTAAGATGTTAGTCAAATTAGTTCACAATATCGCGGGGGGATATACTGTTGGTGCCACAGTACAATATAAAATTAACAAACGGGGTCCAAGGTCAATATTATACCTACCCAAAATTATACAAACTCTTATTTTGCAAGCTCTGTATTACGTTATACTACAGTCCCTCCAAACAAATGGTTGGCATACATTATGGAGGGCATTGAACGTGCGGCGCGGTCCACTGTCCGCCGCGCGGAATCACTTATAGCTCTGTCACTCTCGCATGGGGGCGGAGCCAGTGAGGCGACAACAACCGCAATGCATGAAAGAGCGGTCGCCCTGTTTTGGAATGGCTAAGTACGTAGTATAAGGTATTATTTGAGACAATTTAAAATTCGGTAAAAAAATAAAAAATCGTTTGCGGCTTACTTTGTTTAGTGAAAGTTAATCTGTAGCAGCAGGTGAGTAACCTCCAGCGGTATTCTCCACTAATTTGACTAAAAACCTGTATAGTTTTATATAGTTACCAGCAGCGAAACCCGGCGTTGCTCGGGTCAAAATACATCGCACACTTAATGGTTATTTAATCAGTTTCTCCATCTTAGGTATATGTGTACTTAAATCTTTGTACCATTAAATGAACGTTGTATGTATGTATTGTATACGAATTCAATTAATTTTTGACTATGCTACATCATTTTTAAATATTGAGATTACTTTTGACTTTTTTAGATCATTTTTAAACGTTTAAGAACATTCTAAAACGTTTACGAGCTTTCAGGACGACGATAAATCGATCCTACATGATTTTAAAAATTACCTATGGATTATTTTCAGAATTTCTAGATCATTCTGGAACATTCTAGAACACTTGAAAGCATTCTAGGCGATGACAGACCAGCCTAAATCATTTTTAAATTTCGAGATTATTTTTAAATATAATTTACTGATCGTTCTGGAACATTCTAGAACATTTAAAAGCTTTCAAGAAGACGACAGACTATGCTACATCATTTTTAAATATTGAGATAACTTTGACTTTTTTAGATCATTTTTAAACGTTTAAGAACATTCTAAAACGTTAAAGAGCTTTCAGGAAGACAATAAACAATCCTACATCACTTTAATAATTATAACATTCTAGACGATTACAGAGTATCCTACTATTATCGAACATTCTTGAACGTTTAAGATTATATACTTTAGAACATACTGGAAAAATCTGGAAAGTCGGGAATTTTCTAGAACATTCTGGTAAAATCTGAAAAATTGCAGAATAGTTCTCGATGTTATCACGCACTAATATAATATACGCCATTCAGCACTGTCCTGAACTTATATGAGTCGTACAAAGTGTTAAAAAAGGATAGAAGTATCTCATTACACATTTTTACCTCCCAATGGCCCCCACTTCCACCTACAATAACTAAACTCCCTTACTGGCAGTGTTTAGCATAAAAGTTGTTCTGCGTCTTCTTTGAATTGAACATCAGAAAATTCAATGCCCTCTCATCTGAATGAAAAATAATAAGGACCGAGATATAATAGAACAAACTTTGGATGCAAGAACTTTATTCATGAATCTTTTTGGTAACTAAATGTCATCCACTCGTCAAAATAATAGTTTCATCTTCTGTGGCGCGTGCTTTGTGCTATTTATATTGTATACTTGTGCGTGTTTTGTGGTCGAGATACAATGTTCGTCCTAAATTATTGTCAATAATGTTTTGTACAGTTTCTGTTTGTGAAATGTGTTAGTTGTAGTGGGGAAGCAACCCGCGGGATGGACCAGATAGAGTGCGAGAGCCTGCCGAACTCGAAGGCGCTGCGAGACGCTATCATCTGCATCGGCTGGCTCAAACTCGCAAGTATCCGGAGCTCAGTGGCCCGACCCGCGCCTGGCCAATCCTAGGCCATTGCT
This sequence comes from Eupithecia insigniata, assembly GCA_947859395.1. Lineage (NCBI taxonomy): Eukaryota > Metazoa > Arthropoda > Insecta > Lepidoptera > Geometridae > Eupithecia > Eupithecia insigniata. The sequence goes on along the minus strand of OX402007.1, from coordinate 14,783,193 downwards.
GGGCCAGGTGGCTAGGAAATATCGAGAGTTCATGAAAGTTTTTGTCTATTTTAAAGATGCGCGACTGCGAATTATCTGTCTAGTCGAATAATCTACAACTATTAATTTCCCCATTCGACTTGCATATTAGTAATATAGGTACTAATCTTCAAAGTCGAATGAAACTACTAATTAGTAATTACTAATGTCTCTACAAATGAATCATTCATGGCTCCGATTCGACTTTGTTAGTCGACCGTAGGTTTTGAGTGATGAATGAATTATTCGTCGCTCCTGCGGGGATTGAAAGGAACAGATTAGTAACTAATTTTATCATTCTTGTGCGGTTGATAAGATTGTGTAGTTTTTCAAGTGTAATATTTTAGCTTTTAGTGTAAAATTTACATCCTATAACATTTACACTCAAAGCATATTTAATATGTTTTGATTGTAAATCTTATAGTCTGGTGGACATCTGGTGAGTCTAATGTTGAATCCGGTAATGTAACTATTACAGATAACCAGCTATCTACCTCTGTGAGTTCAATGATACCTTTTATTTATATTAATTTCGTTCAAATATTTTATGTTAAGGTGGTTCCCTGACCCAAACTAGCGCCGCCGCCACCTATTTTATCGTATTATTACGATAAATAATAGAATTTTCAAAAATCCCTTTGCTAGTTTGTGATACCTATCATAAGCTTTTTTTGAATACCTCTGTAATAGTTTTATATTTTAGTATAATTTAGGAAGAGATGCGAAGTTGCACTTTTTGGTCACCAAAATCAGTTTTCGCATCTCCTCCTTCCTCGTAAACTTTTACATGTGAAGCGATGGATGGTGGCAGCGAACAAACCCTGGGTCGAATGAAATATAGGTATAATACTAGCTCTATCTAACTAAGCCCGCACCGGCTCAGTCGAGCGGGATCGACTATCAACGTCGATTAACGAATCGAAACAGACTCAGGCAGTCGAACGAACAACTCGCGATTTCTAACCAAATTAGTTACTAATTTGCTCTAGTCATTCGAATCGTTCGAATGACTAGTTAAGTCGAATAATTCGAATTAAATCATTCACAGTCGCGCATCTTTAGTCTACTTATTTGTACCTTCACATAACATAACACATAACATTGCTTAGTTTTCTGCTAGATGATACTGTGTGAATTGTCTTACAATCCATAAATAATATTCTCACATTAAAGCAACTCGTGTAGACTTACAGCGCAGAGTAGGCATACCTATTACTGTAGCTATTCTCAAGGTACAAAGTTTGTAAACAACTCATAACACAGAAATACAAAAATATTTTTAGCGTCGAGCTTGAAAAATAATTGTCAGCATTATGAATTGTGGGAAAGACCTTAATCGACAAGTAGGGAAAATTCAGTAACACAATAATTAACAACAGGAGGAGTAATTTTTAAGCTAGGTATGGGGACAATGTTTACAAGAAGGCCTTATCCATAGATCAGGTCGGCTCTAAAACTTTTTTAGCCTTTTACCAATTGAAATATTTGACGAAGCCCCAGTGACGCGTTTAAACATTCCTTTAGGCTGAAATATTTTGCACCCTGCAAAGCAAGCCCGATTTTTTTTGTAGATTTATTGTGTGGCGTTTGGAAAAGTTACGTTATGATGAGCGATAACATGAGCATGTCAGGGGTTAATAACGGGAAATTGATGACAACAGTGATAGGTTTAGAGCCAGCGACCGCCAGACTTTCGTCATTTTATAAAAGCTGAGAGTTTGTCAGCGTATGCCCCCAAGACAGGTAGGAACGATCACTGATTATGAAGTTTGGATCATACACTGAAAAACTATCAACTTTTATATAATGACGAAGGTCTGGTGGTCGTAGGCTGTTATAACATGAAGTAGCACTCATAATATCTGTATTGCATCAATACAACATAGCTCAAAGGCTCTATGTCAACGGGAACTACCCTCTAGGTTTTCGGTCCATGGTGATAATCAAAAATTATTTTTTATGCGAATAAACTACTTTTCCTTTACTGGTACTATAAGACCTTGTGCTTCTTACCTAATTTCATGATTCTAGTTCAATGGGAAATACCTTATGGGTATTGTGTGCTTGCGTTTCCCTTGGAAATATCAAAAGAATTGGGTATAAACGATTGTAAATTTTTAATTGCGTTGAATTTGAAATTTGATTTAAAAGTAAAAAGATTTTTATTTGCCAGAAGATTTAGATTTGTCTGGCTCGATGCAGTTACGGAAGTGAGTATTTGATGTTAATTTAAACTCAATACCTCCATGCATTCCTGAGAAAATAGTGTTGACAGACGGACAGATGGACAAGAAAGTGATCCTATAAGGGTTCTGTTTTTCCTTTTGAGGTACGTAACCCTAAAAGTAAAAATAAATTAATCTGCGTACCAAATTAAATTACTCATTGTACCAAAATTGCGGATATTTGTAGACCTTTTCTTTTGTTGTAATTGTCCGTGAAGTTTGTTTAGAGATACTCGTACGTAGTGTAGAGAGGCAAGGGCAGCTGCGAGCGTGTCTTATAGGCAGCGTATGTTGCAGGCTTCGGTGCTGTGGTACATGATGCTGTTCTTTCTAACGACGGCCAAGAGCCGTGGCGAGATGTCGAACGTGCTGCGCGACATGCTACTGGCCGCCGCCCCGCTGCAGGTCGCGCATGCGCTGCTGCTGTTCTACGGTGCACTCGAGGTCAGTAATAAGAGCCGCGGCGAGATGTCGAGCATGCTGCGCAATATGCTGCTGGCCGCGCACGCGCTATTGCTGTTCTACGGTGCACCAGATGTCAGTACCGCTCTTACATATGTTGTATATTGCATGAAAAAAAAAACAAGCAGAAATCGTAAGGAATTCGACTATCAAGAAGTCTGTCTATCTGTCCCAATAAATTTTGGGCTACTGTTTTACCGTCTGCGGGGATCTGCAAATACAATAATGACTAATGAATGACCTTAAAGTTATTATTGTTGTTCTTCCCTAATATTTTGTTCAGCTCGACATTCAATGTGTTATCGTAGCTTACTTCTAACACACTCGTTTTATAACAAAAATCAAATAGATAAATCATAATCGGTTCATCCGTAGATGTACCAGAGCTTATCGTTTGGGTTGTGTGCAGGGGCGGATGTTGGCGGTGGAGATGAGCTTGTGGCTGTGCCTGGCGCTGGGCGCGTACAACCTGGTACTGGGGCTGGTGGGCTGCGTGTACTTCATACGAATCGGAGAGGAGGATATGCATTTCGTACTCGCCGCGCTCTACGTCATGATCACTCTCTCCGTCTTCAGTACGTATCGCTATAAAGAAGATGAGCCGGTGGTTGTGCCTGGCGCTGGGTGCGTACAACCTAGTTCCGGGGCTGGTGGGCTGCGTGTACTTCATCCACACTGCCAGAAGAACATGCAATTTGTGCTCGCCGCACTTTATGTCATGATCACTCTCTTCGACTTCAGTACGTATCACTACAAAAAAGGTGAGCCTGTGGCTATGCGGGCGCCGAGCGCGTATAGCCTGGTGATGGGGCTGGTCATCCGCACCGGCCAGGAGGATATGCACTTAGTGCTAAGTATCAAACATTCAAACATGGTATATAAAGGTGGTATAGTACAAGTCTAAATAATGCACTCATGTCACACTACATTCTAGCATGCAATCATTATTACTAATTAGGTGACTAAATTGTTGCATTTAACTAATCATTTATGTCACTAAAATTCCTGTCATTAACACATCACTACAAGGAAGGTATTCTGGATAACAGCAGTGCTTCTTATTTTAATTTACCATCAGCCTGTTGGATCACACTGAAGTGCAGAAGAGAGAGAGAGAAGGAAAGCCTGGGCTTTCCTTCTCTCTCTGAACACTCCGGTCTAGAGTATTAGTAAACTAGTCCGAACACAGATCGTCTAATTTGTCCCGCCATTTATATGTATGTGTCTTGTGGTGATCGCTGCTTAGGTATACTATTTGAATCTTTATAATGTAAAATATTATTGAGACATCCCACAGAGCGGTCCGTGATATATACCTACAACAGCCACGCGGTTCACTCAGACGCAAATGGAGGGACGAATCAGAGGGGTTGGTCCATTTCATTATTGTAGACCGCAATTTTATAATTGCAGGAAGAAAAGAAGCACAACATAATACCTAATAGGATCTAGCGGGCTTAGATTAGATTAATTAAAACTGAGCATTGTTTAAAACTTTTGTTTATATCCTATTTAATGAAAAACTCTTATTGCACTGAGCAGTTAAATTATTTTAACCCACTATTTAGCAATATAATTAAGGATTAGTTGTTTTCAAGTTAAGTTAAAGTCAAAAATTCTATTACTTACTGCCAACGAAGTTTTATATATCTGGAACTATTTGGAATTTTGGATGGATGGAATGGTTGTTAGACGGAAAGATAGAGAATTTTGAACTGTATCCGTTTCCAGTGAACGGTTAACGGCCTTCTAGTTACAAGACGGCAGTATATATTATACTTAACCGACGAAATATGCGCAATATTGCCCGATTATCTTTTGGTGAACGTGAGAAAAAATATTTAACGTATAACTTTTTCGAGTTTATCTATTTTTATAAGATTTCGTGTTTTATAAAAAAATACCTTAAAACACAAACTGCTACCTACTAGTAGGTATTAATATTAAGGGGGCTCGTGAAAATTTGCCCAATTCTGTCCTCACCGTTTTAAAGATATCTCTAAAACTAATCAAAAAAAGTAGGCAATAAAACTAATCACAAAGTATAACCAATATCTGATCTACACTTTAAATATTTCATTTTATAATATTTTGTGTAGTTTTCTAATAAATCACTGTAGAAAATACAAAAAATGAGCTCGGGGTTTTAACTCTCACAGGAAAAAAAAAACACCGAATGAATTGACAAACATTAAAACGAATGCTTCAATATAATATCTTTCCTTTAAAATATAAAGATTTTTGAAATAAATTCCACATTCGATACCATAATAATAAAACTCCACATTTTTCTAAACCATCTTGCAAAATAATTGGAGCACATTTTTTAGAAACAATTTTAACCTTATTGGCTATAACCGTATCCGCGTTGGTTAAAATAACTGACGACATACGCTCTGGGATAGAAGACGGAAAATAACTGTCCTTTGCTTGTTGGATTTCAGCAACGCTTTTAATAACGTTGATTTCGATATTCTCTTGGAGTATTCAGCGATCTCTAAACGTATCTCCAGCAGTGGCTGACTGGTTTCGCAGTTATTTGCATGGGCTTTGGCAGCGTATATGCATTGATGATGTGTGCTAATCTTGGTGCGATATATCTGCAGCCGTGCCTTAAGGCGGCGTTATTTCACCTCTCCTTTTCGCTATTTTCATGAACTCAATATCTCATAAAATAATTTCATCGTACCACCTCTATGCAGATGATCTCCAAATTTATACGCAGGCCCCGGTATATCAACTACCTAATGCTATCTCCGTAATTAATGAAGACCTAGATCGCATCCTTGACTGGAGCAAAAGCTTTGGTCTCAAAGTCAATCCTGCAAAAACGCAGGTGATCACTGTAGGAAGCTCGCGGATGATAGCCCGGGTAAACTGGGATAGTCTTCCAACTGTGGTCTTTGATGGGACTCCCGTGGGGCACAGTGAAACGGTGAAAAATGTAGGTGTCGTCATTGACAGGAATCTGTCATGGGGACCGCAGCTCTCTGAAATCAGCCGTAAGATGTTTTCCTCAGCTGGTTCCCTTCGAAGACTACGGAACTCTCTCCCTATCGCCACTAAGATTTCTCTTGCACAATCTCTTCTCCTTCCAGTAATTGATTACGCTGATTCTTTCTTTCTTGATCTTACTGAGCAACAACTTGACAAACTTGAGCGCCTGCAGAATATCGGGATAAGGTTTATATTTGGCTTGCGCAAATATGACTAGCAGGTGCAGGCAAAAGAAACTAGGGCGACAGATATAAAATTAATTTAATTAATGGAATAAGAAAAATTACAAAAGGTGAAATTAATAAGAAGGAAGAGAAGTTAAATTACAAAATTAAAATAAGGAAAGAAAACAAGCTCGCAGGAGGCACATACATTTATGGGGTCGTGGTTGATTCATGCTAAAGTTTCGGTTGCGGAGACGTTTAGTCGGAGTACTCCCCTGTGGTGCTGGACGACCGAAGAAGAGGGAGTCCGCAGAGGATGCTTTACACGGTGCTAGACCGCTGTCAGTGTACTCCTTGTCCCAAGGTGCAGAATCCGAGACGCCAATCTAGTAGTGTCCAGATGACGGAGCGGTAGTGACCTCCCAGTGGAGCAATAATATGTTCGACAACAGTACCGCACTGGCATTGATGAGGCGCGCAACACCTTGCACCCAACCGAAGACATGTTGCTGCTATACGGAAAGTTACGGGATCCAATAGAGTGCCAGTATTATATGAAAGAAGTGCTTGCAACCAATGTCCTGACTCCCATTTAGAAACGGCCAGGAGACGGGCGCAATCTGCAGAGCTGGAGCACGTTTGTAACAAACAATTCCGTGTCAACTCACACAGAGGCCCGTCCCATTGCTGTTGGGACAAAAGAGATTTCGGAGGAGCAGCATCAAGGCAAGCACTATGCCAAGCCATTCGAGCCTCGTCTAAAAACGAAATTTTGAATGAATTTCCAGGTGAGACCAAAGACGGTTTTAAAATTTTTTCCACTAAAGAACTTTATTCAATGAATATTTCGATTATAGATTCTAAATCTTAATCCGAGTTTTTAAGCTGCGTTGATACTGAATAAACAACCTTATTTCATTCTACTTGTCCACGTTACTACCTGAACACGTTAAACTATCAGGTTGCCGGGAACAAATCGTTTCTGTGTGATAAGGCCGCTCATTGTAGGTTTGTGTTTTATTTTGATGTCTATGCTGTATTTTATTTGCTGTGTACACACATACATTTTTTATTTATTTATTAAGGAAACATACAGCTTACATATTACATAATAGTTTTGGCTACTTATTAAATATTAAATATAGCCAAAATTTGTTTTCAATGATGGGTTATTACAGAGTGAAGGTCGAAAGTACTTAATTTACTAAACAATGAAAATATTCTAACTAAATGACAATGTTCGAAACAAATGACAAGGTGTACTTAATTTACTAAAATGACAATCTTTAATAATTAAAGAAGCAGGTAATTTAAAATATTATTTATCTATAATACTAAATATATTTACTTTCTTAACATTCGACAAAAATCTGTTTATTTTACAGTTAAATATATCGATGTGGTGGTAACGATCATTATGTGTTTTGCAAGCTCTGATCAAAAACCTATTCCTTGCGTAGTTAGTACTGCAAAAAGGCACTGCGAATAATGCTGTGTTGGAGCGACTATTAACCCTAGGACATTTGAATGAAATACAACTCATAAGAAGAAAAGGAGAATCAACAATGTTATTTTTAATCTTAAACAGAAACATTTGATCCCTGTGTTCGCGTCTTGATTCTAATGATTGAAGTTGAAGCGTAGCACACTTAAATCTATAGCCCAGTCTTCTTAAAAACTTATTCTGAATACTTTCTACCTGGTCTATATGTGTAGCATAATGAGGGCTCCATACTGTAGATGCATATTCTAGATAACTTCTGACTAAGGAGTTATATCGCATTATGTAAGTATTCACATTCTTGAAGTCTTTACACTGCCGAAAGACAAAACCTAGCATTTTGTAAGCCTTGGCTGTAGCCTGGTCAATATGCGAAGCAAATAGCAGTTTGCTATCAAGGCATACGCCCAGGTCGCTCACCTCGGTTACTCTGTCTATTGTAGTATTACTAAATTTATAATCATAACTAATCGGTTGTTTCTTGCGAGAGAAAGTTATTGAGTGACATTTACCAATATTCAACTTCAGATTATTTATAGAGCAATATTCATAAAATTTATTAAAGTCTTCTCGAAACAGCTGACAATATTCTAGGGATTTGACAAGAGTGAATATTTTAGTATCGTCAGCATACAATAGAGCTTTAGAATGATTAAAACAATGCACAACACCATTAATAAAAACATTAAAAAGAAGAGGACCGAGATGGGAGCCCTGCGGCACGCCAGAAGTTATGGGAATAAAGCTAGAGGTATCCTTATCCCTTGACTGCTACTGCCTGGGACCTGTCGCGCATATAAGAGGCTAACCATCTCAAGAGATCACCATGTATACCGATGTTATCAAGTTTATTTATCAACAAGTTATGTGAAATTTTATCGAATGCTTTAGAAAAATCGGTATACACGACATCCACCTGATATCCCTTATCCATTGCCTCAAGAGTAAAATGTAAAAACTCACACAAATTGGATTCTGTAGACCAGCCACTAGTAAATCCATGTTGATTAGGAGTAATTAATGGTCTTATTGCAGGAAATAACGTATCGTATATAATTTTCTCAAACAGTTTAGGCACAACGGATAGTTTAGAGATACCACGATAGTTACCAATATTATGCTTATCACCATTTTTAAAACTAGGAACGATCATTGTCTGTTTCCATATTCTGCGCATAACGCCTAAATTTAGAGTACTTTTAAAAAGCCTTGCTATAGGGCTTGCTAATTGTTTATGACAGCGTTTAAGAAAGATTGGATGTATACCATCAGGACCAGTTCCCTTATTAACATCCAATTTTTTAAGATATTTCTCAACAGAGTTATCGATGTATACAGAACTGATTACATAAGCATTTCTTATCGTATCATTGGGTACATAACTATTTGACGGTGGTTCGAAAACAGACTGAAAAAACGAGTTAAAAAGATTAGCGACTGACTGGCCCTCAGATGCATGAGTATCACCAATGTATAGAGTGTCAGGAATATCTCTGGTGTTACGTTTAGATTTAATAAACGACGAGAAGTACTTTGTGCTTAAACGAATATTTTACTCGGTAAGACCTATATACTTATCGTAATTCAAAATCTCCAAATCTTTCACATCCCAGCGCGCTCTTGAGAAATGATCATAATAGCTCTGTCTTCCGTAAATTTTCTATTTCCTGTGAAGTTTCAATTTTCTATTTATCACTTTAATTAAATTCTTATCGAACCAGATCGGATATTTACTATTATTTTTTGCCAGTTTTTGAGGAACAAACTTATCTATTAAATCATTAATAATTTTATGCAGAGATTTTCATCACACATTTATTATAACAAACATAGATTATGTTCTGACCTAAAATGCATGTTTTTTACATGTCATTTTTAGGAATAACATTATAATTTACTCATTTAATTTTATTTGACACAGAAAAATTCAATAAATTGCACTTTATTTAATTTTTCCAACTGCAAGTTGGTCCTGGTCGAGCATAAATGATTTCAGGAAAAACTTTTTTTACTTTTTCACTTTCATAGTGACAAAATGAGGTCACTTATTTATTTGTTGCAATGTTATTTACTTTCACTTCACTACTTGTCTCTCAATTCACCTGTATCTATTTTTCCATTTTTGATAAATTATGATATCAAAACTTTAGTAACGCAGAAAGATACAACTTGAATGGGACTCTAAAAAAATGAAATAAAGTCGATTTCGCAAAAAGTGTTAGCTATTTAATTTTCCTTCTACGGGGACAATTGGTCATATTTAATCATTTGTTTCATAGCTCATTATTAGAATTATTTTAGATAAATATTTTAAATGGTTCGGACAATATTGGGAAAACCTTGGAATTATCATTGTACCAGTAGGCATCTATCGGTGCGCTGCTACAGAACAAGAGAACATTATTTTTAAATCCCTACACAAGTCCTCAGATCTCGAAGCTTATTCCGCTCAAATTGCTTCGCGTATTTTCCTCTGAAAACAAGATTTGGATACTACATTAGGTGTTCTCTAATCTGCTCAGGATTCCTCAACAATTCCAAGACTATTTATTTTTAGAAAATACGATTGCCCGGATTATTTTGAGGTAGTGTCGTTTGAGTTGAGTCTGAAACGAAACTGCCTTCAAATATTTACGTTTGCATAAGATAATGCAAACGTTTCATTACCACGATCCTCTGAGATTTTAGACTTCTGTTTTGAACTAGCTTTCCTTTCTCATAATATGAAAACAATGTCGTATTATACCTATCTACTGAATACTTATAATTAAAGACTGCTCATTAAAAATCGTCCCACGCGGCCATGCTCTCTCAAAGGGCTGCTCGATATTTAATGACTACTTTCCGTATTTAATTTTACGCACAACAATGTAACATTGTGTACTCCGAGTATCAAGATAAAAAAATGAAGTGAAGAGAAAATCAATAACCTTGTTTCTTTTTTGATAATAATAACTATATTTATAACTGTTTATAGTGTAAAATTTGACTTGTCTAGCTACCTGCTTATTTTGTAAGCATAAGGCAATAAAGTTATTGATTCTGATTCTATCATTAGAGTAGAAAGAGAATGTTTACATAAGGTGTAGGGTAAGCGGTGGTTGGTTGTTGTTGCAGCGGTGCTGTGCCACGACGTCCTCGTGGTGTACGCCTTCAAGCAGGTGCTGCTCTGCTCAGGCAAGATGTGTCCCGGCGCCGACTGAATATATCTACATGAACCCGAATCTTTGTTGTTTCTCTCGGCCTTCCCAACAACTTCGGTGACCACATGTCTAGATGTTTACCAAGGATTTAAGGATGCTTCTTTTGCGATTCGAGAAAATAATTAAAAATGCATTTTAGCTGGTGACAAATGAAACAAATTTAAAAACAATTCTATTTGCTACCAGTATCGTCTGCAAATTGCGAAACAATTAATTTCTATTGCTACCAGGGGGCACAGGCAAAGGTGGACTGGGAATGACTGAATTACAGTAGGAGAAGTAGGTGAGCTATCTGGTTTCCTTTCCACCAAACTACTTCTCTCACGTACCATGTCCTTTACAAAGAAACGAAGGATTTAGTTCTTATATATATACTAGCTGACCCGTGCCCACTTCGTTAGGCGGTAAACATTTTTATTGAACTGAACCGAACCGTGACAACGAGTCGAAGATCAAAGTTGTATCCGTCTTCGCCACGACAGTAGGTATATAGCGAGTAGCGACTGAAGAGCATCAAATGCCTGGTGCGTTTCGCCAATGAATTGCAATCGTCATCCCGGGTACGCAGCACAATGTCCCGCCTGTCACAGTGCTGATCTACCAAGACGACGGCAACATCATTAGTAGCGAGAGCTTTGTACAAACCGGATGCTGTCCAGTAGGTCGGCACTAATAACAATTTTGTAATCATTTTGTTGGCTTTTGGGTATGGATTCGTATTTAATGTCCTTCCTCGTAGTATGAACTCAAATCATGCTAAGTATTATTCGAATCCATTCAGTAGTTTTTGCGCTATTTTAGGTCGAGAAATGTCACTTCCATCCCCACTCCCAAGGAAACCTTAACGAATTCCAGAATAGAAAGTATTACATGACCTTCCTCGTAGTATGAACTTAAATCATGCCAAGTTTCATTTGAATACATTCAGTAGTTTCAGCGCTATGCACAGCCAAGAAATTTTACCCTACTGCGGGGGGGCCACGGTCCCACTGCGGGGCAATGTGGGGGGCCCACTGCGGGGGTAAACTGCCGGGGGCCCCCACTGCCGGTGCCCTCCGCTGTGGGGGCCTACTGAGTGGGTCCCACTGCGGGGGCCCACTGCCGAGAGCCCCACTGCCGGAGCCCCCACTGTGGGGGGCTAATGAGGGGGTACCACTGCCAAGAGCCCCACTGCCGGAGCCCCCACTGTGGGGGGCTAATGAGGGGGTACCACTGCGGGGCAATGTGGGGGCCCACTTCAGGAGGCCATCTGCCAGCGGCCCCCACTTCCGGGGCCCCACTACCGGTGCCTCCCACTGTGGGGGCTACTGAGGTCCCACTGCGGGGCAATGTGGGGGCTCCACTGCGGGGGGCTACTGGGAGGGTCCGGTTGCGTGAGGGGCCCCACTGCTGGGGTCCCCACTTCTGGGGCCTCCACTGCCTGGGGCCTCCACTGCCTGGGGCCCCACTGCCAGTGCCCCCCGCATTGGGGGCTATCGCTCTCTACCGCCCTTGCCTCGTGCGCCATCCTGCAACGCGCAAAATTTCACTTCCATCCTCTCTCATAAGGGACCTTTCTGAATTCCGGGATAAAAAGTATTTTATGCCCTTTCTTGTTATATGAACTAAAATCATGCTAAATTTCATTTGAATACCTTCAGTAGTTTCGGCGCTATGCGCAGCCAAGACATATTACTTTGATCCCCTCTCCCAAGGGAACCCTATTGAAATCCGAGATAAAAAGTATTCTATGTCCTTTTTCATAGTATGAACTCAAATCTAGCCAAGTTTCATTTGAATACATTTAGTAGTCTTGGCGCTACGCGCAGTCAAAAATTTTAATTTTATCCCCTCTCCCAACGGAACTCTATTAAAATCTGGGATGAAAAGTATCCTATGCCCTTTCTCGTAATATGAACTTAAATATTGCTAAGTTTTATTTGAATACCTTCAGTAGTTTCGGCGCTATGCGCAACCAATAAAATTTACTTTCATCCCCTCTCCCAAGAGAACCCTATTGAAATCTGGAATAAAAAGAATCCTATGTCCTTCATCATAGTATGATCTAAAATTCTGCCAAGTTTCATTTAAATACATTCAGTAGTTCCGGCGCTATGCGCAGCCAACAAATTTTACTTTCATTCCCTCTCCCAAGGGAACCCTATTGAAATCCGGGATAAAAAGTATTCTATGTCCTTCCTCGTAGTATGAACTCAAATTCTGCCAAGTTTCATTTCAATATGTTCAGTAGTTTAGGAGCTATGCGCGGCCAAGATACAGACAGACAGACATGATGGGAAAAAAATACATTTTTGGCATCAGTATCGATAACAGAGTGCCCTCCAGAAAAATTTTCAAAATATCTTCAATGTACAGAATTGGACCTGTTACAGTTTTATTATAAGATATATATTATATTTTAAATAAATAATACTGGATAATTCACACAACATTAACTAGCCCCAAGCTAAGCAGAGCTTGTGTTATGGGTACTAGATAACTGATATACATAATACAATATATTACATATATAGATATTTTTTATTATACATATAAAACAACCAGAACACCCTGAACAAATATCTGCAGTCGTATCGTACAAATATTTGTCCCGAGGCGGGAATCGAACCTGCAACCTCCTGCGTCGCAGGCGGACCTTCGTCCACCGTGCCACAGAGGTCGTCATTTATTACATTCATACAGTCATCTGGTCTTAGTGCTTATGTGAGTTTATATAATATTCACAGTACCTATGTACTGTACTGTAAAATTTAGGGTGTTACAATGGAAGACTGACCAGGTAGGTCTCATGCCTTTCTACTTAGGGTGCACTTACATAATATTTATCTACTAGGATTCTATACTAAATATTACGAGTCGCTAAAAGAATCGTTGAAAAGTCGTCAAGTTCGTAAAAACATCTCAACATCTCTAAGTTTGGTTTCGATCAGGATATTATTTTCAATAAATTTTATGTTTTTTCGTATTTATTATAAATGTTTACGACCATCGAGTAAGGGGAGGATTAGCGCATTTTTAGTTTTCGTACAGGCATAACTAGATTGCGTTTATATCTTGTTTGGTATAGGATTAAACATAAAAAAATGAATGAAACTAGTAAATCCGTTCTCAAGTTATAGCCGGACAAAGAGAAATAGGGATTATTTTCTATATATATAAATAATATAGATATAGAATATATAATATTTATATATCCTACTAATATTATAAACGTCAAAGTTTGTATGGATGGATGTGGATGGATATTTGTTACCCTTTCACGCAAAAACTACTGAACCGATTAGCCTGAAATTTGGGGGTATGGGTAAAGTTAGGGACCTGAAACATATATTATAGGCATTTTTATCTCGATAAAACGGGAGCGAAGGCGCGGGCAGCAGCTAGTAATATTATAAACGTGAAAGTTTGTGTGTATGGATGTCTATATGTATGGATGTAATACATCAGAATAACACATAAGCTATTATAATATAATATAATTTATATAGATATATTGTGTGAATTGTCCAAAATATAACGATAAGTGTCAAGTATAAGCAGGAAAATTTGCCATTTGTTCGTTCTGCCATCTGCGAGCTATTCTGGCGTGCGCTGAAAACTGGGTAGCTTGCCATCTGTTCGTTCTGCCATCTGCGAGCTATTCTGGCGTGCGCTGCAAACTGGGTAGCTTGCCATCTGTTCGTTCTGCCATCTGCAAGCTATTCTGGCGTGCGCTGCAAACTGGGTAGCTTGCCATCTGTTCGTTCTGTCATCTGCGAGCTATTCTGGCGTGCGCTGCAAACTGGGTAGCTTGCCATCTGTTCGTTCTGCCATCTGCGAGCTATTCTGGCGTGCGCTGCAAGCTGAGTAGCGGACCCGCCCGCGCTCCTAGGCTATGGTCGGATGTTCTTCTTATGATGATGTTCTTATTCATGATGGGATATATTTTTGGCTGGCTATCCTATTAGCAACAGAAGTTCGCAAATTTTACTTATTTATTTTTAAGGAAGGCCTACAGCTTATTCTATTACAAAGTAAATTACAAGAATCTAGCAACTAAAAAGCTAATAAATGGCCTTCACGGCTAGGTGACATACATTAGAAAGAAATAAAATTTAGAGTTATACAATCGTCGAATTTAGAAGATTCAAATGAGAAGAACTAGAACAAAAGTGTGTTATATGTATAAGAGTAGGTACCTTATTGTCTTATCTAAGTGACTTAATAAAAAAGCTACTTGTAAACAACTTAAGGACACATGAGATATAATGGCGTCCCACCTATAAACCTCCCTCAACACTAAGTAATAACGTCCAATTCTGTACATCGAAAATATTTTGAAAATTTTTTTTGGAGGACACTCTTTTGTCAATACTGATGCCAAAAATGTAATATTTTTACATCATGTCTGTCTGTCTGTCGGTCTGTATGTTGGCCGCGCATAGCTCCGAAACTACTGAACGTATTGAAATCAAACTTGGCAAGATTTGAGTTCATACTACGAGGAAGGACATAGAATACTTTTTGTCCCGGATTTCAATAGGATTTCTTTGGGAGAGGGGATGAAAGTAAAATTTGTTGGCTGCGCATAGCGCCGGAACTACTAAATGTATTCAAATGAAACTTGACAGGATTTGAGAGCATACTATGATAAAGGACATAGGATACTTTTTATCTCAGATTTCAATAGGTTTCCCTTGGGAGAGGATATGAAAGTAACATTTTTTGGCTGCGCGTAGCGCCGAAACAACTTAAGGTATTCAAATGAAACTTGACAGGATTTGAGTTCATACTATGAGGAAGGACATGGATACTTTTTATCCCGAATTTCAATAGGTTTTCTTTGGGAGAGGGGATGAAAGTAAAATTTCTTGGCTGCGCATAGCGCCGAAACTACTGAATGAAATTTAGCATGATTTAAGTTCATATTACAAGAAAGGGCAGAAGGGTTCCCTTATGAGAGAGAATGGAAGTGAAATTTTGCGCGTTGCAGGATAGCGTGCGGGGCAAGGGTGGTAGAGAGCGATAGCCCCCCACTGTGGGGGGCACTGGCAGTGGGGCCCCCACATTGCCCCGCAGTGGGACCTCAGTAGCCCTCACACTGGAGGGCACCGGCAGTGGGGCCACGAAAGTGGGGGCCGCCGGCAGATGGTCCCCCGAAGTGGGCCCCCCACATTTCCCCGCAGTGGTACCCACTCATTAGCCCCCAAAGTGGGGCTCTCGGCAGTGGGTCCCCCATATTTCCTCGCAGTGGGACTCCCAGTAGCCCCCCGCAGTACCCCTCGCAGTGGGACCCACTCAGTAGGCCCCCACAGTGGAGGGCACCGGCAGTGGGGGCACCCGGCAGTTTGCCCCCGTAGTGAAACCCCCAGTAGCCCCCCGTAGTGGCTCTACGCAGTAGGGTAAAATTTGTTGGCTGCGCATAGCGCTGAAACTACTGAATGTATTCAAATGAAACTTGGCATGATTTAAGTTCATACTACGAGGATTACAAAATTGTTATTAGCGCCGATAAACGAGCTACTGGACAGCATCCGCACACAAAGCTCTCGCTACCCATGATGTTGCCGTCGTCCTGATAGATCAGCACTGTAACAGGCAGGACATTGTGCTGCGTACCCGGGATGGCCGCTTGCAATGCATTGGCGAAACGCACCAGGCATTTGATGCTCTTCAGTCTCTACTCGCTTATATACCTACTGTCGTGGCGAAGACGGACACAACTTTGATCTTCGACATGTGAATCCGAAAACTGACGAGACTGGACACTAAAAAAGTTTCCACAATGCAATTCTACGCCTAGATACATTTTACTAATAAGAGGTCGCATTGCTCACTTGCAAAGGTTTCTAGGTTTGTTTAACCGTTTTCTGGTGGGCACTTACGCCAAAATTAAAACGAAGCGTTTGGTATACATTAGAACATAACTAATGAGAGAAGACTGCGCGCTGAGAATTATGTAGATCTGCGAGACGCCATGAATCAAGATAGAAATTGTGAAGATTTAGGACGACTGGTGATTCTTCCTTCCAGTTTTAGAACTGGACAATATATGTGTAGTGCCCTTTTCTCCAGTAGGTACTATCAAAACTTTTGAAACGCATAATATACCTAGGTAAATGTGGAGCTGTGTGTGTGACGTCCGGTCAATAAAATCTAGGTATATGTAAATCTATACTATACTACACTAATAAAAATAAGTAAGGTTTGTGTGGTTGTAGGGAGTAATCTCTGAATCTATTGAGCCAATTTTGAAAATTCTTTTACCTATTGAATTTGTTTTAACACGCATCGTTTAAACCACTTTATTTGCGAGTATTATAGACTACTAAAAATGTTTACCGCCCAACGAAGTGGGCACGGGTCAGCTAGTGGTAAATAAAATTTGAGTCAGCCTATCCACCAAAACTATTCCGGTTATTTATCACTAAAGAATTTACTGCTAAGCAGCCGCTGTGCCGAATGTATTGTGCATTCGGCACGGCGGCTGTGCGTGCGTGCAGTGCAGGTCAATATTATCATTGTGTTTGCATACTTTGTTGAGATTGGTGCACGCTCTAATGATAAATGAGTTCTGTCTATAATTGGTGTTACAGGATTGAACGTTGAGGGGCGGATTATGTCGCACACGTTTAGGGGGAACGTTAATTTTGCTGAGTAACTCTGGAAAGTCGATGGAATTGTTTAAAATTTTAACAGTAATATTATATCGGATATGTCACGTCTAGCAGATCATGGCAGAAGGTGGAAACGTTTGCAATTATATAAGTAACTATCAGAATGATAAGGGATAATATGAAGTTTGAAGCATAGGAATTTGATGAATTTCTTTTAAATTCACTCAATTCATGATATACATATATATCTTACTTCAGGTTCCATATTTGACTTGCGTACTCTCATATACTACGGACAAAGGTGCAATAGAGTATCTTTAACGTTTTGGCTTTTTTAAACCCATTAGAGCTTCTCGTAATAAAATCCAATGCTTTATTAGCTTTTTTTACAACAACGCGAGAAATGTGATCTTCAAATAGCAGTTAAGAATCATGTACGACACCTAAATCACGTTGGTGTGGGTAAGACGTAGCTATAGCCTTAGTTTTACGAGTGAATGTGGTTATAGAGCACTTAGACGGGTTAAAATCTAGTTTGTTTTTAATGCAGTAAGCATCCAAGCGTCTTAAATCGTCTTGAAGTTCACCAGCGTCAGTGATGCTATTTATCTTCCTGAAAATTTTCATATTGTCAGCGAAACATAACAGCTTGGAGGCGTGAAAACAATCATCATTACAATAATATCATTGACAAATATCCCAAAAAGAAGGGGTCCCAATAGGGATCCCTGGGGAACACCGCTTGGGATGGTAGCCCAACTAGATATGTAATTATTAGCAACGACAGCTTGGGAACGCCTATCAATATATTATGAAAACCATCTTAGTAAGTCTCCATGGATTCCGATGCTCTGGAGTTTAGCAATCAGGGTGATGTGGTACATATATCCTGTCAAAAGCTTTGCTATAGTCCGTGTAGACTACATCGACCTGACGGCCTTTGTATATTGAATCTGTAATGTAATCTTTGAAGAGTCTTCAATGATTTTGATTAAACATCAACAATCTCTTACCTAGCCAGGTTAGAGACTGTTGATCGTTATCGAGGCTAAATGAGTTTTTAGGGCTGCGTAGACTTGATCATCATACACAACACGTTCAAAGACCTTGGCTACGATACATAGTTTAGAGATTGGACGGTAGTTAGTTACATCCATCGTAGAATCTTTCTTATGAATTGGGGTAATAAAGCGGACCTCCACAGATCTAGAAAGTAAGTTTCGGAAATGGATCATTCAAATAATATAGTTTTAGGAACCAGGAGCGGGTTTTATTAAGAGATCAGGAATTACAAAGCAACATAAGCGGTTTATTAACAATTTACATGAACAACGAACAACTAGGTGATTACACCACAAAATAACGTCTGCACAGGGCAAATAACGTAAGTAAAGTGAGTAATTCAACAACACTTAGGTACTTGTCGGAACGATACAACTATACGCAAGAGAAAGAACGTCCGTACAGCGCGACGACTTGTAGCAGACTGAGCCTCGGGACGAGGTGTTGACTCAACCGCGGCGCGTGGCAGAATGCGGCGGCGTACGCTTTATATACACTTGTGAGTGCCTCCGTTGTAATGTTTCCTAACTATAGATATTGGCACAGAAATAATCTCTGCGCATCTTATTAAGATAATAGAGTGCAAAGAATCAGGTCCAGCAGACTTAGAAGGATCCAACTTACTAAGGATCTTAGAAATAAGTGATTTGTCAATTAAGATTGTATTTATACAAGATGCCGATTCAGTGCTACTATGTGATGATGAAGGTAAGTGCGCGGAAGAGGTGTCAGCAGAGAGGTAAGTTGAAGAAAAATACATAAAGAAGGCCTCGCATATGATTTCACCGTGGTGGCTATTGTATTGTTATGTTTGATACAGTTAGGCAAACTATTTGACCAAAAATAATAGTATAATATAATGATTTTCTTTCAATAGAATCTTCTACACAAGATAAATAAAGTTCATAACAAGTATTTTCTAGTTTCCGAACTCGGTCCCGTAAATATTTAAAACTAAGTAGGTCAGCGGTCTCTTTTGTCAAGTTCTTCTTCGAATATTGTCATTTTATATTTTTTTTATTTGTTTCTTTTAATATGTCTTTTAATTTCATATATAATTCAGTAAAAAGAGGTAATAGAATATATAATGATACTAAACAATGGATCGAAACCCTGAAATGTAGAGGAACAAACATCAACAGCAGAAACGGTATTTTAAAAATAGCCGACTTAACAAAATTCTTTATACATACCTAGCACACTGAAATCAGCCCGCGAGAGTTTACCAAGACTTCGAACAGTTAGCACCGAGGAAATACCAGAGTTCCTCCCTATAGAAATAGATCATGCCATAGAAAAACTCAAGACTATGAAAAGTCCAAGTGCCGACTACATAACAAACGACACCCTCAAAACACTTAAGGGGCCAATTACGCCTATTCTGACCCGGCTATTTAATGAGATCATTACCAAAGTACAGATTCCGATGCAGTGGGAAACAGCAATCATTACAATTTTGCATAAAAAAAAGACCACCATAAACAACTACCGCCCGATTAGTCTGCAACAGTCAACATACAAACTATTTACACACATCATACTTAATAGAATCAAAAAACAGTTGGAGTCCCAGCAACCTCGAGAGCAAGCCGGATTTAAAAATAACTATTCAACACTGGATCACATTTTTACTCTGCGACAGATAATCGAAAAATACTTAGAATACGACAAGTCACTCTACATAGCATTTATTGACTATTCAAAGGCCTTCGACACGATACTACACGATAAACTTTGGAAAGCTCTAGAAAAACAAGGAGTACAAGACCGATACATTCAAATACTCGAACAAATCTACAGTAGGAGTAAAGCCACTGTTAAACTAGAGAAGAAGGGCGAGGCATTTGAATTAAAAAGAGGCGTAAGACAAGGAGACCCAGTTTCATCAAATCTTTTCATGTAATATATATGATATATATAATGTTATCTCCGATCGGTGTGGCGCGGTGGGCGAAGGTCCGCCTGCGACGCAGGAGGTTGCGGGCTCGATTCCCGCCTCGGGACAAATATTTGTACGATCTGCAAATATTTGTCCAGGGTGTTCTGGTCGTTTTTCTACGTATAATAAAAAAAAAACTATCTATGTAATAGATTGTATTATGTATATCAGTTATCTAGTACCCATAACACAAGCTCTGCTTAGCTTGGGGCTAGATAATGCTGTGTGAATTGTCCAGCATTATTATTATTATTCTGTTTCTCATTTCCATGATCACGGGCCATACAGTGACCCGGTCCTTTGGGAGGCATGCGTGGAGCCGAAGCCAATAGCACAGAGGCCCTTTATGAGAATTAATCTAAAGGCAAGAGCTTCACATAGCGGGTATCATCCTTGGTTGCACAATATGATACACCCGAAGATGATATCCGCCAGGTGTAGAGACTATTGCAAAGGAAAATGAAAATAACAATAAAGCCATGTTATTGTGGTGAATGGATGGACTGGGTCGTTGGGCTATGGGAGAAACTATGGACGCCTGCCATAAACATACTCCAAATACTGTTACAAGGGGCAGACGGTGGCTTGCCGAATGCTGGATGGGTTCCTCAAAATGTTGGCGTAAGTGCCGGTAAAGGAACAACATCGACAGTCACAGCCTTTCATGAACGCGAAGCGCACGCGCCTCTGCTCGACAAATTCCTTTGTTCAGTCCGCGATCTATTTCTAGCTTGCTTGCTATACCTGCCTGTTATACCTAGTGTGAACTATCCTATTTCTCTGTGCCTAATTTTCTACCTGTCGCTTACCTACTCCTTCTGTAAATAAACTTTCATGTAAACTCATAATAAACTGAAGCGAATGTGTTCGAGTGTTTTCTCTTCGCCTCACTAACCTACACGACGAGCTACCTAAACATCTATTAACTAGTTCTAAAACTGGAAGGAAGAATCACCAGTCGTCCTAATTCTTCTCAATTTCTATCTTGGTTCATGGCGTCTCGCAGATCTACATAATTCCCAGCGCGCAGACTTCTCTCATTTGGTCTGTTCTGATGTATGTATACCAAACACTCCGTTTTAATTTTGGCGTAGGTTCACCAGAAAACGGTTGAACAAACCTCGAAACACTTGCAGGTGAGCAATTTGACCTTCTCTTATTGGTAAAATGTATCTAGGCGTAGAATTGCATTGTGGAAACTTTTGTAGTATCCAGTCTCGTCAGTTTTCGGATTCACATGTCGAAGATCAAAGTTGTATCCGTCTTCGCCACGACAGTAGGAATATAAGCGAGTAGAGACTGAAGAGCATCAAATTCCTGGTGCGTTTCGCCAATGCATTGCAAGCGGTCATCCCGGGTACGCAGCACAATGTCCCGCCTTTCACAGTGCTGATCTACCAGGACGACGGCAACATCATGGGTAGCGAGAGCTTTGTACCAACCGAATGCTGTCCAGTAGGTCGTTTATCGGCACTAATAACAATTTTGTAATCATTTTGTTGACTTTGGGGTATGGACTCGTATTTTATGTCCTTCCTCGTAATCTGAACTTAAATCATGCCAAGTTTTATTTGAATACATTCAGTAGTTTCAGCGCTATGTGCAGTCAAGAAATTTTACCCTACTGCGGGGGGCCACTACGGGGGGCTACTGGAGGTCCCACTACGGGGCAATGTGGGGAGCCCACTGCGGGGGTAAACTGCCGGGGGCCCCCACTGCCGGTGCCCTCCACTGGGGGGGTTTACTAAGTGGGTCTCACTGCGGGGGGTACTGCGGAGGGCTACTGGGGTCCCACTGCGAGGAAATGTGGGGGCCACTGCCGAGAGCCCCACTGCCGACGCCCCACTGCCGGTGCCCCCACTGTGGGGGGCTAATGAGGGGTTACCTCTGCGGGGCAATGTGGGGGGCTCACTTCGGGGGGTCATTCGTCGCATAGCCGCCGCTCTGACTGGTCCTAGTACAAGAACGTACACGAACTCGTAACAAATATTTACATCTACCCGCGAACTCGGTACGCGATGGCTAAGTGTGATTTGTGTGACAAGGGAATCACTAAAAAAAGCCCAGGATTGGAATGCTGTAAGTGTGGTAAAGTCGTACACTGCAATCAAGTATGCAGCGGACTTCCTACCAAACAACTCGCCGCTCTTCGGAACACGGATAGCCTCGAGTGGACTTGTGATGAATGCAACCGAATCACTCCAAAAAGGAAATCCTCTTTTATTATCCCCGAAGACGACGAAGAAGACGATGATATCCAAGATATTGCTATTCAGCAAACTTCCGACGCCATTGACGTCAAGAAACTGCTAAGTGACATAACCTCAGAAGTGAGAAAGATCATCAGGAAAGAGAACGTACTCCTTGAAGAAACACTGAATTACTTCGGAAAAAAACTAGAAGATTTTGGAAACAAGATTGATGCTTGCTCAGGGAGGATTGATGACATAGAAAAACAGCAAACCTTCTTGCTTAACAAAAAATAAGCATTTAGAAACTAAAATTTCGACACTCGAAGTTCAAATAAGAAGGATGGAGCAAGCTGCACTAGATACAATGGTGTAAATATCCGGAATCCCAAAATCAACGAACGAGGACATCACTCTCATCACCAAGAATGTGGCAAAATTATTGTCAGTGGAAGAAAAGCGATGTAAAGGCTGTCAAACGCATTGAGGGTAAGCCAGGATCTGACGGGCCCCTGCTGGTGGAGCTCAAGAATGAAGCAAGCGCGGCTTCATGGGCCCAAGCATCTAAAAGAGAAACCTCTCCGGTTCTTGCCGAACATGTAGTTCCCAGCATCTCGAGAGAGCTCGCTAGCTCCAAAATTATGGTAATACGTGCCCTCTCAAAAGCGAATAAAAGTCTACTTTGGAAAGCTCAACAAACATTGCGTCCTACGTTCAAGTATGTATGGTTCCAATCGGGAAAAGTATTAGACCGCAAAGGAGATAAAGACAAGATCATCGTTATCTGGTGCGAAAAAAATCTCGCACACATCAAGGTCTGAGCCGCCAAAGCGGTCAACCCTTTCAGAAGTTTATCACCCTTAGTTATATTAAGTTAAAAATGTCTTCTAATACAATATCCGAAATTACACAATGCATAGACCTAAATGACTTCTTCTCAAAAATTCCTAAAGACTCTAGTAATTTAAATATAGTACATGTTAATATTCGATCACTTATTAACTTTAGTTTACTCAAAAATCTTATTAGCACATCGGCCTCTATTCTGGATTTGATAATACTTACGGAGGTAGGCATTAAAAACAGTCTAGTATATCTCTTCCAAATTCCGGGGTACAATATGTTAAGCAAACTTAGAAGTCATAAAAAAGGAGGAGGAATCATAATTTATGTACATGAAATTAGTAAATTATCGACACCATGTAACTACACTGCATTAATTTGTGCTATATACAGACCTCCTAACTATAATAAGCATCCGTTCATAAGTGGGTTAAAAGAATTATGCCTCATACTAGTCTTGTGTAGTTCAGGAATAATGAACTAAAATGAATTAGTTCTGACCAGTGAACTAGTAAAAACGATTCAGCTCTACTAGTTCCTTGTACTTCACTTGCTCTTCAGTCACAAAATCTTGAAATCACTAAAAACTTGGCGTTTGAATCACTATTTTCTATGGCATAAAGTTTAAAATCCAATAACAAGAATAAAAAGAAATGTTTGAGAATGCATTTCGATTATTCGTTCCCTAGTACAATGTTTCTTTTAGTTCACTGATAAATTCCGTGATTCCGTGTCAGACGGAACTAGAAGACAAGGGAATAATTAAGGGAGAACAGAGATAGAGAGAGAGCGCATATTCCGCGGTATTAGGGAGACGGAGATATGCATCTAGTACTCTAGTTCAGTAGTAACTTGTCTCAAAGGAACGAATAAGGTAGAACAGAGATAGACAGCGCATAATCCCCGGTAGTAAAAGAGACGGAGGGGTAATGGATGAGAAACTTTATTTGTTTGAAGATAGAGATCAAATTGTCTTATTAGTATTTTATGTTTGCAACTTTTGTAAGTGTAATATGTATGTACCTACTTGTATTATTTTTGTTACAAGCAAGGAAGGAGCATTGCATTTCGATATTTCGTCGGTAAATGGATATTTCATCCATTTTCGTGTATGTTTTGGTGAAATAATATTATAATTAATATTTAGTAAATGTAAATAGTATCCAATCTAGTTTCTGACACAAAACAATCGATTGCGTATTTTGAAGAATTAAAATAGGACCCCTTTTGTGATTAAAACGACCCGAAAGTTATGCCGAGTGGGGCACTAATAGAACTAGTCCATTAGTGAGATTGTACTGGGACAGAGCGATCTCTTTACTGACCGAGCAAGAACAAGCCTAACTCACACCCTCATTCCAGAAAGACGATATTTACATCATAGGTGAAACAAATATTGACCTCAAATGTAAAACACCCATCCAAGAGTTCTATGTAAACTGCATGGCCGAGTGTAGTCTATCGCCTGCGATATCAGATTACACTAGGATCAAAAGACAACAAAACTTCGCGTAGCTGTATCGATCATATCTTTGCAAACTTTTGCACTGTTATGGCCGATCACCGGCTCATTGCATTGTCATGCGCTGGAATCCAGACTGTACAAGATGATCCAATTACAGTAAAATGCATAGACGAAACAAAATTACATAAACTATTATGTGAAATAAACTGGGATGAACCATTATATATGGAATGTCCGATAAATATCTACGATTACATAAGAAACAATTTTAGGAAATGTTATGAAAATGCTACTTACACTAAAACTATAAATAATAAAAGTAAACGGTCCAAAAGCCCCTGGATAACTAGTAAAATTAACAATATGTGCCATAGGAGGGATAAAATATTTAGACGATGGAGAAAAGATCCTTTTAATATGGAACTTAAGCTAGATTTTAATAAACATAGAAACAAAACCCGTAAATTAATAGAAACAAGTAGAAATGAATATTATATGAATAAAATACAAGAAAACAAGTCTAATCCTAGAAATATGTGAGATCAATAGACGAAGCAATTATTTAGGCCTTTAAGAATTCGTCTATAGACATTAAAAATATAGCAGACAATTTTGCGTACACATTTAAAAAAAAGTGTTAAGGATGTCATGCCTAAATGTGAAAAACGCTTGCTGGACCAATCAGAATACGCATTTTCTATAAACAAATCATTACGAGTTACGAGAGCCACAGATGACAATATATACAAAATAATTAAATCCTTAGATACAAAAAAATGCGCAGGCTATGACACTATTCGTTGTTTTGATATTAAAACCCTGAGCAATAAAATTACTTCAGTAATTAGACGACTTATTAATCAAAGCATTAAACATGCTAGATATCCAGAAGATCTTAAAACAGGTGTCGTAAAACCAATCTATAAAAAAGGAAAGCACGACGAAATGTCAAACTACAGACCGATAACGATTCTACCTGTAATCGACAAAATATGTAACAAATATGTATGTTATATGATCCACAACCACCGTTACCGCAACAAAGGCCGTGGGGCCGCGGCATAGAATAGGCCGTGGGGCCGCGGCATAGAATATTGACCCCTCCAACTCCACCCGTGGATGTCGTAAGAGCCGACTGAGGGAACCTACCAGAGGAAGGGCAGCAGCTTCCTTATGAGTATTTTTCAACACCAACACTGCGATCACCAATCCGCCTGCCAAGCGTGGTGATTATGGCAAATCCCCCCCTACATGGGAGACCATCCACTCGATGGACCGACGACATCGTAGCGTTCGCAGGGAGTCGATGGATGGAGGCGGCTCAGGACCGCTATTTGTGGCGTCGTACGGGGGAGGCCTATGTCCAGCAGTGGACGTGTATGGGCTGATGATGATGATCCACAACTTCTATATCGAACATAATATTATATCCAAATCACAATATGGTTTCCAACCCAAAAAGTCTGCCTCTATTTTACTGTCAAACTTTACAAACGAAATTAATAGACGTCTTAATGAAAAAAAGAAAGTGATACTCTTATTTATTGACTTTAGTAAGGCTTTTGACACCATAAGGATTGACACCCTTATTGAGAAGCTTCGCAACACTGGGATCAGAGGCCCTCTCCTTGACTGGTGTAAGGACTACCTGGAAGATAGAAACTACCTCGTTAAAATAGAAACCCACTATAGTGACAAACAAGTGGTCAGCGAAGGTACAGCCCAGAGCTCAGTTCTTGGCCCATTACATTATTTGGCCTACGTCAATGATCTAGAAAACGTTGTCAAAGACTGCGGAATTTATCAATACGCTGATGATACCTGTTTAATCGCCTCCCATAAAAATATTCACATAGCCGCACAAGATATGCAAAACGATTTCACACAAGTCGCTAAATGGGCACACGATAATGGTCTTGTACTTAACGCAAACAAAACGAAAATCATTCATGTACACTCATCTCATTTAACAGTCGCAAATACTTTCACCATTATTGCACATACTCATGAATGCCTTCATTCGGGTACGAAATGTTGCTTATGTCCCAGCATCGAACAAGTCCAAAAACACACTTCATCATCATCATCATCATATCAGCCGATCGACGTCCACTGCTGGACATAGGCCTCCCCTAAGGATCTCCACAATGACCGATTTTGCGCTGCCCGCATCCAGCGATTTCC
The DNA here is from genome assembly GCA_947859395.1 of Eupithecia insigniata. Classification (NCBI taxonomy): domain Eukaryota; kingdom Metazoa; phylum Arthropoda; class Insecta; order Lepidoptera; family Geometridae; genus Eupithecia; species Eupithecia insigniata. The sequence goes on along the minus strand of OX402007.1, from coordinate 14,756,345 downwards.
TTAAAACACACTTACCTGGGGTTAATAGTAGATAATCGATTCAACTGACAATCTCACGTCCATTCTGTTTGCGATAAATTTCGTGCCATCTTAGCTAAGTTCTATACACTTAAAAGGAAAACACCCTACAAAATTTTGATCAATGTCTACACCGCCTTAGCCGAGTCAATAATAGGGTACGGTATAAGCAGCTACGGAAGAACGTTTAAAACATACCTGGATCTCAAATATTTGCCTTACAGTTAAGACTATTGAAGCTGATCCTACCCAAAAACATAAAAAAACAGCTCGGTGGAGATATTGATGCAATATTCAAATACTGTAAAGTAATACCCATACATGTCAGAGTCAAATTAAACCTCATAACTGAACAATATAATAACCTTCATTTATTTAAAGCAACTGAACATAAAATTATAACAAGAAAAATCACACAAGAAAAACTTTATACACCTAAACAAAACAACTACTACGGAAGACGCACAAATCACTATCTTATTCCAAATACACTGAGAAAAGAAATAAATATGAAAAATTATAAAAATAAATACAAAAATTACTATCTAAATAAAACAAACTAAAAAATAATTGTAAAAAAAGAATCGTATAATTGTAAGGTATATATTATATACTTAATCAAGATATATACAAAAAAATAACCAATGTAAAATAAATAAATAAGGATAACTTCATAAACAAAAGTAAGAAATTGAATCATCCTTTACCGAGCATTTGCTTACGACCGCGCAGCTCATGCAATGAACTGTGCCCATGCCCACACGTTTGCTCCCTCTCGCAACGCACGCTGAGGCTAGCGCTAACCCTGCGCGAGTGGGAGTGAATAAGAAAGCCGATTTTAGTTTGGCTTGTTCAGGCCTACCACCCTGGTAGGCCTGAACAAGCCAAACTAAAAATAGTTTTTGTATAACTATGTATGTACTTTTCTTGTATTATTGTCATGACGAATGTGAGTACCAAGACAAACCTCTCTAGGTTTTATGGTACGAAACTTTATTGAATGTATATTAAAACGTTTGTAATAAATAAATAAAATTAAAAAAAAAAACTGCCGGTGGCCCCCACTTCCTGGCCCCCACTACTGGTGCCCCCCACTGCGGGGGCTACTGAGGTCCCACTGCAGGGCAATGTGGGGGCCCCACTACAGGGGACTACTGGGAGTGTCCGGTTGCGTGAGGGGCTCCACTGTCTGGGGCCCCACTGCCAGTGCCCCCCACAGTGGGGGGCTATCGCTCTCTACTGCCCTTGCCCCGCGCGCCATCCTGCAACTCGCAAAATTTCACTTCCATCCTGTCTCATAAGGGAACCCTTCTGAGTTCCGGGATAAAAAGTATTTTATGCCCTTTCTTGTAGTATGAACTTAAATCATGCTAAATTTCATTTGAATACCTTCAGTTGTTTCGGCGCTATGCGCAGCCAAGGAATTTTACTTTCATCCCCCCTCCCAAGGGAACCCTATTGAATCAGAATCAGAATCAATAACTTTATTTCTTTAGGCTTACAAAATAAGCACTTAGACAAGTCAAATTTTATACTATAAACATAGTTATTATTATCAAATAAGAAATAAGGTGTTATTGATATTCTCTTCACTTCAATTTTTTGTCCGGGAAATCCGGGATAAAAAGTATCCATGTCCTTCCTCATAGTAAGATCTCAAATCCTGCAAAGTTTCATTTGAATACATTCAGTAGTTCCGGCGCTATGCGCATCAACTAATTTTATTTTCATCACCTCTCCGAAGGGAACCCTATTGAAACCCGGGATAAAACGTGTCCTATGTCCTTCCTCGTAGTATGAACTCAAATCCTGCCAAGTTTCATTTCAATACGTTCAGTAGTTTCGGAGCTATGCGCGGCCAAGATACAGACAGACAGACATGATGGACAAAAATACATTTTTGGCATCAGTATCGATAATAGAGTGCATTCCAAAAAATAATTTCAAAATATCTTCAATGTACAGAATTGGACCTGTTACAGTTTTATTATAAGTATAGATAGATAATCAAACCATTATTCTGGAGATAAAATTTGTTTTCTTTAAAACGTTGATTGCAGCGCCCCCTGATGAGTAAACATCAAACGACTTAGCTAAGAGCCATTGCCAATAAATCACACACCTACAGAAAACTGTGTCTAAATAGATCAAACCGTTCCGGAAATAAATGGGAACATTGGTTTTCACAAAATACACACGCTACAGTGCCTCCTGGCTAGTGACCACCAGTATACCTAGCTAAAAACAAGGTATTGCCAGTGGATTCCGAACGCAAAAAATATAAATATAATATAAAAAACCGTATCTGAATCGGTCGAGCCTTTTCAGATAAATTGGGAACATTGATTTGCAAATAAAAGGGCACAAAAGTTCCTCACATGAAATGAAACAAAAATATATTTATGACGAACTCACTTACAGCTAAGTTACTAAGTACATATTAAAAAGATTCGAAGGTATGCCTATAGCTATTGATGGCGATGAGAAGATGCACCCACATGACGGAGTAGCCCAGCATGAGCACCGAACCCGTGACGAAGAAGGCGGCGCCCCCGCTGTCACCTCGCACGCGACACGGCAGCGCTCTCGTCCCCCGGCCGCGCAGACAGGCGGGCTCGGCTGGGCAGTAGGCGGCCATGCACCCCGTGGTCAGCCAGTCCACCGCCAAGTGCACCACCACCGCCCAGAGATAGCCATCCACCAGCACGTGCGACTGCAACGCCAACCCCGCCGCCAGCACCGCCGCTGCCGGCAGCAGCAGCAAAAAACCGTATCTGAATCGGTCGAGCCGTTTCAGATAAATTGGGAACATTGATTTGCAAATAAAAGGGCACTAAAAGTTCCTCACATGAAATGAAACAAAAATATATTTAAGACGAACTCACTTACAGCTAAGTTACTAAGTACATATTAATAAGATTCGAAGGTGTGCCTATAGCTATTGACGGCGATGAGAAGATGCGCCCACATGACGGAGTATCCCAGCATGAGCACCGAACCCGTGACGAGGAAGGCGGCGCCCCCGCTGTCACCTCGCACGCGACACGGCAGCGCCCTCGTCCCCCGGCCACGCAGACAGGCGGGCTCGGCTAGGCAGTAGGCGGCCATGCACCCCGTGGTCAGCCAGTCCACCGCCAAGTGCACCACCACCGCCCAGAGATAGCCATCCACCAGCACGTGCGACTGCAACGCCAACCCCGCCGCCAGCACCGCCGCTGCCGGCAGCAGCAGCAGGGCCGCCGCAGCAGCCAGCGCAGTCAGGTAGGCCAGCAGCGCGGCTCGGTCAGCGTACACGGTGGCCCAGGCGTCCGCACGCACCGCCCGCACTACCAGCAGCGTCGCGCCTACCACGCCCCCCACCGCCGCCAGCGCCGCCGCCGCCCACGCGCCCGCACGCACGCCTACGCACACCGCGCACCGTCGCCGCGCTGGCACGTGCCTCCAAAAGTGCCGCCACCACTCCCATGTCCTAATGTTCCTCCAGAGTTGCGACAAGAGCATCTGACAATTTTGCTGGTCCTCCTCAGCCGGCGGCGTGGGAGGGTGCCCCCGCCGCGCACCCCTTGGGCCCCCGCGCTGACGAAAGTTGCCCCGTGAGCTCGCTCGGGCTCCTCGTGGCGAGTCTCGCTGGTACAGGGTGCCTTTGGGGACGCCTTGCAGCTGAGGGGCACCACGCGCCTGGCCGCGCTGAGGGTACGCTCCGCGCAGGCCCGACATACGCGTATCTTGTCTCCTGGACATTCAATGTTTTAAAATGATTCCATCTTGGGGAAATTGCAAGATAAATTTAACTTCAACTTCTTCTTTTATGGCAAAGAACAGAGAGAATACAATACTACGAGAAGATACAGTGACTACTTTTATGGCGCCGCCGCCAAGGAATGTATATACTAGTTACTTTAGAGTCTGGCTAATGAAAGTTGATACTGAAAAAGCGCGGCAAATTTAAAAAATATCAGCATGGCAGCCCTAAAGTAAAAAGGAAAGTTGGAACAACTCACTTTGATACTTTGACATTTATTTTTATTTAACTAGTGGGTGCTTGCAATTTTGTCCGCGTTATGACGAGATTAAAAGTAGCTTATATCACTTGTTAACTCTTTATTAACTCCATACCAAACATCACACGGATACGTCACTCCATTGTGGCGTATTAAAGGGACAAACAGGCTATCAAACACTATTATGAGTATCAATATTATCATGAGTTTAAATATTTGTAAATCTATGTAAATATTAGAGATGAGTCCGGTATTCAATAACTAACTCAGTACCTGTTAGCATGGTCCTAAAATATCTAACGCTATTGTAAAATCCGCATACCGCTAGGGAATAACTGTGCAAAGCGAGCATCGCGCCTAACCGACCGTGAGCCATAACTACCCAACGCTTCAATACCTATACTTACCTAACTATCATCTACGCATAGGTACTAGCGGACCGTTCACCCGTAAAGTTATGTAGCTGCAACAAGTATTTGGTATTTCTAACCAAATCGGTTAGATGGTATTTCTAACCAAATCGGTTAGATAGTATTTCTAACCAAATCGGTTAGATGGTATTTCTAACCAAATCGGTTAGATGGTATTTCTAACCAAATCGGTTAGATGGTATTTCTAACCAAATCGGTTAGAAATATCTTCGGTAGAAATCAGAACAGGTATAGAGTATTGTAACGTTATTGGGTACCAGTTGGTACTAGCGGTATTGAAACAAAATACCCAACTAATAACCGGTAGCCAAAATATCCAATAACTCCCATCCTTAGTAAGTATGTATCAAAGAAAACAACACCATATATTTTTATACTGTTTTTTAATCACTATAATCAAAATCTGAATCTAAAAATTCAACATGGAGTGAATCGTCAGAATCACAGGAGTCGCTGCTGTCTCTTAAATTGATGATGAAGCTTTCTAAATTATTTTCAGTTCTATGGTCTCTTCTTTTGTACTTGTCTTCCACATGAATGACATGGTCTGTCATTTTTTTCCAATCATCTGCTGTAATACACTCAAAAGATTGTTTTATGAGATCCTCGAACTCTTTTGGAGTTCGGCTTACATTTTTGCTTCCCACATTTCTTTTTGCTAGACTCCATATGAGTTCTATAGCATTTAGGTCACAATGATATGGAGGAAGTCTTAGCACTTCATGTCCGTTTTGGCTTAAAAGTTCATCAGCTTCATAAATAGGTTCTGGTGTGTTCTGTTTTACTAAGCAGAGCAACTCTGCTTTTGAATTGTATGTTTCAAATGAAATACCATTCAATGTAAGCCAATTCTGTATCTCTAACTTTCAATTTTGAGATGTGGGCGCTTTATTTATTATGACAGAATGGTATGATGCATTGTCCATTACAATTACACTTGGTTCATTCAAATTGGGCATAAGCTTTCTTGAAGCCATTTTTTGAAGTTTGTGGAATTCATATCATGGTGGTATTCGGCCATTTTAGATTTGGTGCTAAATACTAACAATGAGTTTGGTACAGGGCTTTTTTCTGATCCTGCATGCACAATAATATATCGTTTTTCTGACGATATATTTTCAATTATTCCACTTCTTGATGGACCTTGCCAAAAATTTTTAGGCTTATAGGTTTTGTGGACATAAGTTTCATCTAAGTAGATTATTCAAGCCAATAATCTACTTAGATGAAACTTCTGCACGTTTCGATGCAATGGTACGCAAAAAGCGATGTCTCCATGCAGCTATATCATACCGTTCAATTAATAATGAACGTTCATTTTTGTTTTTCTTAAATTCATAACCGTTGGCTAATAATATGCGACGGAGAGTTTCACGACATCCACCAAATTCTATACTTTCTTTTAACTCAACCAACAAAGATCTTAATGTTGGTACTTGTTTCCTCACAATATAAAATTCGTTTACTTTATTACGAATAACATCCATATCGAAACTATCTAAGTTCGACACTTTTGAAGGGTGAGGTCGTTTTTTACCTGGAGTCCTCCAGATCCCTTCGTTCATCGCACCTTCTTTTTTAATTCTCTTCAATGTACACTTACATCTGTAAAAAGAATAAAATAAAATGTCAATTATCGTGAGTCTCATAACTAAGAAATAATAGAAAATACACAAGTATTACAAAACTAGTCTAAGATTAACGTTGAGTGAAAACTTACCGGTGAGTGAAGATAGTTCTTCTAAGTACTGGTTCTGCGATTTCATCATATCTTTTTGATCTAAATCTGTGATCTTTTCAATTGCTTGTATTACTTCAGCAGTTCGTGCATTATCCTCAAGACTATCTGTAAAAGAACAATAACATTATATAAACTAACTAAAACTAATATGTACTTATTTAAAATAAAAAAATATCAAGACTTTTTGACCGTACTAACCTAAAAAATCAGTCACAGTACGTAAACAATCCTGTTTTTCTCGCAACACGGCTTGTTTCACAAGCTTTTTCTCTTCATATTTCGAAATCATACACAACAATAGTTTTCGCACTTCACTCTTTATAGTTTTATTCATTTTTATAGCATTAACATTAACACGGATATATCACAACAAAACTATACGCAAGTCTACCACAACGAAACATCAACAACACGCCATCTTGTTGCGTTAGAGATAGGGATACCATACACTGATTCTGATTTTACCAAATCTTTCGGAAACCAGCCGAAAATTAATTTCTTTAAAATAAAATTGCCAAGTTTTTATCTAGTAAATAGTGTACCTAATTAATTAAGCTATTTATTAGACCAACTTAAGGCTTAGTGTTGCTCTTGAAATGATCCAACACGTACATACGATACTTATTTTCGATGAATACAATTTTAACACACGTACGAATTTTTAAAACTCATTTTATAAAATGTTTAAAATAAGTTTGTTTTAAAAATGCCTTTTTGGAATTAATTGTTCCTAAGTACTTTCTGCTTAAAATACCCCAATTTGTAGGGTAAATATCCGATGGTAGGAACACTTTAATGTTGTCATATAAAAAGTTTGCAAAAAAATCCAGTATCTACTTTCGTTAGCTAGACTCTAGTATATAAATTCCTTGGGCGCCGCGCCGCTTTTACATCCAACTTCAACTTCTTATTTTATAGCTTGTTTTTCGCTACGATTCTGCCAGTGTCTGTGTCAGAGGGTCATAAACTTTGAGAACAGAATATTCGATCGGTTTAACGAAAAAAACGGTGGGGCAGGGGGTGGTAGGAATTTCCGGAAGAGATTAAGCTACCAATCCCATTATCGACCTATTGTAATAATGTAATAATTTTCTACACATACCTATTTTAAACTTGTTATGTGTCTCCTACCAATAAATAAATAAATAATCGTATAGTAAGAGCGTCGTTGCATATCGATGTAAAGTTAGAACGGTCTCATCTGATAAACGCTACGCCCAAAACCTTTCCAGATAAAAAATCCCGAGAGCTTTCAGTTGGAGCAACAGAACTGATTTGAATGCTTTGCGAAATGCGCAACAGTAGACTATTATCGTATACCTTTAAACGAGCAATTATTGTATAAATATATATATATAATCTGAATCTCAGAAACGGCTCCAACGATTTTGATGAAATTTAGTATACAGGGGTTTTCGGGGGCGATAAATCGATCTAGCTAGGATTCATTTTTAGAAAATGTAGTTTTATTCGTTTTTCATTAATCAGTTTTATCGATTGGGAAATTTCCATAGAGAAGATTTCAACGCTACAAAGTCTTCATGTATGACAGTTTTTTAATTTACTGCACATACTTGGTTATTACGTCACAATGGCGGAGGAAGGAGGTTGTTGGCTAAGACCCGAGGCTAAGATAGATGAACCCATAGACATAAAGTCCATTATTTTTGTTCGTTGATAAAAAGCCGTGACATAAACTGAAAAATATGACTCTTCCTGACGTCTATTGACAAATAATATTACTATTATTTTTAAAATTGGGAGCAACTAACTGCTCTAACGACACAACAACACTAAAGCTACTCCAGCAGGTGGCGTTGTTAAGCAACACAAAGCTAAGCCAATGAGTGTTTGGTTTGAGGTTAGACCAAGAAAACCAATTGTTTATTAATATTATTTGTGTCTTTTTATCTCACCTGTTAAATATAATTTCTAAAAAACACAATATACCACTAAGCAAAGCTCGGTCAACCAGGTACTAACTTATTAATAGCGGGCTGGTTTAACCGGATCGGAGTTCTTTATGATCCGCCGCAGATATAAACCACATAGACTCTCGGGTTAGTGGCAGAGAGGAGCGAATTGTGTGTTGCAGTCTTCGACTGACATGTCGACTTACGGTGCGCTCAAAAAGATCTATGGTTTGCGCTCATACAATACCAATTGTATGAGCACAAATCGACAGAGATGAGTGGAAGAAACTAGGGGAGGCCTATGTCGAAAGATCTGACTAGCAAACTGGTTGCTGAAAAATGTATTTGTACTACCTAGTTTTATACAACCCTTCCTGTAAATTGGTCAGAGAATAAAGGCTACTTTTATTTTATTTATTTATTTTTATTTAATACAAATTGTATTGTAAGCGCTGTTAGAGCTACCGAGGAAGAGAAATGATAACTCTAACGCTGTTTTATCTAGCAACTGTATATTTATTAAACTTTTTTTAAAATGAAAGGTTAATACGGAAGAATAAACATCACGTACTTATTGGAAGTACATAGGTCTAGGTAGACATTGCTAAGCTATTATAAAGTAGGTGAACTAGTTATTACACGTACGGATTGAATAACTTGTACTTTGTACATCTTGGGCACTAGAAAAGGGAAAGACAATGTAATATGTAAAAACTATGTAACAGAAGAATCCAGACACAACCAGGATTCTTTCCTGATAATAAAGAAATCTACATTGAACTTCGTACAGCGCAATAGAACGGACCACGGGCTCCTAAGTGTTTGCAAGAGATCTTAAATTTGGGCAAAGCCAGCTGACAAAACTGAAGACTGATAGCATTTTTAGCAGCTTTTTCCGGGTGATCAATAGTATTTAAAATAAATACCAATAACTCGTATATTAAGTATACATAAATACTTTTTTCACCACTTCCGCTCAAAAATGGTGACTTTGCTGCTCACATACAATGAGCAAAATCAGGTTTTGCTCACATTTGGAATAATAGTTATTTGTTCAACAAGTGGGCAAAATATTTTTTGTTGATCGTGCCGATATTAAATCCCGAGCTTGCGAAGCAGTCTAGAGTAGAGTCACGAGCGTAGAAACAAAAACATTTGCCCAGCATTTACCCTTGAGTTACCTACCCTGACATACAACTTATGACCTCGACTAGCGAGAAAATATTTTGAAACTAGCTGCTGCCCGTACCTTCGCCTGCGTTTTATTGGGATAAAAAATAGCCTATGTTATTCCAGATCCCAAAATATATCCACACCAAATTTCAGCCTAATCGGTTCAGTAGTTTTTGCGTGAAAGAGTAACAAATATCCATCATATCCATACATCCAAGATTTACAAGAGGGCGAATGTCATGGAGACCGCGTAGTTTTTTTTGCGTTGACCACAGAGTATCAATAAGTATAACACCATCGAAATTGAGAACAGCATTCTGAATTCAAATTACTTTTTCAGCAAGTTGTATAATATCCTTTATTCCACTTATGAGCAAAAACCGATTTTGCTCACTGTTTTTTAGCAGTAAAGTCACCGTTTTCAAGCTTGAGTAGTGAAAAGGATAATATTCAACTTGTTGAAAAAAATAATTCGAATTCAGAATGTACTGATTTCTTGAATCTACTCAAGTGTTATAATTATAGACCTTTAATAGATTCTGGAACGTTCAAGCGTAATGATGTAGAGTCATGCCTCGACAACATACTCACAAATCAGACTGATTCTGGCTGTATCCTAACGGAGATTGATTATAATGGACTAGGAGATGGATATGCTGGACTGTTTTGTAGTGTAACAGGAGGAAACGCAGTAGCTAGAAATAGAAATGATTACTATATAGTAAGAAAAAGGAAATTTACAGATATAAATAAAAAAACATTTAGAGAAGCTATACTACACAGTAATTTATCTCAATGTAACGTAAATAGCTTATTAAGTAGCTTTCAAAAAGATTTCTGAAATTCATTTTAGAAAATAAATATTAAAATCATCACAAAGAAACATAATAAGATTAACTGGATCAGTAAGGGCATCAGGACATCTAGTAAAATGAAGCGTTTTATGAATTCTATGAATAGGTCTAATAGTGACACATCTATAACTACTTATAGGAACAAATACATAAAGCTATATAAGAAAGTTATAGTAAGTTCAAAGAAAAACGCAGTTAAAAAAGAAGTCGATAGGGCCAAAAATAGGACAAAGCAAATTTGGAACATAGTAAATAGACACAGGAATAAAAATACATCTAGGGGAATTGACAACTATAGGTTTAAAATTGATAATTGACGACACACAAGAAATAGTAAACATTTTTGCGAAACAATTAGACTTTAACACAATCAACCATGACAATACTGATAGAAATTCACAAGCTTTACAATTAATGAAGGACAATACTAGAAAAGTTGACACTGACATAGATATAAGAGAAACAAATGGGAGCGAAATTAAATTCATTGTTAAGAAAATGGAATCTAAACCTTCTTACGGCTATGACGAAATACCCATCATGGTTATCAAAGAAAACATTGATCTCTTGGCTGAACCACTAGCAAACTTTTTCAATAATTGTATAAAAGAAGCTGTTTTTCCGGATCAATTAAAGATAGCCTAAGTTTTGCCTATACACAAGAAAGGGAAAAAAAATGATCCCAAAAATTACAGGCCTGTTTCACTTTTACCCATCTTTTCTAAAATATATGAAAGAATAATAAAAGACAGAATAGTTTCACATCTAAATTTATACGGGGTTTTAAACGGAAGACAATTTGGCTACCGATGTAGTGTAGGAACTGTAGATGCGGTTGATCTTCTGTTAAATGACGTCTTATGCAATTTGAACGATAAGAAAAGAGTAGCAGGTTGGTTTTTGGACCTATCCTCTGCATTTGACATGGTTGACCACGATATTCTACTTGACAAATTAGAACATTATGGTGTTCGAGGAAATAGTCTGACTCTGCTAAGATCATACCTATCTAATAGGAAACAAATTGTAGAAATAAAAAATATCACAGATAAACATCAAACTATATATAGATCGCAAGCTATTACCATAAAAAGAGGAGTTCCCCAGGGGTCAATACTGGGTCCTATATATTTTGTTATATTTGTAAATGACCTAATTGAATTTATTACGAAAAACATCCCAGAGTTGTCTACGCAGATGACACAAACGCTGTTATTCCGGCGACATTAGTAACTGAACTTAAGACTAAAATCGACAAGGCACTAGTAGCTTTTGACCAATGGTTTGATGCAAATAGGCTAAAATTAAATATAAAAAAGACAAAGTGTGTTTTGTTTCGAACAACTGCTCATATGAAGGAATCAATAGATATTAATAGTAATGGAGAGGTCATAGATTTGTCAACAAATGTAAAATTCCTGGGTATACACATTGATCAGCTTCTGAATTGGAAGGTCGAATTAGAAGCCCTTGAAAGCCCTACTCATACTCATTTATTCGCCGTAGGAGCACAGGGTACACTTGTATACGTAAATTTACATAAAAATATAGTTTACAATAAATGGAGCTTATCTATACTTATAATAAAACTGTAACAGGTCCAATTCTGTACATTGAAGATATTGTAATTTTTTTTTTAAGTGCACTCTATTATCAATACTGAAGCCAAAAATATATTTTTTTTCCATCATGTCTGTCTGTCTGTATCTTGGCCGTGCATAACTCCGAAACTGCTGAACGTATTGAAATGAAACTTGGCAGGATTTCAGTTCTTACTACGAGGAAGGACATAGGATACTTTTTATCCCGGATTTCAATAGGGTTCCCTTGGGACAGGGGATGAAAGCAAAATTTTTTGGCAGCGCGTAGCGCCGAAACTACTAAATGTATTCAAAATAAACTTGGCAGGATTTGAGTTCATACTATGAGGAAGGACATAGGATACTTTTTATCCCGGATTAAGGTACAGGACAATAAGGTTCTATATTTCGGTCAAAGTTTTTAATAATATACCTAATTACATAACATGATTGGCCCTCCAGAAGTTAAAAACTAATCTATTTACATGGCGTTTCAAACATTGTTTTTATGACATGAAAGAATTTTTTAAATGACGTAGTTACCTAAATTGAATTTATTTTAGAATTATTATGATCGTGATTTATTATTATGATTACTGTGACTTCTGATTATTATGATTATTGTGATCTTATAAAGCTGTTTTCATTTCAAGTTTTGATTTTAGTACATATGAATTAATTATATCTAGCCTAATTCTAAATACTAACTAAAATTATCTCTACATTTTATGACTGCATGCTATTTATTGAATTATAAAATCTTTGTACGCTCGAAAGAGTAGATTGTGTAGATCAATAATGATGTACCACAATCACAATGAATAAATGGTTTCAACAATCTCTCAAACAACAGGTTTGGACTTTATAAAGGAATTGCACCTCTGTTAGCTGCACTAATTTTTGCTTAAGGAAGGGCAGGAGGTTTGACAGCGTTCAACATTAAGAAGGCTACGAACCTCTCCCAAACAAAAACGGATTTTCCCATCCGGATTTGTTGTTGTTTCACGTAGAATGAAATGGGGCTGCGCTATGAGTGAGAAAGCGCGTCTAACCATCTAATACGAAGCTGTCATGTGGCTGTGTACGTGTGCTTGTTGGCACCATTTTTTGATATTTTTTTTGGTACTTTCCGATAAATTTGGAGTAAACGATTCATTTCAATATTTTTAATTATTTATAGTGTTGAATATATTTAGGATGTTCACAGATTTTCGAATAAAGGTGTCTATCACGCATAAAAATTTTTCATTCTAATATTTTTCAATGAATTTTCGCAAAGTAACGCCTGAATCTATTATTTATTTTAGGTTCGTAGCATGTTAACCCTGTATGGTTGTTGACCAGATGTCGCTTCGTTCCGCACAGACAATAGTGTGTAACAAATTCGTGGTTTTTCGTGAATCGAGAACCCATGGAAGTTTGATGTTTTACCAGGACAAAAGTAGTCTAGGTACGTACTCTCCATCCTTTTAACTAACCCTTTGCAAAAATCAAGTCGATTGGTTGCTTTGTTAGAGGCGTGAAGGAAGGACAAACGAACGAATAAACTTCTGGAAGTTCGCACTCTATAACGTTCAAAATAGGGGTTACAATTTTAAAAGAAAATGCTCTGTATCAGCAACCGTTAGCAATATAACTACAAAACCTGTAGATTTCTCTTACAAAACGAACACACATTTTATTCATCGATTTCAGACATTCGGAGAGTAGCTACTTATATACGACGAATGAAAATGAAAATATAAAATCAAATTCCTCGTGGACTAAGTCGCGGGTAACAGCTAGTAGGTAATAAATTATATTATGCTATAATTTAAAAGATATTAATGAAATATAACGATTAGGACCGCATCGCATGCCTCACCGGTGTTCGTTTCAGTAACAGTGTGCGCATCGATTTCCTTTATTTCACAATGTTTCTACTTTGTCGTATTAGTTTTATGATTTTATATTTCATCCACGTAAGTTTCTAAGGATTCGATTCGAAATAAAGAATGTTGATTTTATTTGTTTTTTCTTTACAAATAAAATTACAATCAAATAATAGAAACAAATTAGAATTAGTATTTACGTTTTATTTGTGCATATTTATATCCAGGTAACATATTTTGTATTATCCAATTTATTTACCGCTAACATGACAAACAACAGCGTTCGCAGTTTTGAACGCCTGCGCCTGTAGCATCAGATACCTTACACGGCCTTCATCTTGGTCTTTAAACAACTATCTTATAGCACGTTTTTTAGAACCCAGACCATAGTCTTGAGGGAATGTGCACATTCATATGAAAGAAGACATTTCATTTCATCGTATATACGCCCCTACTACTCGTACCACACTACCTTTGCCACAAGGATCCATACATAGAGTAAAAGTCGATTCCGTCTCAGGATACATATAACAGCAGTGGTATATAACCCGCAGGAGTGCCAAGCCAACTCGTACACGATCGAGATGATCCCCGAGCGCGCCGAGATCACGTTTCTGAACCCGCGGTACATCGGATCGAACGCGTCGGTGAGCGTGCGGCGCAGCGCGCGCCGCGGCCGATACGTCGTCAACCTCGCCGGTTACAACCTGCAGCTCTGGGACAACAACGTCACTGTACCTAATTTATTTCACTTTACTATCTCTTTCCTAGAGTGGTATTCCACTCGTCCAATATCTTTGTACGATTTTGATACCCAACAGTTGATCAAAATTTATTTCTTTTATTTTCTCATTGAACTCGTCAAATATCTTTCTCAAAGATTCCTTTGTAATTTCCGCAGTTGAGTACAAATGAAGGCACATAACATCACACTAATATACCTACTAATGCGCAAGTATGAATTAAAATGGATAGACGGATGATTTGACGGGGCAGCTGTAGTTACCACTATAGTCTGCGAAAAATAAATTTTATTTATTTGTTTAGACTTTTTCATAGAAATAACGCGTGCGAAGCCGCGAGCAGAAACTAGTCACCGATACTTTATCTTTGATAAATTATCGGTGTTGCTTGTTAATTGGACGAAGTCTTTCAATTTATTTGATCAAATGGACATTGGACAAAGATGTGTGACGAATGGAATAAGTACCCTACTTAGTTGAGAGGGAGTGTACACGTAGAATATGATAAATTTTTGAAGATTATTTTTCCACTAGTGGATATAAACGTCAGTGAAAAAATCAATGACCACTTGATTTATTATTATTTCATAATCATATTGTTAAAAATGGACTATTTATTTGATAATCATAAAAATTCAACTAAAATTTAACTCCTAAGATAATGAGTTTATTGTGTAGGTAAGAATAAAAATAAACAGAAATATTATTGATTAGTGAAATAAGTAATGTTGTATCGGGCCGTATTGGTGAGTGACAGTTCTAATGCTTGCAGCTCCGTATCCACATGTTCGAGTTTCTGCACAACGAGTACCGGCCTTCCTTCGTGGAGGGCAGCTACCGGCTCTGCGACTTCGTCAATCACGACGCTTTTGGTAAAAACATCCGCGCGCACGGCATAACCTGCCCTCTGCCCCAGGTACATACCTAACCTACCTACCTTCACTTGACTGCCATCTTATATTACTACTAAACTTTGGATCATCATCATCAGACCATATTAGTCCAATGCTGGAGTAGGCCTCCATTGGTCATAGAGCGCCATACCGCTGCAGCGGTATGGCATGCTGAAAATAGCGGCCAGCGCGCTGGCCACTATATTCAGCATCGCATCCACCATCTGCCAGTTTTTCCCAAATCGTCACCCTACCTGCATCTTCCACTGCGTCCTACAAACTATTCATAAAGTAAGTCAGACCTAACATCGCATCGTAGGCCGTAGTTTAAAGTCTTTGTACATACATACATATGTATATAAATCGTTATTGTTCCTCTCCTAAGCTCATTCAGGATGTCCCGTGGAAATTGTTTGTATTGTAAATGAAAAAAAAAAAAAAATATATATTTTATAAACAAATCAAAGTTGAAGTGAATTTGTTTTTAAAAGTTATTTCCATGGCTCTGTAAACATTTACAGAACTTTTTCAAATTACTCTGAGGGACGCACAGCAATACAATTTTGGGGAAAAGCGTACACTTTTATTTTAATTTACATGTAAAACAAACAGCTTGTAATACATTAATGAGTATAAACAATAAGTAAAGCTTAACATTTTTCACTTGTAGAACTTCACTTCACTTGTAGAATAGGTTTGCTTATACTAAAAATTGTATAATCTAATGGGGTTGGTACAAATAATTAAATGAGCAAGTTATCTCAGTTTAAAGTGATTTGCCTGTTCGTTATCAATTATTGGGTGGTTTATAAGAGTCACATAAATCAATGTCAAATGAAATCTACTTTATTATTCAATGTTAATCCAGATTAACATGGTATTAAGTAGATTTCAATGAATCAATTCGTTTATTCCAAACCAGACATTACAGAGTTCTTCAAAACGTTACGTCTAGGATCATGTCTGGGTTGATTGGTATTTACTATTATTATATGGTATTTGCTAGGCAATAGAGAATAAAACCAAATTATTTTCTGAAAACTAGAACAACTATATATGTAGGTATGTAGTAGGTAAACTACCTGAGACTCCTAAAATTTAAATTATTCACAAAGAAAACAAATAAAGAAGATTTAATTGAAGAGAAGATAATGAAATTCTCTTTAAAGAAAATAAATGTAACTTCTCGGTCAATATAAATTTTTATTCCGCTGTGTTCATTAGGTATGAATGAAAATGGACTCATAAATTTTGTGGGTTTTGTGCTCACGGTGGTGGTGGCTTTCGCCGAATAAGGTGTGGCGCTATCTTGCTGGAACCACGTACGTGTACGAAGTGTTAAAATATTGGGCGTTAATAATCTCCATCGATATATTTTATCGATAGTTAGGTGCGTTTGCTGCACGGGAGTTAGCAAAAATTGGTCAGGTCAGTTTATTCTAATCTTTTTAGAGCAGCCCTAACTTGAGTCTCCAATACTGGCAGTAGATATTGTCTATGATTGATCGCATTTATAAGGTAATTTATTTGGTAGCAAAGTGTACCTACCTAATTATATAATCATACAAAATCGTGGCGTAAGCTACATCGTAGCTAAAATATTGTTGATGTATTTGTTGCAGAAATACTGGGAGATAGTGAATGGGACGATTGGTGTCCCGGCGTTCCCGTACAAGTTCCCGTTCAGCAAATGTAAGGCGGGCGTGACGCTGCTGGTGACGCGCACGCAGGAGGTGATGGGTCGCGGGGATCTCTACGTCACCATCAAACATAAACAACAATAAATAAGTTAGTAGAGCAACGGCCCAACTGCACTACAACTACAAGATAGAGGAAGCGCAGTTGAAGCGGGTGGAATCGGTGAGGGATCAGAATCAGAATCAATAACTTTATTTCTTTAGGCTTTCAAAATAAGCACTTAGACAAGTCAAATTGTATACTATAAACATAGTTATTATCATCAAATAAGAAATAAGGTGTTATTGATATTCTCTTTACTTCATTTTTTTGTCCACTGGTGGAAGAAGTGAAATAGAAAGAAGAAGAAGAAGGGGGGTTCGATTGGACACCGAGCTGAGGTTCAGAGTCTTGTGAGGGCGTACAGAATTTTAGGATTTATTTTACGTCGAGCCAACGGTTTCACAAACCTAAGGACTCTAACAGCAATGTATGAGGCTCTGGTCAGAAGCCCGATGGAAATCACAGCTTCTGTATGGGCTCCTCGTGAAGGTAAATATGGTTTCATGATGGAGCGCATGCAGAACAAGTTCATCCGATACCTATATTGGAATGGAAGGGATATGGCGCCTAATCTTTCTATCCGTTGATGTATCTAACCTTATTAGTTTTGGTTATGGTTGGATACAACAAGTTAAAACTTAGGAGGGATGATAATAGCGCTTGAGCTGTATATGGCTAGGGTGTTCTGGAAATGATGAGGCTGTGCGTTCCGGACGAATACGTATGGTGGCGCAGTCAACCGCCTTTGTTTGCAGTGCCTCGCGGAAGGACTATCTTACTTAACAAAGCATCACTGCACTGACGCGCACCATGCAAGGAATAAATCTGGGAGCGAGGACCATTGACGTCTTCTATAGTTCACAGTGCGAGTTCTTAAAATATTTAGTGTTAAAGTGCTATGGTAAATAATAATATATTTTTTTACGCTACAAATAATATTATGAATTTAAGAATTACTAGCGCGCGTGGACTTTAACACATGTATTTAATTATTTAGCTTACTGATTAATTTTCATAATTATTTTGATGACTACTCCACATAGTATTAGGTCTTACCTGTAATTACAGATGTAATGTTTTGAATAAATACAAATAAATGTAAAAGTCTTTATGGAGGATCTTCCGTTTTTAGTGAGCTATTCGGTGATAGTTAATAGTCTTCATGGGGTTTGAAGAAGTATTTGGTGAAGATAAGGACACCCTAAAAAATAAGAAACGTTAATACAATACATTTTTAGAGGAGTAGTAAAGCCCTAGATTGAACGCACTGGGAAAAAAGTAGGAATGGAATCGGCGTGCCCCGATTCTTTAAGGTTTTTTTTTGGGGTTTATATATTTTTTGCGAGTGTAGTCAAGCTAGACGCACTGATATAGAGGTATTTGAATCTAAAAGCTGGCTAAAAATCAATTTTGTGAAATCGCCGCTACCACAAAACAAAATATTTACCTAAAAAGCTGAATGAACCGTGCGTCCAAAGGCAGCTATTTTGTTTTACTATGTCTTTCGTTAGCATCAGTCTCAGTCGGAATTCACAATTCATGCGAAGAGTACGTGTTATTGTTGATGTTCTGTTTTTATAGTGTTTAGTGTTACATTATTACCGCTGAGCCGCCGCACTGCGTCGCCTGCGCGCCAGCCGCAACAGCCTTCTAGCAGCGATTGCTGAAGATCTAAACGGCCGACTCCTGCGGCATTAGGTAGGGGTGCATTCGGTGCTTGCGACCTACACCTGGCACTGAGTGCATACCTGCCTGTGTCAAAGGGGTTGCTTAGTAATTTATATATAAGAGTATGTTTTGTCCATGTACCTAGTAAGTTTTTTTTTTGTATTTACTGTGTCTTTTCGTATGGACCACCATTACGGGTCTGAAATAAATGTTTTTTTTTATTACTTTTTGTATCGTATCAAATTATATTATTGAATATCATTATGAAATTACTATGAGAATAAATGCATTTTTTTTTATTTAGTCTCCAATTTATAAGTGTGGATTGGATATTATGTCTACTAATCAAAAACATCTATTTTTATTGAACACTTTCTATTTCATTCACAATGATTTTTTTTTTATATATTTACTTATTAAAATCTACAATCAGAAAACTAGAAAGAAATTCGGGTAGGTAGTAGATGAAATTAAAATACTGCAAGCCTATCGCGTGTTCACGTACCACGCGGTTGTAGATGATTATTTGAAGGACAAGGCCGAGTCATAATACTGTATAGATAACATTACCGTGCCCCCGTTATTGGATCTTTATAAGATATCAGAAGAATGATACTAAAACGACGGTCACGACGATATTGCTGGGAGCGTTACTACTAGTTTATTATTATCAAACGGTCCATTGATGAGACTGCGGAGCCCCATATTATATATACATATTTGCGGACCACAGTTTAAGAAACACTGATTAAGACAGTCATATCCAACCAAATTTAAAATTATATTTCCTTATCCAATCAATAACGCACTCAGTCAGAATGGTCAAACATAATTATAGTAATTTGATTATATTGAGCATGTTGGGCTTAGGCATAGGAATACCTATCGAAAATGCATCGGTATAAACGTAATCATCATACCTACCTAATTATTTTCAATATTCCAATAAAAAACAGCGAAAATACGAAAAAGGTGAAAATTCAAAGATGATAAATGAATGGGATCAAAGTGCTATGTGGCCACTTAGCATCGGAGCGAGTCGTTAATCATTGCGTTGCATTAAAATTACTCGCTTCCGTACAATTACTTGGAGATTTATGGCGGGGAGCCGGCGGGGAGGTCCCGTGCGGCAGCGCAGTGCGATGCAGCGCGGTTTCACAACTGCTGACGACGACACAACAGAAGAGCAACAGTGCAAGCAGTGGTCGCGTCTACGCTCTCGTTTTCGGTGGTAGAGCAGTACTTGCGACATCTACATACTACAAGCAGAAAACTAGTAAAATAAGAAGAAAAACAAATAGGTACATTTATTTATAACAACAATAAAAACAGTTAAATACAAGACACACTTATAAAATAGATACATATACCTATAGAGTTGTTATAAAAGGGTCCTAGATTAGCTTAATGCTGGCTAAGCTCCCGTAGGAGGCCAAGCCAGCGCTGTATTCCACAGTCAACGCTCCCCGAGCTAAGCGGCGAGATTGCAATAATGTCCAATATATGTACATAAGTAATCATTTGAAACTTGTTTCTATCAGCCGCGGCTCGCGAGGGGCAGTCGCGGTGAATCATTGTACTCGTTACGAATGTACCTTTCAAGTAGCTTAGCTACTTAGCTAGCTACTTACTAGCTGCTGATGCTGACAAATTATTATTATTGTGTTGTTCAGATTTTATTTGCTTTCGGAAAAAATAGTTCCTAGATGTATGTATTTGTGTTGTGAATGTAGTGTAGTGATTGATACATTCACAACACATAATATTTTCACCATTCATTGGTTGCATTTTGATAACCAATAAAAGACAGGTAAATAATTACTATATATATTAATAACTTTATTTTTGAACTAGTTACCTAGGTAACAAAAAATAATATATTTGTTGCGAGTAAACAATCATCGAAACTAAATTAGTTATTTCGGATGAATGCATAGTAGCTGCCTCTACGTGCGCATTGCTGCAACACTCCAGATCCGTTAGATGTGTGATATGAAAGTGGAGTGGAACAGGTCACTGCGTTCAAACTCAGCTATTACTTAACGCAGCATTACCTGCAATATTATATTTGTCAGCCTATCTATTAGGCTGACAAATATAATATTGCAGGTAGGTATACTCAGTACGAGATTATTTAGAAACATTATTGCAAATTAGGTAATTCATTTAAATACTAACATATTCCGCAAGAGTTTTCCGATATATCAGAGAACACCTGATGGGTGTATGTAATAAACCCAACTTTTCTTATGATTACGCTTCTAATTTTATCGGCTTCGAACGAAGCGGAGCGTCTTTCTTTCTATCCATCCTTTGAAAAGAACTAATAATGAAAGTGCAAAGAGTCCGTCGAGACGTCCGCGTCCCTTCAGAGAGCCTTAAATGAAGCGACCATTTGTCGAGGTCAGCGTATTGCTGGCGACTGGTACCTGAGAGATAGCTCATAGAAAATACCTTTTTACCAGCTTCTTACTCTATTTTTTTTTTATAGTCGATTGACCTTCGTTTGACGACTAGCTCACAAAGATCTCTAGAATTTATTTTATTTTTATTTATTCACGACAACAAACAATTATACTCAAGTGTTACTATAAACAAAATTAAACCTATGTAGTCTTACTCTAGGTATTGTTGTCCACGAATTACATATATCAATTACATAGTAGGGCAAAAACGGTCACAGATAGTTAAAATGCTAGGAATGCAGGATCCTCCATTACATTATTTATGAATGTACGCACTATATAAAATATAAAATATGTAGAAGAGACCTCTTTACTGTTGTCTTGAAGAGACCAAGCTGTTTTTGCACATTTAAATCAATCACATACAATTCACAATAAATGAAATTCAAAACAGAATACAATCTGTCTTCCTTTAACTTATACATGAAAATTATGGGGCCAAGGCCAAAAGATTAATAAAAAAACAATTATTATGTATTTTATGTGAAATTATCACATAAAATACATAATAATTGGTCTTTTATGTTTTTATCATAATTCTTCTATAAGTTTCGTGGTTTTATACCACATTTATATATTACTAGCTTGTGCCCGCGCCTGCGCCCGCGTTTTATCGGGATAAAAAATACCCTATATGTTATTGCAGGTCCCAAACTATACCCATACCAAATTTCAGCCGGTTCAGTAGTTTTTGCGTGAAAAAGTAACTAATATACATCCATACATCCATCATTACAAACTTTGACATTTATAATATTAGTAGGATAGGATAAGATATTGTATTAAGTATTGAAAATACGAAAAATTAGTTATTAAATAACCCACCCCTGACCATATCCGGTGCAAAGGTGCCCATAATGCTTGCAGCAACACCTAGCTGAATAGCGTTGGCAATTCTTTGCACCAAGAACGACCCAGAGCGGGAGTCTCCTGTCACTTCGTTAAGTTTATGGACTTAATTCTACCACTGTTTCTATCTAAAAACATAAATAAATAAATAAAAAGAGCTTTATTCCTTATCACACACATAAAGTATTATAAAAAAAAGTTGGATTTTTTTTCTTTGTTGCTCTGCGATAATCCTCTTTGCTTGTATTCGGACTGGATTCATTTGTCTTGCGTTTGCTAGTCCGGCTATCGTAACTATTACCGCCATCATTTGCATTGCTTTCCGGTATTACTATGAGGTTGTTATATTTTATGAAAGTTTTTTATATCTTTTATCTAAAAACATATAAATCATATATTGTCTTTTAGCTATTCTGTCAATTTCCTTCATGAACCTTGCAGTAAGATAATTCTCTCTAGAAATTATTAGTTTCATGTTATCTAACTCGTTTGAGGCCTATGCCTCTTTCCCGAGGCTTCAAAGTTTAATAATGTGATGGGATCGGCAGTATACAACAAACTACCAGACTCTGTCACATATGATTGCAGTCTATCTTGTATTAAAGTAAGATTGAAACGTTGGCACATCGAGCAGAATTTCTATTCTGTGACCGAACTACATATTATTACAACGTAAACTTTATAAGAATTCCCATTTATGATTTTATTTTTAATTATTTGATTTTTCCTTTGAAATTATATACAATGTTGTATACAGACAGCGCGGCACTAATAAACGCACTCAAAAGGACATAAACAAGATCAAAATCAAATGTACAGCGCTCTACAAAAACTATTTGAACACAGCATAGTCAGCATAGAATAGACAGAGAGTCGATCCTGTCCAGGCAACATAAATGCACACAATTTTTTTTTATTTGCTAGTGTTTTTACAACACAGGTTTTAGGGCCCAAAAACTATGGGAGCGTTGAACAGACTGCAAACATACTAAATCGATATTCTCTTCCAAAGAAAAACAACAAACACGATGCTCAAGATGAGCCGCGAGGATCTAAGAACAATGGTGGGTAGCATCACAAGTAACTTTGAACTGAATCATTATCTTTTCAAGTCTGGAGCCATAGCCAGTAGCCTGTGTCGTGCTTCCAGGAAGAAGAGACTGTGCTGTGGTACACGTTGTGGTACGCTCCATGGCCACAGAGGAGGCAAGACGGAAACGGGAGTGAAGAGTCTCATAGAGACATCAAACCCGTCCACACATACTGAAAAGCTGAAATGAAGCTATCAATCGCCAAAAGTCCTGGTCCGATACTTCAAGGAATTAGGCTGGTTAAGGCCTGGTTAGGCAAGGGGGATGTAAAACAATACACTCCCGTGCGAGATGTCAGTACAGATCTCAGTTCCTCCACTTAGAATTATAATTAGAAGCCGAAAATACGAATTGTTTTCGTGTTGGTAAATCAGTACTATTTGGTTATTTAATTTTATTGGTGTCTGTCTTAAAGGATCTTGCAAAAGATCAATCTAAAATGTTTTAATAAACTATTATTTTGTAGAGCCCGCCTCGCAATCTCGCCATCGCACAGTTTATTGATATTACTCTTTTCTTTGATGATATTGTGCCGCGGTAAGGCACGGGAACGGGCACGGGGCTTGGCCCCCACAGAATGTCAATTATAACTGGAACTAGTTTATCTCGCAATTTCTAATTAGAATTTAACATTTTATATTTTTTAACGCGGAACCCTTTAGACCTTCCACAAAAAATTAATTCAAAAAGGTTCATACACGTTTTTAGTTAAACAGTGTCTAAGGGATAAAAATGTAGTATTGTAACGCGAAAACAAACATAAACTCCTCATCCTACTCTAGTAGGCAAGAGCGCAAACAAAGTGCGCCGTTCGTTAACTAGATGGCGCTGCTAAAATTGAACGAAGGCTAGATCGCGCTGACGAAAACGCACGGCTTGAGTACATAAACTTAAACAAAATTTTGTACTCCCGTCAAAAGCTGGGTAACGCTGTCATGGCCATCTGCGGTCAACAGCATTATAATCCTTTCGAAAAAAAAAAAGTACTGTATTGAACTCTCCTCTGTAGACCGAGACACGTTCTCGGTGACCCCGTTGACCCAATCACCGCCGCTAACCCGGAGGTGACGGCAACCAATTCGCTTCCGCACACTACACAACCGACCAAAAACCGACCCCGCCGGATGCGGGGTCGAAGAATTCCCCGCTTCCGCCCTTAGGTGCATTCGTGCACCTAGGCGAAACCTCCATTACCCTCTTGTGTAGCATCTGGCGACAGCCCAAGCCGAGGCTCGCACCTAAGTGGTGGCCCTTGTGCGTGTCGCCCCAACCTAATTTTGCCGGCGAGGCGCCCTCTGCGCCCGCCAAAAGCCCGGTAACGCTGTCAAGGCCATCTGCGGTCAACAGCATTATAATCCTTTCGAAAAAAAAAGTACTGTATCGAATCGTAGAGCCTCCATACCAATTATTCCGGATCTCCCGGCTATTGGTAGTGGTAGTTTTTGAGGTAACTTTTACCAACGAAAAGGTGAGACGCGGATTACCCGGCAACCGATTCGTGTGGCAAAAGTGGCCACACCGTCCCTCCGGGACCATACTTGTAAACGCGTGCGTCCTGAATAAACCGTGTTTCGACGAAAGACTGTTCCTTTACTTCTACCGCCCAACCCCCCTCGTTACAGTACTACAAAAACATTATTGTATAACGTTTAGTCAGCAAAACACTGATTAAAATTGAGTTATGCTTGTTGTACCATGGCGACCCTCACAAAAATGTATCACTAAGCAGATTTTATTTTTTGGGGGTTTCTATTTCCTCTAGATTTATTTTTATTTATTTTTTAGTTCGGATTAACAAAGTTGCAAAATTCTAAATAAATACTAAGTATTTAAAATAGGTACCTAAGCCATTTGTAACGGCAGGTGTAGACATAAATTTAAAAAGTTTTTTTAAATGTTATCTGTGACTTAATAGAACGGAACGTAGTTTTCAATAACAGTTCTTGCTTCTTACATTGTAGTTGACCGAGAAAATAGCTCTAAAACTTTTTTACCGCTCAAGCTAGCGGCAGATATACGGAAAATTGAATAGGAAACATCGTGAACGTATGGACTACTGTGGAAAGTCTTGGTGTGCTGTGCGATGCAGCATTTCTGCGGGCTTCGTCTGTCATCTTGTGTTGTGCCATGTCGAGGCACTATCGCAGAACGTCAACAATGAACAAAGTTCCGCGATAAAACGTAACCGAGACCGTTTTTATGAATATATTCAATTTGATGCACGAATAAACTTCAATTTTAGTGATGAGCTGTTTATCGATGAACTGAATGATTATTTGTTTCGGCTCAGTAAACGTGTTGAGATGACATTTCGATTGGACCCGTGTTTGTTTGGATTCGGAGATCTAATGGAAATGCAAATTCGTTTTAGATTTCAATCAGTTCTGATGGATTTTTAATAGGTAATATTTTGTGGACATTTTGTTATCTTGTGTCTACCCAGTCGTGGTTGATTCATTAAATCTATGTCAAAGTATAATGGGAACAACCCATTAGAATATTTAAAATTCATGTTGGTGTATTCTGCTGTCTGTTTTGAAATATCACATTTTTGACCAAGATACATGACATATTTTCATGAAATTTTCATGAGTTTTTGGTTTGCGCGTATTTTTTTTATCTTGGGTTCTTTCATAAATGTTTATTTATATACTAGTTGACCGGCTCACGATTTCATTCGCTTGGACTTTAGAGTAAAAAAGCTTCTCGAGATCAGTTAATAGCCCTATTATAAGAGTCTGAAATACCTAAAACCCATTTTCAATCAAATTAATATTTTTTAGTTATCCATGCTGACTTTCAAGTAAATTGCGTTACACGTTTAACAAACATATTAAATAAAACCAAAAATCACAAACTTTAACTCCCACCATTTGTGTTGTCTTACCTGGTACATTTAAATTTTACTATTTGCAGGAGTTTCTATGTTGATTCCTGAAACTCGCACCAAGTATCAAACAAATCAATACCAAATGGGCTGATTTTATTATTATTATTCATTTATTTCAGATCATATTAATCCATAAAACATTAGATATATATAATCACACTTAAAACTACATACAAAACAATAAAACAGAAGCAATAAAATAAATAAATGTCACAGAAAATTTTAAATTAACATACAACATTACACAAAATGGACCACACGAAATTAAAATAAATATTGAAATTAGATTAGATAGAGGCCATCATTATTTGCTACCATCTGTTTTGAATGGGACAGTCTGCCCAAGCTACAATCATCTTCAGGATGCCGTTGCCGCTACCTCGCGCACGCTGGTGAAGGGAAGCGACTTTCTTGTGAATAATTGCTTGAAAGCCGTCCGTACGCGCTTCCGCGAACATTCCTGATGCGCTGCAAAAGCGAGGCAGCCGCATCAACATCCTGAAAATATTGTTGTATTGGACTCGCAGAGAACTGGCAGCCCGCCGAGTGTGGTTTATCCAGAGGCTGCTCGAGTAGGAGGACTGGCAGTAAGCCTTAAACAGAGTGATTTTCACTTCTCTCGAGCAGCGAGCGAACCTGCGTGCGAGCATGTTACCCCGGACTGCCATAGCTCTGCGCGCTTTTTCAATGTCCTCATCGTCTTTTAAATTTTCGGTGACAATGTGCCCCAAATACTTAAAACTTCTTACCACTTGCAGAGCCGCACGATTGAGCATTATAGGCGGAACATAGACCGGTCTAACTCTACCACTCTTAAACACAAGGACTTCAATCTTTTTAGAGTTATACCTCAGTCCATGCTCAGCCGCATATGCCTCACATATCTTTACTAATTGACGAACAGATCCCACCGACGGTCCCAGCAGCACCATGTCATCTGCGTTAACTTGCGCTAGCGCAACTTAAGTTATTTACCGCGATTCCGTCTACAAAACAACCTGTGTGGGTACTGCTAAGCTCGCCGATGAGATCATCAACATATAGATTGAACAGCAGAGGAGATGTAATCCCGCCCTGCCGCACGCCGCACTCCATGCCATAGGAATCAGACAACGCACCCGCCCATCTCACCTGGTTTCGCTGGCCGTGATACCAGTTTTTCAGTAAAGAGACGATATTAGCCGGCACACCCGTCGCCTCCAGCCTGCACCAAAGCTTATCATACAGAACCGTATCAAAAGCCTTGGACAGGTCGAGGAAGCAGGCGTATACCGGCGTCTTTCTCTCCGTGTAGTACCTGACAGCCTGCTTAAGGCATAAGATCGCGCTTTCCGTCGAGAGCCCAGCCCTAAAACCGAACTGGGCATCGTGAAGGTGGACGTGTCGCAGCATAACGTCATTAAGCAGGCCGTCCAGGATCTTTGCCATTATGGTCGCTAGTGAGATGGACCGATAGTTGTTTTTGTCCGAAGCATCTCCCCTTTTGCATTTCTCGATCGGTACCACAACAGTTTTAGTCATCTCCTCAGGCAAATACCCATGACACAAACACAGATTGTTAAACATGGAGAGGACGTGCGGCAGATGGACACCCGCATAGCTCAATGCTGAGACTATCATGCCCCGGAGATTTGCCGCATTGCATAGTTTGAATACTTTTTCGCACTTCTTTGGCGTTAAAACTTGTAATTCTCTCGTGCATGACAGTTCCAACATCGATCGACCCAGACGCAGTAAAGTCCGGCGGCGGCTTCACTCTAAAGTGATCTATGAACATATTAGCGATCATGTTATGATCACTAACATCATTCAAACTCACAGGGAGGCCAGACTTTGCATTCATTTTATTGGTATGTTTCAAAAAGTGCTTGAAGTCCTTGGCCGTGTGATGAGAGGCAAGAATGTCCATTTTGATCTGTTTTTGTCTGTCTTGACACCACTTAAGTTGTTTTTGAAAGGGCTTTCTGCTCTCACACATATCGTAATAACTCTAACACTATTTGGCTTTCCAGCTTCAATTCAGACTAAAACTTCAGCCTGGCCTCTCTGTGAAAAGCCGCTACATGTTTGTTCCATCCCACAACGTAACCAGCCGTCCTCCGTGTTCTCCCTCACTCATAAGAATTTGCTGCAGCTTCTGTTAGGATAGTAACTATCTTAAAATACATATCATCTAATATATTTTTATGCTCTAAGTCATTACAAAGTCCATCAGAACAATGGGAGAGCTGTGCTGGAAAAACGATTTCTTTCAGTCGAGAATTACATCATTTATATTTTTCATTCATCATATATATGGTAATAATCAATCTGATTAGTGTTACGCTCTCCCCATACAACTTTATTAACATCTGATGTCAAGTTTACATCTATCTTAACATATAGCTTACCAAAGTTACATTAAACAAACCACTGCACCTTGTGCTCTACCCATACGCGCCCAACAGAGGGCAGTGCAGCGCCAGTCACGACGCAGTGGTCCAACCACCTTGCACACCCGTGAACCTCACTAATAAAAGTATAGGTATCTGATTCAGCGCCTAACATATTCATATCTGCACACTTGCTCTTTACAAAAGTCTAGTAATTCCTTACAAAACAGTTGTCTTGGGTGTGCATTAAAATCAACTAATATGTAGATAGCGTCTGTGTCCCTAGCATCTTCAATGATTGAACTTATTTTACTTAGACATTAAGTAAAGTCCGGTAAGTTCTCGTAACAGTCAGTAGGCATGTAAACACTAACTATCATCAAAGATCTATCAGATAATCTGACTTTTATTGCTGTCAAACGCACATCATCGCACTCCACTACACTTACTGACCGAAGACACTTTTTCTCCACAGTAGAGCGACCCCACCGTGGGGTCGTCCTCGTAGTAGTCCGGCAGACGTGTCGACGGCAGAAGTCCCAGTGCCCCCGAACTCGTCAGCTATAGTTGTCAACATAGACAAATCATGCGACAGCAACCATCAATAGATCGCTTGAGCGATTTACAGTTAAATGAGACGAATCTACTGTAAGGCGTGCTATCCATTATGAGCGCTATGAGATGGCCTCTCTCCAGCAGGCACACGCTGGCGGTACTCGTTCTTCAGGTTTACAAAACGCCTGAACAATATTCCTTTGGGCCATAAACTAACATCTAGAAATGTTTGCACGTTATCTTTGCTAACAAAAAACTGGTAGGCGTTGTAATTTCGCTCCTTAGCCATTTTTATTTTGAGAGATACTGTTTCTCGAGTTTTCGCCAGAATATATTCAACAATGTCAGCCTCCGAAACATCTTTGTGTACATTGGTAATAAAGAGCGGAATTTTAGTATCAGCGGCTTTAAATTTACTATTTTGCTCCAAACTAGCCTTTCCCTTACTCGTAGTAAATTTATTTCTAAAGCGCCTTCTCTGCACTAATTTCCACTCTTCATCCCGTTCCGGTACACGCCATAAACTTGTTGCTCTTCCTATTTCAGCAAAAGAAGATTTATTTTTAGAAGATAACTCCTTTATTTCTGTGTTATTCTTTTGCACATTTAAATTCGCCACATTTTTACATTGTGTCCCACTCGGTAATGCGGGCCCTCTGATTGCGTCGAAGCTAATTCATGTACAGCATCTACCGTGGCTGCAGCGGCGCAGGTCGAGCTTAAGTTACTTACAGGCGGCCGCGCGCATTCGCGCGTAGCGACTATGTCGCGCGCAATGGCGCTAGCGCCGGAGCTTGGCGAGCCAACACGAGAGCGCTCCGCGCACG
This sequence comes from Eupithecia insigniata, assembly GCA_947859395.1. Classification (NCBI taxonomy): domain Eukaryota; kingdom Metazoa; phylum Arthropoda; class Insecta; order Lepidoptera; family Geometridae; genus Eupithecia; species Eupithecia insigniata. Next base: position 14,726,670 of record OX402007.1, on the reverse strand, counting down.
GTCAGGGTCGGAGTGGGTTCAATGATCAGCGGCGGCGGGGACATTGACCGCGGCGGGCTGGATGACTCGGCCATAGAGGCGAGTGCCATCGGCCCACTATTTAATAGATTTGCGCCGCGCGCGCCGGTAGATACAAAATGGTCGTAGCGATGATGAATAGGGGTATCAACTATAGAGTCATACCTGTTAGAATGCAGCTTAACTTCCAAATTATGTAATTGCTCAGTTGTGACGGACGTGCTTTTGAAACTCTCCATCTGCGCTTTCAGTAGAGTTTCTTTCCTTCAATAGCGCCAAGCAATCCAAGTGATCAAAAAGCACAGGAGGCAAACGATGTAATTCTTTAGCGACAAAAATCGGTATCGACTCGGGATCTAGACTTTTAAGAACAGTAATAATATCTTCTAAGTCTCTCTGTGTCTTCCCTCGCTTTTCTTCTTCCTAGTTATCTTCCGTATATTGGTAGTGATAGAGTCGAATAGAAGATTTTTTGACTTCTCCACCTCTTCCATTTTAAAAGCCGATACACAAATGCGCTCCAACCTTTCTTCATCCATGACATCAATTTTATTCGTAATAAACGCCAACACTTCGTCAATAACTACATTGCAACTTGCACATTTAACTGTGCTCGACGTCATGATTACGATCAAAAATTGCGCGACCGGCTCTGTACACGACCGCTCAGAAGCGATGCGGCGCGCAGACTTTTATGAAACATATAGAAAAATCTTGTAATAAACCTTTTAAATTAATTAACCTATCTGACCTAGCCACCAAGTAACCGGTCCAAAACTTCTATCAATCCGTAAAGTTTTGGCAGTTTTGTTTAATCACATTCGTAAAGTGAAACTAATCGTCAACGAAAGTGCAATCCTATTTATTCGTAAGTCTATGATTACTGAGAGAAACATCCGAACAAAAGCCTTATACGTAAAAAAAGAGATTTATGTATATCATGTTTAGAGAGACCATACTCAAAAGAGTTCTAAGAAAACTCACAACTTCCAGCCACACAGTTTTGAACAAATAATTAATTAGAATTTTTCATGCATAGACAAAACATTCTTAAAGAAATAGAAAAAGAGACAGTGACAGGCTCTCCGGGTTGCTAAGCCAGTGTAGACAAAAAGTTAGCCAACGGAGTAGATAAAGCAAGTATAACATAAGAAAGTCAGATATACATATATGCCTTAATGCCTTTTGCAACTCTTCTAATTTTCTTCTTCTTCCGAGATGCTATCAACTTCAGTACCACGAGCGACGTACTTTGAATGCCTCGCTACGCTTAGGATTACAAAATCACTTTCGCCCTAAATACATTATTTTGTTCCCTTGTGACACAATCTTCTATTACCCCATTTTTATCATCATGTAAAAGTAATCATAATTTATACCTCGTAACCTTTTTTTTAAGTATTTCCAGTAATAATTTGTTTAGAATTACAAAAACATTGGAAAATACAGCACAAGTTAATTTGTGCCATTACAACCACAAACAAAATGTATATATCAAATTTGAAGGCGAGATTTTGGGAGATTTCACAGAAACTTCTGTCTTTTTCAAAGGATGTCCGGTAATGTCTCGTTGTGCGGGAGAAGTCCACACTGCCTTTTTTGTCATGCGTACAAGCTCGCGTGTCATTGCGCTGGTAACAGGGGATTGATGGATCGGACAAATGTATGTCGTGACAAGAAAACACCCGGTACCCTGCAAAATGGCATGCATCGCTAGTTCGACCGTGTTAAAGCCAGCACTGGAGTGTGAGGGATCCGATGCAACCCGTCCACACTATCCGTAACAAGTCCGCGGCGATGATGTCACGGTGTACGGTTTGGCGAAATGTCACAAATGTGGTCGCACCTTTAGGTAGGTACTAAATGTAAAATCTAAAAATGTTTAAGCTCCTACAATAATTATACAGTAAAAACTTGCTTTAGTTTGCCGGGATCCTCGTACCTCCTCAGCCCTCAGTGACTTACTAGCCACTAAATCCATGTTCGAATAGCAAATCAAACCATAAGTAATTATATAAATGTAATGTTCATCGACAACATTCATCGACAATTCTTACGGCTGTCACTGGCACCGCCCTAGAGGTCGTTATCCCATCTCTGGAGATGTGCACACGGGATGGGAGCAGGGTAATGGTATTGTTTGTATTACGATATTTTTACTAGGAAATAAATACTTTACGAGCCTTTTACATAATGCGCGCCGTAAATAACCGATGATTCGTATTGGATGGTATCCTCGAGTGTATCGTCTTAAAACCATTTTTCGCATCTGTTGTGTTATTTTTTGTTTGGTTGATAAATTTTAGACAGAAGCGTTGATCGGTTTTAGATAGACTAACTTCTTGACCAATCAATAATTTTAGATAGACCAACTTCTTGACCAAACAGTAGTTTATTTCTTCAGTGAATTTTCACCTCTGTGCATAGCAGTCAGGACGTAGGATACGTTTTTGCTAGAATTACACTTATATTTAATGTTATTTATTTTAACTTATTGAAAAAGCCTACGAATTTAACATACCTTTCATGATGTGTTTCGTCGATTATAGTAAAGCTTTTGACTGTGTGGACTGGAAACAACTATGGAACATTCTACAAGAGATGGGGGTCCCGAAAGCCCTTACAGGACTACTTCCGGGCCTGTACATGAGCAGCCAGGGGACAGTTAGAATCGACAAGACGACCTCGAATCCATTCGCCTTTGGCAGGAGAAGGAGTCCGACAAGGGTGCATACTGTCACCTGTCTTGTTCAAAATTTACGGAGAGCACATTATAAGGAAGACCTGCGAAGACTGGAATGGTGGAATAAACATTAATGGCACCAAAGTATACAACCTTCGCTACGCCGACGAGACCATTCTGTTTGCAGCTGATGAAGCCGAGATGTGTACTCTGATGAATAGAATGGAGCATTACAGCAATGAAGTGGGACTTACCATAAACAAATCAAAAACCAAGATCATGGTCGTGGATCGCGCTTCTAAACTAGAACTCAGAGGAACACTTAATCTGGAAACTGTTGATCACTTCATCTACCTGGGTTCCAGTATTAGCAACAATGGGTCCTGCGAGAACGAAATACGCAGACGAATTGGTATGGCTAAAAATGCCATGTTTGATAGAATATGGAAAGACCGTAACATAAGCAATAAGATGAAAACCACCTTAGTCAACTGTTTGGTCTTCTCCATATTCTTGTACGGAGCGGAGACGTGGACTTTAAAAGCGAAAGATTGCCAACACGTAGACGCCTTCGAGATGTGGTGTTGGAGGAAAATGCTGCGTATCCCCTGGACCGCGCATAGAACCAATCAATCGATACTCAAGGCGCTCAAGCTTGTACAAAAACCGCGCCTATCATCCGTGTGCCTCCGCAGTATACTTAAGTTCTTTGGTCACATAGCCCGCAAACCCGGAGACAACCTACAAAAACTCATCGTCACGGGAAATGTAGAGGGACAGAGACCAAGAGGAAGGAGCCCAATGCGCTGGTCTGACCAGATCCGCACCACACTCGACATCAACATGTCTGAAGCAGTGCATGTAGCTGATAGCCAGAGCAGATGGCGCAACATCGTACGGGAGAAGATGCTTCCATGATGGAGTCATGACCCCCAGTATTGGGGTAACGACGCAAGGAGGAATTTTAACTTATGTACCTTGTTAGTAGTTGGAGTAGTAAAATATAGATTTATATACAACAAAACATTTCTCATTTTTTCATTTAGTTATTTATTGTGATTTCATGCATACAGGTATTGTTCTTAGGTGTAGGTAGTCTTAGTATATCACAATGCGTAAAAACCCTGTCAGGGCGCAACTATTATTTTGAATTAAAATAAGTAACAGTAGGTATGATTGATTATATAAGTTGAAGTAGTAGCATAGATGTAGTTGTTAACAAGTAAAAATAGATACATAAGCTAATGTGTCAATAATATTCGTACAATGTCAAATACACATAATTTAACATGGTAGATGTATGTAGATTCCTCTCACGCTGCTGGTCGTAAAACGCCACCGCGTCGTCCCGCGGCCGCCGGAGCGCATGTACCTCCTACATAGTAAAAATCTAGCTGACAACACAACTTGAAAAACCAACAGATGTGTAAGAGTTCAAATAAACACGCTTCGCCCGTTGCTCCCTGAAGAATAGACAACAATTTTCTCGTAAACGATACTTATCGTTTAAAAGAACCATTCGAAAGCCACTAAAGCAGTTTAGCGAATGGCCCGTCCCTCGGTCCGTTAGAAAGCCGAGCAGTAGTAGATAAAAATTTAAACACAACGAAATAGGGGTTTGTGTCCACGGATCCCGGGATCAGATTAAATTTGCCACTGATCCCCAAAGATGTAAATCGTTAGATAGGCCCTTACCGTAGTGAGACCGCGCCGTTTTGTGTGCCACGCGAAATGAGTTCGCTCACTCATTTGGAATCAGTGTACATCTAACCTGCTGGACCTGTTTAACTCTGGCCTATTTTGTTGAAAAGTGTCTCAAAATGCCACCGCGTGCATTTCGCAAATGCAACAATAAATTGTTAAAATACAAAATAAATCCAAAGGCGTAACATTTCACTCTTAGGATTGCGATATAATTAAATAACTATTATTTTTCCTTCCACTGCTGTAGCGTTGCGACCGGACTATAAACAAAGACTATAAAAAAACTAGCAGCTAATCTGTGGTACACAGACTTAGACGTGCGACCCGACCTTAAATTTGCCGGCGGCGGCGCGCCGACCTCCACGGACAGCGTGGCGGCGCCGCCGCGCCGGCATGGTTTGATTTTTTGTCTCTTATGTAGGTATTTAAAATTAAATAGTAGTTAGCCCCTAACCGTAACGTCGTGACTGTTTTAGTTTGAATCGTCTGTTTCGAGTTTTTTTTATATCTTTATTCATTAAAAAGGGTTTGATCAGAGTGATCATGTCACCCTCATAGTTTACAATAAATTTACTGTTCCGGAGCTACATATTATGACGGTTTGAAATTGCCATTGCAAGACGTAAGGCGCAAAAATAATAAAAAATCAATAAACCATTTAAAAATGGGTTTCTTATTGTTTTTTGCTTTCTCCTGGATGAACGGTCAAATTGGTTCGCTAAGTTTGTTGTAGAAAGCGATGTACGAATTCATATTTCAAAACAAAAAAAAATTACAGCTCGATCTAGGCTACAAGAGCTTTCATTTGATAGGTCGGTATTTAGTTTAAGGTACACAGTAATAACTAAGGATAGGAGTTATTGGATATTTTGACTACCGATTATTAGTTGGGTATTTTGTTTCAATTCCGCTAGTACCAACTGGTACCCAATAACGTTACAATACTCTATACCTGTCCTGATTTCTACCCAATATATTTCTAACCGATTTGGTTAGAAATACCAAATACTTGTTGCAGCTACATAACTTTACGGGTGAACGGTCCGCTAGTATCTATGCGTAGATGATAGGTTAGGTAAGTAAGGTATTGAAGCGTTGGGTAGTTATGGCTCACGGTCGGTTAGGCGCGATGCTCGCTTTGCACAGTTATTCCCTAGCGATATGCGGATTTTACAATAGCGTTAGATATTTTAGGACCATGCTAACAGGTACTGAGTTAGTTATTGAATACCGGACTCATCTCTTGTAATAACAGCGAAAGGAGCGAGCGTTTTTTCGAGACTATCCACTGCCGCGCCGCCGCTGCCCCATGTGTAGTCGATCAGTCAGCGCGCCGACCGGCGACCAGACTGTACAGATAATCTGTTTTATCAAAACTCTCTAAGAAACATAGCAGTGGTGCGCTGAAGATTTCTACTTCTTCTAGCAACTGCAATCACAGAAAACCTTGAAGGAGACTACATTCTTCAGTACTGGAGGGATAAATGATATGTTTATTGGAGAGTTTTGAACAGATTCTCCGGTCTGGTTGCTGGTCGTCGCACCGACGCGACTGATAGAGACGGCGGCGGCGGCGTGAGAAAACAGCGCACGTCTACATACTTCAAAGACAATGCCACAGTTTTTGGTGTCAGGGCATATCTAACGATTTACATCTTTGCTGATCCCGCCAAGTTGTATCCACCGATACTGTGATCGGTTTCCAACAAAAAACAGGTATATATTTGTATCCACGGATCCCGGTATCGGTGGATACAAAAAATTAAATAAAGTAATTGTAGAAACGGATCCCGATTGAAATGTAAGTACCTTAGACATAAAAAGGAATTTGTCGTCGTTTGGGCGATGACCGCTTGGCCGACGCGGCGCATTAGCGCGGGCGTGCTGGTACGCGGGCGCGGGGCGGGCGGCGGGTGCACCTAGGTCGCGTTCAGTCATCGGATTAACGTGTGATTTGTCCGAGTCAGGAACTGACGCGCGTTCCTCAGCCGAGCGGATACGATGGATCGCGCCGTTAGCGGAACGCTTCATCTGCATTAACAGGGATTAAAACGATTAAATACGTTTCTTCATGTTCTTCTTAGAAGCCTGGCATATATAATTATATGAAAGGATATTTTTTTTCCAAATGTCGACTGTTATGCCCGTATATGTTTCGTGAGACTAAATATATGCCCCTAATATCATCATAATGGCAAAAAAATTAGGGCCAAACGTGCGATGGCCGAGATATATGGTTTTTTCATGGTAGCTCCATACAAATTTTTAAAGAAAAAATTCTGTGCGAGCCTTTTGCACGACTATTCCATTATGATGATATTTAGGGGCATGTATTTAGTCTCACGAAACATATTCAGGCATAAAAGTAGACATTTGAAAAAAAAAAATTATATGTCTATGAAAGCCCGATTTCAGGCCACTGTGCGGCGGCGGTGGCGGCGGCGGCAGGTACCGCTAATAGTACAGTAGTATTGCGAATGTGAAAATTATTTAAACAATTTTGTTTCGAAGAGAGTGCTCGTTGACAGCAATAATAAACAGTGAGACTGGAAAGGTCAGTCAACAATTTAAAGATTAATGACAACAATTTAAAGATTAATGTAAGCTCGGTCAAAATTGACGTTGAAATAGCCCAAGCATTTGAAAACGTTTTTACTGACATTCCAATCTCTACTACAAACTGAATCTGAACTCTTCTCAAGTAATCGCTGAGTCATTACTAACAGAAAATGTACCTGCATGGGAAAATAAATTAAATTTCAAACATGTCAATGAAAACGATATTAAAAAAGCCTTTAAATTTAAAAATAAAAAAACTACAGATCTCTGGGGCATTTCCGTTAGAATCATTAAACCATTGATTGATACTATTGCACCAGATCTAGTTTTTATATTCAATAAATCTATTGATTGTGGCGTTTTTCCTGATGTGATGAAACATAGTAAAATAATACCACTGTTTAAATCGGGTAGTACGTCTGACCGATATCAGTACTGCCTACATTCAGCAAAGTTTTTGAAAATCTTATTTTACATCAATTGCTTAGGCATTTCAATGGCAATGACCTGATATATTGTAAGCAATTCGGGTTTACTCGCGGCAGGTCAACTACTGATGCCGGTGTAGAGTTGGTATTGCATATTTTTGATGCCTGGGAGAAGTCGCAAGATGCTTTAGGCGTTTTTTGCGACTTGTCAAAAGCATTTGATTGTGTACATCATGGAACATTAATCAGGAATCTACATCGCTATGGAATAAAGGACACCTCTTTGGATCTTCTTACTTCATATTTGAATGACAGGATAAGATAAATAGATAGATAGAAATTTTTTTACTGCACACTTATTGATAAGAAACATTTTTCCAATTTATTCTGTTCATGTTTACCAACCAAGCATTTGTTAGGTTTCATTGCTGCGGAAATCTGAAAATTTTTAATATTGTTCATTAAATATATTATTCAGTTTATTTGATACCTATCAAAAGGTTTCTTAAGAATGGATACTGAACCATAAAACTGCAAATAAAACTTCGTCACACACACTCCTAAAAAACCTAGACCCAGGCTGGACCTAGATGAGGCCCTTGAAAATCGTATAAGTATATGAAAATTCAAAACAGAGAAACAATGTTTAAAAAAACTGATAAATGTTATTAAACTATTAAGAAGCGACCTTACTCGTAGTACATGTTTTACAAGATCCTTGACATATATAGAATAGTTAGTCACTGTATAAATAATGCTGAATTATTGCCAAATGTCCACACCGTAATCCAAAAACAATTTGATATATTGTAAGGCACAACAAAACTTACCGATGAAAAGTAATTTCGGGTGTTTTCCAATACGATGCCTTGCCGCACAAAGGTGCACTACACTTCGCCCTTTATTTCAGTCTTTTTCTTACATATTTCACGAGATTTATATAAAATAAAGAAGTAACAACACGCACAATACTTTCATAACATGACAATTGTTTGACATTTGTCGTTTGTTGCTTAGCACCATGGCATGGCAATTTGCTTCATCTTCAATTTTGTCTATAGGTGAGTTAGCGTTGTTACAGTAAAAAGAGGTGAGATAGGCTTATTCATTTTTGGTTGGAGAGAAAGTGACCTAAATATTATTTGATTCTTTTCTATGTAATTGTGAAAATATGTTTGGTCTGCTTTAGGCGCAGCTAGTACCTATCATGTCTGTGATATAAACGGACCTTTATAGTGCGCCTAGAAATAAATAACTGAATAAGTACACATACTTTGTATTTGGCTGTAGCCTTCTGAAAATTGGAAACATTGGGGTTTGCTTATTAATTATTATCGTTAGAAAATGCATTTGTTTTTCCATATGAATCATATATAACATTTAAAAACTAAGTTATCTAACAACTCGTAATTATAGAGTTGCCAAGAAAAACGACGCATGTCGGGCGAAAGAACTTTAGCATTATAAGATCCCTTTTCAATTAAATATACCTATACCTACAACAAGCCATTATTGGTTATATCAACTCTAGTAGTTGATATAATATATATTCGAGATCAGAATCCTGAATTTACAACTACTAACTCTGTGTACCAACACATTAGCAAAACATTTTGCAGTTAATATGAAAATCCACCTCAAAAAGGTAAATATAATCGGTGATTGCACAAGTTTTCAGAGCTACGGATACCGGCGCCGTAGGAAGCGTTTTACAGCGCGGCACCGCGACGGCGGCGATGAACGACCGGCTGCCGGCCGAGGGCAGTCGACAGAAAGAACTGCTAATGCTGTGCCACACACGAGGTGGAACGGGTGCTACTGCCTGCACGATGCTGAGCACGCCGAACACGGGCGAAGATTAAACGGATATAATATAATGTTATGTAGCTCAGGATAAGCATAGATCAGTCAGTACAAAAGGTTTTAGAAACATTCAGTTTATGATTTGGCAAAACCTTTTGTTAGTGTGACTACAGCACGAGATTATGTGAAATAAAACTGTGGGACTTCACGTTCGTGATGCCGAGAAATGCATAGCGGTTCTGAATTATTCTTTATGAAAGAAGATAAGCATTCTTCGATGTCTCTGTACTCATTGCAAAACCCTCCGGTAGCTGAATTAAAAGCGGTTTGAATATTACGATACTGATTTTGAATTCCTTTTCTTATTCGTTTTGTTACTGAATTTTACTGACACGTCTCTTTATACTTACTCGTGGCTCTCCGTATTCGATTTGTCGAAGGTTTTAGACTTTGAACCGGAGCGAGCCAATCGGAACCAACACTGAGTTGGATGACAAGTCAGTTCGTCCGTACGAGTTTAAAACCGGAATGTCTCTTACCGTTCCCGCAACCCTTTCCAACCGGAAACCATTGGACCCAAATAAATTAAATAACACGGATACCTTTGTACCTTTTAATGAATGAGAGGTCGGTGGGGTCTCGGTAATTAAGGCTCAGCAAATAAGTTCAATACACGATTATCTGTCCTACAAACATCTTGTGACTCATTGAGGCCTTTTATCTCGCAGCTATAAGAGCAACAGCAGCTTCTTCCGTAACAAACCATCGTCGGGGGCCACGTGTGCTCGTCAGGTCCGATACTCTACGTACAGAATATGATACGTGACATCTCATTTCGGCACGGTGTAAAGACAAGGAAACAGATGTCGGATACCAGCCAGTGTAGGCTGAGCTGTGCGGTTGATAGTCGGAGATGGAATTAAGTGCGTCGACGCTATCCCCGATAAAGGTCAGGGGTCACCGTTAGCTGGATAGTGCAAATTTACACTCGGTCGGAAATTAAAGCCGAAGGTATTAGGCGAGATTATTGGAAGTGGATAACTTTTGAGATCTTTTCGAGTTCATGTTAAAGGTGTAGTATCCTGCTGAAGTGTTTGTAGATTTACTTGTAGGGAAAATGAAAAGATTAAAGTGATACTCCACTTAGGCAAAATATTTGGTTTTCCACGGGTTTTACACGTATATCTAAAATAATTTGAAGTATGACGTTAATTTATTGACCGCCAGAAATAAACACCCCAATCAAGCTAATTTACAAAAAACTCTACTCTCTTACGTTATACTTGTTCATGTTCCTACCATTTGTATGTAAATTAGATAGGTGGGTAGGTACAATGTAGGCACGGCGCGCGGCGCGCCCTTCTGTCACTAGTGCTTGTAACTTCCTCCCCCGAGGGCTTGAGCTGCTCGAGGGCACCCGGTGCCTATTGTACTCCTTTTTTTCTGTCCCGTGTTTCTTGAATTACGCGGTAAACATTTCCTACAGTTAGAGGTTAAATCACGAAAGAATTTCCCACACATTTTCCACAAGTCTTGATTTTCGTAGAAATACACACCTAACTTATTTTCAAAAGTTATGCTGCACCATCTAGCGCCCAAACTTATGTCAAATGTTGAAGATATAAAGCTTATCTTCAGATATTCGTTTTATATTTTCTGAAAACATTCAACAAAAATTCCTTGAAACTTGTTCCGCTGAACTCTTGGAAACTTGTCACAGATTTTCTGCGCGATGCAGTCACATTTTAGAGAGATGTAAAGGTATTATGTGCACATGTTATCTGTGTATTCTATATGAGAGGCAAGCAGCCCCGTCTCCTCAGGTGTTTTGAGCTGTCTTAGGGCTCTTACTTGCTCTCTATTATTTGTAATACTAAGCTTATTGACTTGAAATTTGGGTACCTACATATAATTATGTATTACATTAGATATAATTCTTAGCTTTGACCTTACTGTTATAGCTTTTGTTATCTATGAACGCAAGGCTTGTGTTCTATAATAATAAATCGATTGGATTTAGTTTCTATTATCCATTAAGATATGTCAATAAGACAAGAGAAAACTATTTCTCATAAAGATTATAATTATTTGTAGAAATAAAAATCAGAAAATATAATAGTCACGTGACTGTGAAAACCAATCAGAAAGTGTTACGTCACTTGATATTATTTTTCGTTTATTCCATTTTTTGTCACATTGGTACAGTTATTCTTATATTATTGAAAGACAAGCATAGTATAAGCAAACATGGAATCAGGATTTAGCAAAGCTAATAGCTAATAAAGTAACTTATCCAGAATTGACGATGTTACGCTTGGCAGATTTTTCGCGTCAAACAGCGACTTTTTAGTACCTACCTACTTGTATGAGGAGTATCTTTGAGAGAACTTGGCGTACAGCTTTTTCTTAATCATTTGAACAATTGGACGTAGTTGCGCTGAAAGGACTCAATCCACAAAATGTCACTTTGGAAATATGGCATTTTAAACTTTAGACGATATTTCAACAATCTTATTGCATTCGTAAAATTTTGAAATTATATTGTCAGATGACCATGTATAATTTATAATAGTATAATTTTTATGTGTCTAATTTTATTACACAGACTATACTATTTTTTCAGTTATTGAGAAAAATATGGCGTTGAGTCGTTTCTGCTAAATTGGTTTTGACATTACGGAGTATTTTTTTTTAATTCCTTTTTGAGAATTAAAAAAAAATACTCTGACCTACGCGCCAAAAAGTAGTAATAAAAGTGATTTTATTATTAAAAGTGTTTTATTATTGCGCAAAATGTCATTTATATAAAAACAGGATGTTCTTAGATGTCGTCTTCAAAGTCATTTTCATGCTGATCCACCGTAAAATCTATCTGTGACCCGATACCGTCTACGTCCACTACAAAATGCATCCCTTTCAAACTCTTATAAAAACCCTGGCACTCATTTGGAATCAGGTGCATCATTGATTTCAGGTCATCTAATTTAGCCTGGGCAATGTTTTTGCCTTCAAGCCAAAGACAAACCAAATCGTTTTCCGTAATATCGGAAATTATTTTTCCCGAAAAGGTTTTTTGATGTCATTCTCTTTTTCTTCTCCATCTATTTTCATAAATATGGAATATTTACACTGTTTGTTTATAAACATTTCTTTGGTTTTCATCCAGTTAACTTATCATTAGGAATCGGAAAATCTAAAGAACGTACAAAAATTCCTTCACAATTTGATCTTAACTCTCTGAATAAACATTTCACTTCTCAATATTAGAATGAAGAAATATTTAGTAACAATTCCGCGTATAACCTTCTCTGATAGTATTCATCAAAGTAAGTTGTCTACTAGTTTCGTCTCTCCACGAGACATCTTCAGGACACCACAATACTCGACCTTGACATTGAGATTGGTAAGCACAGCAACACCGACAGAGAATAAATATTTCTTCATTCTAATATTGTGCAATGGATTTCCGCAAAGTAACGCCTGAATCTATTATTTATTTCACTTCTCTTTCCGATTTCGATATACAGTTGAAATCTAAAACTTTGTCTTATCTTTCTTCTATCGGTTCCTGACTACTTACCTTTTCATTTTAGTCAGTTCACTGTCTGTGATGTTAAGAGAGCGGTTATGTCTATTTCTTCTAAGGCTATTGGCTTCCTGGTCCAAATAGCTCCTATAATCCAACACATTCTTACCTTCTCTCAATCTACTGGCTTATTTCCTGCAGCCTGGAAATTAGCTCAGGTTACTCATTTGCCAAAAAAATCTAATCCTGCTTCTTTCTCTGATTTCCGTCATATATCTATACTTCCTTTCCTGTCAAAAGTCCTAGAACGCCTGGTTCATCAACAACTTAGCACATTCCTCTCTAGAAATAGCCTCTTCAACCTCTTCCAATCCGGTTTCCGTCCAGGTCATAGCACTGTGTCTGCGTTAGTTAAAATAACTGATGACATACGCTCTGGCATGGATGATGGGAAAGTAATTATCCTTTGCTTATTAGATTTTAGCAATGCTTTTAATAACGTTGACTCTGAAATTCTCCTTGGTATATTACGCTCTCTAAATGTATCTCCAGTAGTGGCTGACTGGTTTCGAAGTTATTTACAGGGGCGTCGGCAATGTATACGCATTGATGATGTATACTCATCATGGAGTGATATTTCTGCTGGCGTTCCTCAAGGCGTTGTTCTTTCTTCTCTCCTGTTTGCTATCTTCATCAATTCAATATCTCAACATATAACTTCAGCGTACCACCTCTATGCAAATAATCTCCAAATTTACGCACAGGCTCCCGTGCATGAACTGTCTGGTGCTATCACCGCGGTTAATGAAGACTTGTGTCGTATCCTTGACTGGAGCAAAAACTTCTTAAAGTCAACCCGTCAAAAACACAAGTGGTTACTGTAGGGAGCTCGCGAATGGTAGCTCATATAAACTGGGGTAGTCTACCAACCGTAATCTTCGATGGGACTCCTGTTGGACAAAGTGAAACGGTGAAAAATTTGGGTGCCCTCATTGATAGAACTCTGTGTGCCCTCATTGATAGAACTCTGTCTGCGTGGGGACCGCAGCTCTCTGAAATCAGCCGCAGGATGTTTGCTTCAGCTGGTTCCCTTCGAAGATTACGCAATTTTCTTCCTATTGCTACTAAAATTTCTCTTGCACAATCTCTTCTCCCTCCCATACTTGATTACGCCGATTCGGCCTTTCTAGATTTAACTGAGCAGCAGCTTGATAAACTTGAGCGCCTGCAGAACGTCGGTATAAAGTTTATATTTGGCTTGCGCAAGTATGACCATGTCTCGGAGTTCCGCAGAAAGCTCAAGTGGCTACCCATACGGCTTCGGCAAAATTCTCACATTCTGACTCTTCTTTATAATATTTTATTTCTATCTTCTGCACCCCTTTATCTCAAGGCACGTGTCACTTTTCTTCATCTTTCTCATTCTCGTTCTCTCCGCTCCTCTGATACCCTTTTGCTCCAAACACCTGTCCATTCTAGTTCATTCTATGGCAACTCTTTCACTGTCCGGGCTGTACAATTATCGAATGCATTGCCGGTTACTGCAAGGTGTGCAAAGTCACTACCAATTTTTAAGGATATGGTAAAAGAACATTATTTTTCCTGCTGACACTGAACAGTCACTTGTTTCTTTGTAAGTAGAAAATAGGTATGTATTTGTATTTATAGGTGTAGGTTTAATTATATTTATATATATATATATATATATAAATGTTTGTATTTGTATGTATGTATTACTATGTATTTTTGTAATTATAGGATGTAGTTGTTTATTTTATTTTTCTAAGTAGTACCTTATTAGATGCACACATATTTTACCCCATGTATATCCATACCAAGTTGTCTGGCAGAGATCGCTTTTGAGCGATAAGACCGCCCATTGTAACTTATATTGTTTTTGTCTTATTTGTAAACTGTTTTCTAGTTTTAAGCGTGCAATAAAGTATTTTCTATCTATCTAACTTTTTTTTGTTGTAAATACTTTTCTATTAACTATTTTTTTTTTATATTTTGGAAGTTTCAAAGAAATCCTCCTTCTGCATTCTATAAGGTATAAGAGGATTTTTATATTTGCAGGATTTAATTACATTTATATACTCTTCAGCGGTATATAATCTCTCGTGATATTTTAGCTAATACTCGATTTTTGAGAAGTCGGTGTCATACGGGAGAAATGTGTGCCCAGACTCTATATATTTCAAACGTATTGTTTGCAGAGTCGGGTGTGAATTTAAAAGAGCTTTCTAATGTCGATACTAAGTTCTTAAAATAATAATTAAATCTCATTTATTTTTACTGAATTTAGTTCCGTTAATAATATTAATTCTTTTAAATGTAATAAACTGAAATGACTCGCATAGTTTTGGGTCATTACAACTGAAAGCAAAATCGGGTAGTTTCTTTTAAAATTAGTTTGTCAGAAATGACGCACATAGATTGAGTCGTTTTAGCTATATGCTAAATGGGTTTGTTTCTTAGTAAATCAGTTTATTAGAAATGACCTACATGGTCTGAGTTCTTTTAGCTCAATGTAAAATCGTCTTGTTTTTTACTAAATTACTTTAACAGAAATGACCTAAACCGTTTGAGTCGTTTTAGCTAAATAAAAAATAGACTACTTCTATGAAAGTAAATTTAACTGAAATGATTCAGATGTTATGAGACAATTCTGCTAAATTACTGAAATACACACTTCTTTGAGATTGAGATTCTTAAAAAGGATCCATGTAGCCTAGGTTATTACAGTGTTTTGCAAAAAAATACCCGCCTTACATGTGGCTTGGATCTCGTATTTCAAAAAACCACCTTAGCGTTATCCGATTACGGATCTTTTTTGCGAGGTGATAGAACCGACCTTTAGGACCATTTTGGTATATTTAACTCATTTTTGACAAAAGTGTGGATTGAGTCCTTTCAGCGTAACTACGTCCAATTTATGTTATGTTATTGTCATTATTATTTGTTTTTAGGGTTCGGTATCCGAAGTGTGAAAAACGGGACCCTGGTTTCATGCCCACTTGTGATACCTACAGTTCACATAATAACAATAATATTGTACTCGGTATAATAAAGCATATCATTTGAAATCTAGAAAAATAAACCAGGTGTAATTACAATCATAAAATACCTAACCTCAACTAGTATGTTATTGTTTTATCAATATTCGTGAGCAAAATTCAAAAGTTTTGTTTTACATTTAGATATGTTGAGTTATACTTAGGTACATCGAAATGTTTAAACTGCATTCAGTGTGTAAAATACATTCTTGATAAATAATGAGCATCATCCCCCATGCTAGTGTTGGTCACTTATTCCGTATTTGATGATTTTTTAGATTATAGAGCACTAATAATCTCCTTAGACAAACAGTTTTGTTCCGCAAGGAGTGACGTCATTCAAGACGTCATGACAGTCATGAGCGTTTTAGAGGAAAAGGACATCGTCCATTTTCGTCCACAATCAAAAGTGCCGGCCAAAAAAAGTGCGGCATTGTAGGCAAGTTTTGTTTTGGTTAATTCATTTGATCTAAAAATATGTATTTATATGAAATTTCAGATAAATAGGTCATAAAGATAGTAGATAAACAGTCTGTCAAGAAAGTCTTAAGATTTATGTTGAAAAAAATGTGACATTTCATCATCATGTCTTAATATGGCACCAAAGCTTATAGCACCACTTATAGTGGTGCTACAGCTTTGGTGTATTAACAAATGCTAAGGCCGATGTGTTCTATCAGAATATAGCACTTAGGCTCTAGCACGAGGATATGTTCGCCATAATAGATATATAATACAAATATTTATGCAATATGTAAGCTGTATGTTTCCTTAATAATGTAAAAAAAAAAAAAAAATAATACGTCTTGGCTTATTTTAAGCACGTCTTCGGTTGTAATTGTTACCTTCTACGAGTGCTGCCGTCTGTCTGTTCAATTTGTTTGGCATATTTATTCTAATTATTGTTAATAGTTTAATCGAAAATGTTAAAAAATACGGACTTTTAGAAGTCAAATACTACGAAGCACAGTGGGGCTTCAGCTTTGGTATCATAGTAACAAATGCTAAAGCAGACGTGTTCTACCAGAGTACCGCAATTTTTTTTGGCCGGCTCATTTGATTTTGGTCCAAAAATTTATGAAACGTGGAGGATGTCCTTTAAAATTATTAGGGGGGAGAAAACTATATTGAATAATACCATGCTGAGACCACCAAACAGTTACCATTACCTTTTTATTGGTAAGCTTTGCTTTAGGACACTCTTGCGACGTTTGACCTGGGGTCAGCTATTGAATTTTTGCTTACGGTTATTGTAAAGAATCCACTTTTTATCACATGTCATAATTCAATCCAATATACTTTCATTTCTGTATTGATTCAACGAGGCAACACAAGTTTCAACACGCGTTTCTTTCTGCAGATCAGTCAAATCCATTTTTCATATTTTTTTTTTATTTGACGCAATTAAGTTAATATTGTTGGTAAGGTAACGTTAAACCATGCCGCTAATTCCTGGGTAGTTTGGCTCGGATCAGCTTCCACCATCTCTTTCAATTCATTTTTATTCACCTGTGTGGGCGGTCTTCCACGTGGTTCGTTCTTCAAATCAAAGTTTCCATCACGAAAGCGTTTAAACCAAAATCACACGGTGCGTTCATTAGCAGTCCCCTCTCCAAACGCAACATTCATATTGCGAGCTGTTTCTGCCGCGTTAGTTCCGCGTCGGAACTCATATTGAAAAATCGTTCAATTTTTCGGTTTAAAGATTATTTATTTTCTCAAAGAACACATACAATAAGTTCACTTAAATGAGAAAAACTAAATTAATAGGTGCCTACTTATAAGTATCTAATTTATTGTATATTTGAGCACGAGTGTGCTTACCTAACTAAACACATAGCGTACTTATTAAAAACAAAAGAAGAAACAAAAACAACAACATTAACAAAAAACAAGACAACTCAATCTAACAGATGTAGGAACAAAACTTGTTCGTTATTTTCCATAAACCTAGGTAAGGTACCTAATCTTCCTATCAATCAATAGTGAATATAATATTACACCTACGTAACCAAAACCAAACCAGCTTGAGCAAAGTAATCACAGAAAAACTTTAACCACACACAGTCTACCCTCATTTTAGACCGATAGCCGCCCACTCGTAGGCCTGCGCTATTGTATTGGCGAAACGTGTTTTGTGCAGGTTGATAGAGTAAGCGTAAGTAGTCTAGGAGGAAGGCAGCATTAATCTTATCTCATATTGCTCTTGTATTCAATTGATTATGATAATTAGAATTAAGTAAGTTTAATTTATTTTTTGATATTTTATGTAAAATAATTTAATACGTGTGAAGTTTATTGTAGCGCTATTCTTATTTATTTGGATAATTAGCCAGGAAGTGCTGTTTTAATTTGTTTTTAAAAATTTGCGTACTCGTAGAGTTTTTTTATTACACTCGGTAGTTTATTAAATATCAGTACCCCCTCATAAAGTAGGTTCTTTTTGCCGTAGTTAACCGTTCTGGGAGGGCGAACATACAATTTATTTTTATTTATTAAATAATTTTTATATTTTTTGGTTGTGAGTGTAATATTGGACTGGTTTTTTTTTTGTTAATATCTTTCTTATGAGTATACTTGTATTTATATTAAATATTTGTTTTAAATTTAGTAATTTCGCTTTCCTGTACAATGTTTCTGTTGGAGTTAGGTAGTCATAATTATATAATCTTTTAATGGCTTTATTTTGTGCTATTTGCAACTGTTTTAGTGAAGATTTTGGGGCGGATCCCCATATTTCGTCGTATCCAGCGAATAAGGTTACAGTCGCCAGGGTGACCTTTTATTTTTATTGCATTTTTGGAATCTCCATTATCATTTACCTACATCATACCAGTTCGAAAAAAGTAAATAAATAACGAATTTAAAAAAGTTATTAAAGTTTTAAAATTTGGTTACAATTGCACTGATGGATTTAGTCCGACAAATAAGGTAACGAACAGCATTAGCACTTTTTTTCATGTGCAAAATGCAACCGATATCGATATTTTCCGGCGAATAAGGTTACACTCTTCCAACATTAGGTAATAATGTACCGAGCGGGCGCGGGTGACCGCTGTGCTTAAAAAGAGTAGGTATCTCTAGTGCCACAAGGAAATGAAACAGAAATCGAGCTTTTATCAATCATTCTAAGGAGGAACTTGATTTGGTAAGTATTTTTTTATAGTAGGTATTATTTTAGGTACTAGGTTTATTATATTTGTTACATTTACCTACCGCAAAGGTTTTAATACTCGGTTCTACGTCCGCGGACGTCCGTTCGTCCTTCCGCTATAGGTATCTACAAACTTACAACTATTTGTATGATACAGCCCTTTGCCAGACGGTACAGAGTTGTATCATACAAATTGTGTAGATCGATCGATATTTCCATGGCCGTCATAACAACAAAAG
Organism: Eupithecia insigniata; assembly: GCA_947859395.1. Lineage (NCBI taxonomy): Eukaryota > Metazoa > Arthropoda > Insecta > Lepidoptera > Geometridae > Eupithecia > Eupithecia insigniata. The sequence continues at coordinate 14,707,500 of OX402007.1, read as the reverse complement.
TTCATCTAAATTGGTTAAAGCGTGAAAGTCACTAACAGACAGACAGAGAGTTACATTCGCATTTATAGTATTAGTCTGAACTAGAGAGGTAACGAATGTTAATTTTTAACATTTGCGAACGCGAACGCTTTCTTTATTTTATAAAAAAAGCTTTTATCTTTAAAGTCGTGTTATCGTAAACTATGAAAAACTCACATAAATTGGAACTATACGTTATAACTATTTTCATATATGTAATTCAGTATAAAACTTGAAGAATCGATTATACAGGTTATTAACATTATAGTAATTTTAAGATATTAAGTCAGATGTTCCGTGATCATGGCGCATGAAACTGTGTGGAATATTTTTACCTCAAATTATGGTAAATATCCCGTTCTGAATGACTTTTAGATAATTCAGTGCAGTTACTAATAATTAGAAAGATTTATTTGCCCTTAAACAATCGCATTACATTCGCGTCCATTCTTGCGAATGCGAATGCGAGTTTTGAAAATCTTGCGAATGTTCGCGAATTTGAATGTGTTATCTAGTATAGATTAATGGGTTTATCTATTAGATTATTGTCATCATAGATGTGATGAATACTCTTTTGTTTTAGGTCGACCTGTAATTAATGTTTGTAATATTTTTTAATAAATACAAATAAATTAATACAAATATAAACTATACTCACCTGTACCTACAAAACGTAGCAAGCTTAATACTTTTAGCATTCAAAATAGCCTATCACTTTTAATAACTTTATAATAATAATTTGCTACCGAAATGCCGCCTGTGCTTAAAGATAATATCTAAATTAGAATATAATTAACTTTACTGATAAGCGACACTCCAAGTTCGTAAAGTATTTTTTTTTAATTTAGATGACTTAGTACAATACTACTAAAATATATATAATAATTTTATAATATTTACATAGACAATAACCAGAACACCCGGGTCAAATATCTGCAGATAATTTATTCATTATTATTTTTAATAATTAGTTAATAATTAATTTATGAATTTTCAAGGAAGTCCCACAGCTTATATGAATACAAAATAGGTCACAAGAAACTAGCAACAAAAAATCTAATAAATGGCCTTCACGGCTAAATGATAGTGTGGAAAATAAATACGCTATGCAGAAACTCTATGAATCTATTATGACAATAATCTAATAGATACACCCATTTATCCATGGAGATGTAACGAATATTCGCAAGATTTTTTCAAAAAACGCCCTCGCAAGAAAGCACGCGAATGTTATGCGAATGTTTAAGGGCAAATATAACATAATATTTATTAGTAATTGCACTATTAAAATCATTTAAAACGGGTTATTTACCATGATTTGAGTTATGAGTTTTCCAATATTTCGACACAGTTTCATGCGCCATGATCACGGAATAACTGAATAAATGACTTTAGTGTTAATTAATAATCTGTATAAAAGTTTTATGCTGAATTACCTTGTTATACATGAAAGGAATTATAACGTATAATTCCAATTTATTTATTTGAATCAAGCATTCAGAATACCTAGCTAGGTTGAGTTTTGCATAATTTACGAAAACAACTCTACTTTTCGTAGTATGTCAGCAATCCAACAAGTTCATACGAACTCGGTTTTAGCTTTCAAATAGTTTTGAGCAATTTGTTGCATTTAAGCAGTACCTACAACTTTGAAAATTCAGCGATAGTAGTTGTACAAACATTTGTCTCGACTTCTCGAGGCGGGAATCAAACCCGCGTTCTGCGTCGCTGGCGGACCTTCGCCCGCTACGCCTTAAAGGTCGTAGATTAGGTCCTGGGCAAGCTAAATCCATCTCATATCTTCTCAGGGTAGTAAAACATCCCGTGCAACATGAGTAAACAGTATCTGACTCTAATTATCAAGGTACCAAACGAAATTCTGAAAGTAAAGTAAAATATAATCTTTTTATTTTTGTAATTGTCCCTTATATTTCGTCGAATAAGTTTACAAAGGCGTTTGTTACCATCTTAGTTGAGGTCGTGAAGCGAAATCTCCGTGGAATAACGTCACAAAGGCGCTTAGAATAGCATCGATTTGAAATTTGCACGCGGAACTTCGTGGAAAAACGTCACAAAGGCGCTTAGAACAGCGTCGATTTGAAACTTGCACGCGGAATAAGGTGATAAGGGACAAAAAGTAGGGAAAACCGTTATAATATTTTATTTATGAAACTTACATGATAATTTAGCTAAAAATATGATAAAACGTTTTAGAAAAGAAAAATGATACTCGCGTAATAGAAACTTTTCGAAATAATAAGAAAAAACC